>CM029392.1:4418381-4420881 GCA_017165825.1 Hepsetus odoe
ACCCCGCACTTTTTGTTATATTTTGCTAGAGAATCACCGCAGAAATATTATTTTAAGTCTGTCTTACCTTTGACTTATGTAGTACATTACACTAAAGAAATGGGAACTGATATTTTACTGTGACAGGCTGTAAAATGCCTATTGATACAAGATACCTAACATTTTGGCTTCCAAAACACTTTTTAATGTAATGTTGAGGAATAGCTCTCAAGCCATCCTGAAGGGCATGATTTTTGGCTGACATTTTCACTCATTTTCAGCCCAATCCCTGTACCTGACCAGTTTTCTCTGGTCCAGTGCCATAGAGAGTTACTGTAGCACAAATTGCTGACAAAGTAAACAATGAAAAAGAAAAGTAGCTTTGAGGTAAGAGACTCTGTAGCGCAAGTTGTTCAAGCCTGACTTCATAATTTCTACAAAAAAAGTACTATTTGGTCCAGTGAGAAAAGGGCCTGAACCCCAGGTAGCTTTAATTGTCATTACAGTAAAATATACCCATGTTATTTACCTGTTAATGATTTGAAATATATCTACAGGGCATTTGTATGACTCTGGCGTAGCAGTGACCCAGTGGCTGGGGATTACGTCCCATTATCAGATGGTCATGGGTTCGAGTCCCAGGCACCGGATATGGCTGCGGGTTGTGAATGGGTTAAACGCAGAGAAGAATTTCCTTGTCATTCACTGTGCGCTGTGCTGTGCTGTGTTTCACAATGACAAATAGTCACTTTCACTTCAATGCCTTGACACTAAATAAAAACAGCCATGTGCATTCTGGCTTTCCACTCAGACTTTTTTGAGTTAGTATAGTTTCAAAGACACAGCAGAAGTCTGCTGAAGTTTTAAGAGTGTGTGTGCGCGTGGGTGTGTATCTGTGGCCGGCCGTATGTGTATGCATTTCTTTCTTGCTAAATCGCACACACACAGGGCCGAATGGTTGGGCAGATTGTGGTTCCACTGGTGTTTCTCTAAACGGGCTTTTCTCCTCTTCTACCCATAAACCCCCTCTCTCACATTCACCCCATTTTCCACCCTCACTTTTTGCTCTTCTTTCACCCCCTCTCTCCTCTGCCTAGCCTTCTCTCCCTCTTTTCCCCATTCCTCCTACACTCATTCGCCTCCCTTTCTTCATCCCTTTTCTCTTTCTGGTAATTTTCTCCTCCTTAGGTGTGCTCTGTTGTTTGTACTTTTTCTTTACCTTTGAATTGCAGCAAGTGTAACAGCGATTAAAATTGTGGTACAGAGTTTTTCGTTAGTTTGTTTTTTGTTTGTTTTTTGCATTAAATTTATATCACAATCTACCCGATTACAAAATACATAATGAAACGCATGGTAATGAGATGTTTGCAAACTTAGGACCCATTTTTATAGTTTACATTGCGTAATCATTTTCACATATCATAATCACAACTCTTAATATCATTGTGTAAACATCAAATTATTTATTTATAAAGCAATACTTGTGACCAGCTTATGTCAGTCGTCAGAAGGGATTCGGGTGTTTTACGGATGAACTCGTACTGAAGTGATTTTTTTATCAAGCATTCTTAATCTGTAATAAATCATACGGCAAAGATGTTTAGATGGGGATTCCACATGTTTGTTTTTCCTGTTAAATTCTTAATTCTTTTTGTATAAAATAACAAAAATATGGATAACATCAGACAAGCTCCAATAACACCAATAAAATCTTGTATTTACATTCAAAATCTTGTATTTACATTTAATAGCTAAAATCAAAAAACTAAATGCTTAATTATATTTTCTATGCTATTTTTTAAAAATAAAAACAATTAACATCTTTTATCTAATCAGTGATTGTCTACTTTTACATAAAACAGCCCATAAAATCTTGTGAATTTTGGAATATATCATCAGAAATTCTGATGCATATGTTACAGTATATTATATTATAATTGCTAAATGCAGTGCTCATGCATGTGTTATTGGTATATGATGAAGAATATTCTTATATTACATATTACAGTGACAGTGTATTCACATTTTGTTTCCACAGGTCTGCAGTTTTATTTCAGCAAAATGTATTGTTTTACCTTACGCAACAATACGTTTACAGCATTTTCAGGTCAATGCAAATCATCTGCACTTTTTACGGAATTAGTTTTGCAACAGTAAGTGACAAATAATAAAAGAAATATCTCAAAAAAGACCATTAATGACAGAAAGAAGTGTAAAAACAGAAATCAAACTTACAATCTGAAAAATTTGTAACTGACTCCAGATGTCAGGTTGTGAATCAAACATGACAAGTTAGATGTCTCACATTATGATCCCTGCTTTTAAAGTTCTGAGGGTAACATGCAGGGGACGCTTGCATAGCATGTGTGTACCATTTCTTTCTGTTCCTTTTTACTTTTCTCGCCCTCTTTCTTTTTTATAACTTGATCACCCCTCTCTCTCTCTCTCTCTCTCTCTCTCTCTCTCTCTCTCTCTCTGTCCGTCTATATCATTCTTCCTTTTCAAAAATTGAAAGGCACAG
>CM029392.1:4423381-4434373 GCA_017165825.1 Hepsetus odoe
AAGCAGCGTCGGATGAATGCACTGCATGTTCTGTCTGCTGTTGTTGCACTGTTTGTCTTATGTTGCGTCTCATGTTGTGTCTTATATGTAGCACCAGGGTCCTGGAGGAATGTTATTTCGTTTCGCTTTGTACTGTGTTTATGGTTGAAATGACAATAAAATCCTACTTGACTTGACTAATATCAGTATTTCATTACTTTTTCCCTTTTTGGAGTTGTATTTTCATTTTATTCTGTTGTTCACGCTGAATGTCATGTGTTATGCTTCTGACTTTTGAGATATAACATTTTATTTTCAAGCTTAAGAGTCAAAAGGGAGAAGACCAGCACCTAATGAAGTTCAGTTTTTCTGTTTATAGATGCTCGATGTATATAAAAGCGCTAGTGAACCAAAATCAGTGACTCTTAAGAAGCTCTATAGACTGATAGGTTTAATCAAATTGTTGATAGGAAAAGTTTTTCTGCTTGAGTCAATGTTTATTGAAGTAGCAATGCTTACTTGAACAAAATTTACTTGTACATATGTGTAGACCACTCTACACCATATTTCCAAACTACCTAAAAAGCTTCTGTTTAAGGTGTGCCAGTTGCCAAGTATTGAAATGTGCAAACATAGCTTGTATAAGCTCCATAAAAAAGCATGGAATATTTAATGGGATGCTTTTGAACAGCTTTATATAAACCTCAGGCTTATATAAAGGCCCCAGACCAGTAGGTTGCCCTGATGTACCCTGGAGCAAGGTATCGTCTCCATCATGGCTCCCCTGGTGCTGGATATTGCTGTCCCCTGTTGTATGATGTGTATGGCCTACAGGCTTTTTGTACTGTACTGTATTTCACAATGATATATAGTCACTTTCATTTCACTGGAGTCGCATGCTCTGAAGTGATGGAGCTCCACCCAACACTTAGGATGTGTTAGACTGATTTTTGTTATCCAGTTAATGATCCAGCATCAGTAGCTGGTTTAACTGGTTTAACACCCTTGTGGTCAAAATCAAAACTCTTGAATTCAGCAGTACTGTTTGAAGAGCAATGTCAAATTCTTCAAACGCGTCTTTGCGGAACAACAAAGTTACGAAACGATAGATCAAGCGACTTTATACAAATCACCTTTCATCTCTGACACCGCTTCCTACAAATTGATATGAACTGTTCTCTGCAAAACCAGCACAAGAGCTGTCAGTCAAAAACTTCACGAAATGACTTTCCATGGCTAACCAGCTGCAGACAAGATTACAGTAAATACTGGCCGGAGATTTGACCGACTTTTTGACTGAAAATCTGTTCATGTAAATGTAAAATCTGTAAAATATTAACATTTTTTCTACACTTTTGGTTGGCTTACCTTTAATACAAGTGTATGCATTTAACTCAAATTAATTAAATGAATCATTTACATTAAAATAACTTCTATGGTAAATATATATTCTACAGTTATTGTGAGTGGTTTGGTAAATTAGGAATTTTTTAAATTAAAAATAACATTTTTATCAATTATACTTGCATGGAAGAGCATCAGGCCTGACTCCTCAAAAGTTGTTTAGATGGTGTAAAGCAGAATCACACACCAACACACTGGCACATAAGCATTGCCACTCATTCACAAGACCATGGAAACACCACATGCACACACACTTGCAGCAGTGTGTACTAGTCTACACACTAGTGGCTTGTAGGGTCAGTAGTGTTGGGAGTGTTGTTTGTGTAATGAAGTCATGGATGTTAGAAGGTTTTTATTTCAAGGGGATTTCTGTAAGATCATTTCTTGTATCTTGTGCTTTGATGAGTACATCATGGTATGTGTGTGTGTGTGCGTGTGTGTGTGTGTGTGTGTGTGTGTGATCTTCAGATCTTTTTATTTCACCTGGCATAACCAGGTTGAAGACTAAACAAGAGTGAAAAAGATGGACATCAAAGTGAAAAAGAGTGATGATAAACCACCCCCCCAAACACATGCACACTCACCATGTTTCATAAACAGCATCATGAAAGCAGAGGAGGGTATTGTGGATGGTGGCATTGATGGTGGCGTTTCTCTTTTATTTTTCTTTGTCTGTTAGATGCAGAGCAGGAACATCAAGGCTAATAAATGCTAATTAAAAGTGAAAGTGAACAGTGCATTATAGAGAAAAGAAATACAACAAGAAAGTAATATTTGTGCACAAAATAAATAAAACATTTAAAACAACAACAACAACAACAACAACAACAGTAATAATAATCAATGTTTATCTATTGTACGGCGCTTTCAAACCTTCAGTAAGCCTGTTAATGTGTAGCAGGCCTTTATAGTGTTTCTCTGCGTGTGTGTTAAGAATGGCAGGCCTGTGCCCCCTCCTCCTCATCCACTCTCTGCTGTCACACAGGTATTATTTAGCGCTTATCTTTCCACTGCACGGCCTGTGTATTTGTCACGCAGTGGCGTGGTCCCCCCCTCCCTCGATCCCCTCAGTAGAAAATTCGGCTGATGACTTTGTCTGATATGGTGGAGCCCAGGCCCCGTCACAGGCTGAAGACTTGTTATCATCGTCGTCGCATTGATTAGGCCGCAAGAAAAAGCCTTCTGAAGGCTTGGCGTACGTGCGTGCAGAGTGAGAGACGCTAATGTTGACAGCACTGTCTCAGTTTTCACCCGCTTTGTACTAGTTGGCTGGGCCAATTCATTTCTTTAACCCTCTTAGATGACCCCCCAGTGTGTACACCTTAAAAATAAGATTCGCTGTAAAATGGAGATTGAAGAGAACCCTTAAACAGCCAGAACCCATCGGAGGGTCAAAACAACACACTTCTAAAATGTAAGAGTAGACCGCGGTCAGTTCCAACCTCACAATGCGACTGACTAAGATTGCCTGTATCTTTTATTAATGGCCAAGCTGCCAAATCTATATTGGTATCATTCTGCCTTGCCTAGCTATAACCTAGCAACGACAACCACAAGCCGAAATAAACAGCCACAACAAAGTTTATCACAAGTTACAATCCCACTGGATCTAACTATAACAAATAACACCATGTACCAACAGCAGGAGATGCAAGGAAGCGACAATGACTAAACTAAAACTTCCACTGTAAACAAGTCATCAGCCTTAGCAGTGATCTGTTTAAAGTGAAACACCATTGTGCTGGATTTCCACCTTTAATAATGCACTTGAGCTAAAAGCCTGTCATCAAAACATGGTGAACTGAGTCAAGAATTGTTGAAAACATACTTATCTATGAGGTCTGGAGAAGTGCGGTTATGACTTTTCCTAGTGTTTCTAGGAAAGATAAAAAAAAGTCTGTTTAAATATGTTACAAGAAATTTAACCAATGTTCTTTTATTCTGTGACCATTACCCTTTTACTCAATGAGCTAACCTGATGTTTGATGTTTAACCTGATGTTTCCCTACAAAATTGTATTAATTCAGCCATGCTGGAGATTTTTTCTAAGTGAATAGTTCTTTACATTTCTTGCCTCATAATCTCAATGGTATTCACTCCACAATCCTAATTTTATTGTTTTTCAGACGATAAACTTGTGTATCCTTTGTAATCGCTGTCTTGATGCATAACCCACTTGGGCTTGAACTTTAAATCATAATCGGAAACCAGACATTCTAGCACTTTCTGATACTTTCTGAACTTTCCCTCATTATGGCAAGTCCAGGTCCTGAAGCAGAAAAGCATCCCAACACTACCACCACCATGCTTTACTGTGAGCATCATGTTTTTAATGCTGTAATGCTTTAATGGCAGATGTTATGGGACATATGGCTTCCACAGAGTTCAGTTTCTTTACTTCTCAGACCATGAAACACCATCACAACCACTTTTGGGGGGTAAACCAGTGTTAATAAAATCATAGTATTTTTCATGCTTATAAGTAGTTCTCACCTTGTCACTTTGGGATACCACCCAGTGTTGAGCAAATCATCAGTACTGACATTAAATGAGCTGAGAAAAGTGTGCAGCTCTTTCAATAGACTCCAGGTGGATTTTAAGATAAGTTTTAAATGGGTCCTTCAAGTAATTTGGCTATGCCAGCCACTTTATTGCAGATTTAAGTCAATCTTAGGTGTGGCTAGTCACATTTACTTTTATTTTATTTAGTACACTTGGTTCCCTGCGATGGGCTGGCGACCTGTCCAGGGTGCGTCCCCCGTCCTCGCCCTGTGTGCGCTGGGTTGGACACCAGCACTCCCCCGCGACCCCGTTTGGTACAAGCGGCAGAAAATGGATGGATGGATATATACATTTTTTTAAATATTTGTTTTTATACTTGCGCTGGTTTGGACATGTCCTGAGGAGAGACAAGGATTATATTGGGAGGAGGATGTTGAAGTTGGAACTGCCAGGAAAGAGGAAAAGAAGAAAACCAAAAAAAGAGGTTTATGGACGTGATGAGAGAGGACATGCAGGTGGTCGGTTTGAAGGAGGAAGATGCAGATGACCGGAAGAAATGGAAACGGATCATCAGTTGTGGCAACCCCTAAACGGGAGCAGCAGAAAGAAAAAGAAGAAGAAGAAGAAAAAGAAGAAGAAGAAGAAGAAGAAGAAGAAGAAGAAGAAGAAGAAGAAGAAGAAGAAGAAGAAGAAGTGTATTATCATTCACAACTTGTGAACAGGGGCAGCAGTGGCCTAGTGGTTAGGGTGTTGGCCACATGATCGGGGGTTCGAACCCCTTCCCAGTGGGTTGCCCTGAGGTACCCTTGAGCAAGGTGCCGTCCCCGTCCTGCTCCTCCCTGCGACCTGTCCAGGGTGCGTTCCCCCATCCTCGCCCTGTGTGTGCTGGTTTGGACACCAGCGCGACCCCGTTTGGGACAAGCGGCAGATAATGGATGGATAATGGAACGTGTGAACAATTATTGTACTATATTTGGATAAATAAGTACCAGAATCACAGATTTCAAAGAATTCCATTGGTTTTGTCTCTTTGTGTTAGTCTAACTTTTAAGTGCCTCTTCAGAGAAGCTGTTAAGTGGCCAAAACAATTATTTGTCTTTGTAGTAGTGATACTGCCTGAACCGGTAACGGCAGCAAAAAACATGTCATCATGGGTAATAAATTAAATACCAGCAAAATATGCCCTTCGCCTTTTGTATTAGGATATCATGAAAACTTCAAAAATATTTATATTAATCAAACTGTGATGTGTCATCTGTTTAACTTAAGCTAAGCTTAACTTAAAAATGCTTGATTAGTTCATTACTGAAACTTTGCCCCAAGTGTGTGAAGGGCAGTTGGATGCTCTACATGACCTCGGAGATCCGAGCCTCAACCATAAGCAATCATAGAGCTGAGCCAAGCCTTTTGTTTTGGTGTGCTTGATATGTTTTTGCTCCTTAACCTGAGTCTGGCTTTTTTCCTTGTTATTCCCGCCTGGAAGAAATGGAAACTTTAATGGCTTTAGTGGACGTTATTGCAAAAGCAATTTCATTGTTGTAAATGTGAACATGCATCTGCAATTGTTGCAATAATGTACAGCCATTTATTTATTTATTTCATTATTCATTCATTCAGCTCTAAGTCTTCTTTCAAGGCTTAAAAACTTCTTTGAACCGAGTTATGAGGACCTGAGAAGCGTTTGGACACCTTTTGTATCGCTTTGCACTGGGAGACTCAACATCTTTCTAGGGAAGTGAGAATGGAAGTTGGAATGTGTGTCTATGTATATGTCTGTCCTTGGGTGGTTGCCTTTGTTAGCATGCTGCTCATGAGTAAAGGAAAGGAGAGGTCAACTTGCATTTCCTAAAAGGCTTAAAAAGTGAAAAACGTCTGAGTGCCAGCTAAATGTGGAATAGCGCCTGAGGCTGAGCAAGAGAGAGTGAGGCGTTAATGACTACCACACACACACACACACACACACACACACACACACACACACACACGCACACACACACCCTCATGCAGTGCGAATGACACCTCCACTCAGGGACATGAAAGCACCCATAATGCACCGTTCACAGGACCATTAGTGTAAATAAAGTGAAATTGCTTCAGTAAATATGGCAGCTGTATCACTTTCTCCTCTACAGGCTGCTATCCAAACACAACTCCTGTTCGTTCTCCGTTTAGGCCTGTGGTGAGGAAGAAAAAGAGAGAGAAAGCAAGAGAGAAAGAGACTTCAGACAGTAATACAATACATCCATGACAACCTTAAAGAAAAAGATAGAAGAAAATAAAACGGAAGGAGAAAGAGTGCTGGCGTGATGGAGTTGATTTAGGTTAAAATAAGGAGGGGGGATCTGTTTATAGACTTTGTGAAGTCGGGGTGAGCTTTAAAAGGTCGTGCTTAGCAGGGGGTAGTGTCAATGAAGGGAAAAAAATCTCTGTTATTGTTTGATCAAAATTCAGTATTTATGCTTATTCCAGCGCTTGAGAATTAGGCATTTTTGAACGGAAGAGGATGGCTGTCTCCTCCTATTCCCCACAGCCGCTAACCCAGGCCCCAACCCCTTCAGAGTACGTAAGGTCACCCACAGTCTTGCAGCCATGAATGCAGTGATAGAGTGTCTTACACAAATACTTGTTTTTTTCCCTTACCAAAGTGTGAGCTCACAGTACTGTGTTTACTATCACAGTACTGTGCAAACGTCTTAAGCCACACCTTGTCACTTCATAATTCACTTCCAACGAGCCAGACTTGTATTTTTTAATGTACTGTTGAAAAATATTTCTGAAGCATTCAATCAGAACAAAGTGTCTAATTTAAGACACGAAGCAGTAAAGAAACAGGTGCAGATGATCAGGCCGGTGATTTGTTTACTGCTGATGCTGAGTGGTTGGAACCCCTTTATCTAGAACCTTGTATCTTTAGTCCCTTTGTGGCCTGTGATAGTAAACCCTTTGTTACCACTGAGCAGAGGTTCCAGGGTATAATGGTTAACACTCTGGACCTTGAATTCTGTGACACAAATTCAAGGATCGGAAAGTCGTGGGCTCAGTTCCCGGACCAATAGGTTGCCATGACTTAAGCAAGGTACTGTCCCCGTCACTGCTCCCCGGGCACTTTCAATAGCTGCCCCCTGCTGATCGGTGTTTGAGTGTGCATGGGTTAAATGCAGAGGTCCAATTTCGTTGTGGTTCACTGTGCTGTGACCTCGCAATGACAAGGGTTGTCACTTTCACTTTTCACCTTTGAGCAGGACAGTATCCCCATCACTGCTCCCCAGGCTCTGGATATGACTGCCCCCTACTGCAGGGTGCATGTGGGTTAAATGCAGAGAATTCATTTTGTGATTCACTGTTTGCTGTGTTTTACAATGAAAAATGGCCACTTTCACTTCACTTTCATTTCTTTCATTTTTTTGGAAGCAACTACAATTCAGTAGGTGCTACTGATCCCTGACTGGAACCAGGTTAAGTGTTAAGATGGGATAAAAACTGAGACTCAGTTTTTTTTCCTCCACTTTCAGACTACAAACTCTGAAAGTGGAGGACTGCAATCCTGAACCTAATCAGATGAAACAAAGATTTTGTGAATAGCACTTCAGAAAAGAATAGAATTGTTATTTGCCAGGTCTGACTTGTAGATTTTTTCCTACAGAGTCTTGCTGAAAATATACAAAAACCCACATACTCTGAGCCAGACTGTCCCCTTTGCCCAGACAGGAAGCTTGAACAACCCTTGACCTCTGTAATGCGTTAATTTTGTTCAGGGTTAGATGCTGGGGTCATTCTGGAGGGGACAGATGTGTGGGCAGGCATACTCAAGCAGTCTGAAGTTTTTCTATTTCCAAAATTATTTTTGCTTATCTTTTAGCTTTTTATCTTCATATTTCATCATCTTCGGGATTTTGAAGGGTCAAAATGACCCCAAGATGACCCCAGCTGTTCCAGTAACTGAACCCAGACATCAGGTCATCTCCATGATAACAGGCTTCTGAAGCTTGGATGAAAGTGGCAGCATAAGCACTTACTAAGCCTGTTATAGCCTCTCAATAACGTCTTGATAACCTTTCAACAACCCGTTGTTGATTTTTTCACGCCGCTGTCAGTCAGATGGATCCGTCTTGAGTTAAAATGTCAAAGTTTTTGGAAACGTGAGTCAGCGAGGTCCAGCTGTGGGACTGAAGCTTGTCTACTGAGACTGACAGATGTTTATGAATCAGACTCTAGAGAAAACAAAAAGAAGCTGTAAACTGCAGTCATTTTGTCAATCTTTTTTAACTTTCTTTTGAAGTTTCCACTTGAAAGTGTTTTCTATAAAGTAAACGATATGAAATATGAAAAACCATTACTCCCTATTTTTGGGTTTTATTTCAAGGCTTGCAAAAATAAACTGTTAATGCTACTTTTATCCATTTTCTAATTGACTCTCTATGATTAATGTAATTTCATTTTAAGTGTTCATGTTTCCTAAAAGTACTGACGATCAGTGATGTACTCAGAAAAGTTGACTGTATAATGGAACACAGCTGCAATATTGTCATATCCTGACCTGCTTAAATTCTTTAGACAAAAACTGCTGGCTTGAATGTTGTCATTTTCATCTGTTTTTTCAACTTTTCTGAATCCACAAAGCTCCAACAGCACTTTAACCCTTTTGAACACAAAGCAGCCATCGGTAATTTATTAGTTAATTTAATCGACTTATCAACCAATTCAGCATTTACTGAGTTATTCGTTAGTGGATCCTAATATTTAATAACTGACTTCTAGAGTTTACGGAGTTAAACACCTCAAAGAGTGACTCCTGACATTTCCTCAGCTATGCGTTTTTGGTATCTAAAGGGCTTTCAGTTTAGTATGTTGACTTTCTGCTTACTGCTTACTAAAGAGAAAAAAAATCTTTTTTTGTAATAATCGCTTTGAATCACAAGATGCCCTCAGACTATGGCAGGCAGTATTTGTTAAAAAATTATTTTTTAATGGCTGTGTCATTACAGGCTGAAATAAAAACAAATGCTCAAAAAAGCCCACTGCTGTCAGTTCAGGGAGACTTAACCTCTAATTAACATCGATAATGACTTTAGGAGGCCCTTCTGAAGGACGTGCATTGGTACGTTTGAGAGCCGATACCATCAGAAGCTTGTTTACTCTGGCATTGTCCTCCTCCCTTTGCTCTGATTGGCGCCTGGGTGCTGTTATGAAAAAGACTGCAGGGTCCCCTGAGGGACGTCCCGAAAAATGCATTAGTAAATTAATGTCCACTCCGGGAACACTTCTCAACTTAGCAGAGTTAACCTGTAGCCCTGAGAGGCCCAGGGGAAAGGCCATTCAGGCTACAAAAGGTCAGTAATTGATAGGCTGCCTTTTTCGATTGAGTAAAGCAACACTTGTCCACTTTGGCGTGACCAAAGACAACTCCTTTCTGTCCCAATCTATGCTTATTCCTCTCGGTCTCCATGTTCACCTTCTTGATTATACCCTCTCTTTTTAACACTTGCCTGTGCTTTTCTCACTGATTTGTTTCTCTTTATTCCTCAGTTATCTTTCCCACATCTTCATTCTGCTCTTTTATTTCTATCTGTCTTTCCTTTTTAGCCAGTTAATTCTTTTTCTTTTTCACTTTCATTTCTCTCTGGCATTCTTTTTTTTTTTTTTTTTTTTTTTTTTTTGTGGCTGTTCTTTCATTTTGGAATGACTGAAAAAAACTGAAAGAGTATAAAGTGTTTGGGGAGGATGAAAGAAAGTAAAAAAAGTCTCTCTCTCTCTCTCTCTCTCTCACGCTCTCTCTATCTCTCTTTCTCTCTCTCTCTGTGTCTTTCTTCCCCTCTCCCTCTCTCTCATGCATGTTTCCTCTTTTCCACTACAAATAGAGTAATAATGGGACTTTGATGAAGAATGCAGGAAGTGTGTGTGTGTGTGTGTGTGTTTGTGTGTGTGTGTGTGTGGTTGGGGGTAAATGTTTTAGATGGGATCAACTGTGTGAATTTTGCAACTTTGCTGTTCTTAAACGCTATTTAATTTCAGTTACAATTTTTGTGCAACATGATTTGATTCGATTTGATAGGAAGGTGTTTTTTTTGGCGCCGTGGATGGGAATGTATATGCGCATGTGTATGTGTCTGTGAGAGAGATAGATAGATAGAGCGAGAGAGAAAGATGTAGAGAAAGAGGGAGGGAGAGTGAGAGATAGAAAGAGAGAGAGAGAGAGAGAGAGAGAGAGAGAGAGAGAGAGAGCATCTTACGGTATATATCAGTGTGTTATCACCTTCACTCCTTGCTCAGGACTGGATTATATGGGTTCTGATGTTTCGTCTGAATCTGAAGAGTTCAAAGAGGAGCTGATTCAGAGATAGAAGATAGAAAGAACATTCTGCTCTGGCACAAAATAGAAGGAGAGATAAAAAAGTGGTGGTGCACTGATCAGCCAAAACATTAAAACCTCTGACAGGTGACGTGAATCACGCTGATTATCTTGTTACGGAGGCTCCTGTCAAGCGTCGAGACCTATTGGGCATCAAATGAACAGGAATTTCTTATGAGCTGAACTTTCCATCAAGTTTAAATGCCAACGAAACCTTCCACTGTGGAGTGAACGGAATGTTTAGAAGATGTGCAGCAAATTTCTTTTCGATGAAAATCCATCATGTTTGATGTTACAATTGAAGCAGTAGTAGTTCTTCATGGCCAGTGTTGACAATGTGCATAGAATGACCTTTGAGCAGGTCAGCCTGTTCTTTTTTGGAGAGGACATTGCTGGTGAGATGGTGTTTGAAGAGGGTGAAAGCAAAGCTGGATCACCTTGAATTTAAATGACTTCTTACTGCAACAAGTCCTGCCATTGGAAGAAGGGCAAGGGCATGAAAATATCACCATCTGCCCATGATTTATCTCTGGATCTACTTGTGTTTATTAAGCCCTTTTAAACTTCAGGCACCTGTATATGGGCCCTCACTTTATAAAACCTGACAACAGCTTCATGCTTTTTTAAGATTTACCTTAATGATTAAATTCCTAACCCAGCCACTAGGGATGCACAAGCCAGTGTATTTCTTCGTGCCAGTCCCAAGCCCGGGTAAATGGGGAGGGTTACGTCAGGAAGGGCATCCGGTGTAAAACTTT
>CM029392.1:4453486-4465986 GCA_017165825.1 Hepsetus odoe
ACACACACACACACACACACACACACACACACACACACACACACACACAGGTAATATGACCATGCATAGGAGCTTTCGCTAAGGCAGCACTGGAAGATTGCCCATCGTTGTATTTGCCACAAACCTCCAAAATATGTTTACAGTTCACCGATAAGATCCCCCACCCCACACACACACACACACACACACACACACACACACACACACACAGTCGTGCGTGTCTGCTTTCAGTATCTACACACAGCCACGGCAAGCTGTCCAGTCTGCCCATCCAACAAACACACACAGAGGCACAACTGCCAAACCAGCAATTAAAACTGCAGGTGGATAAATTCACCAGCAGTGCAGACTTTCAGTGCTGATTTGAGTCCCAGACACTCAGGCTTTATTCATTAACAGGACTTTGCTGGAGAGAAACTGAGCCG
This sequence comes from Hepsetus odoe, assembly GCA_017165825.1. NCBI lineage: Eukaryota > Metazoa > Chordata > Actinopteri > Characiformes > Hepsetidae > Hepsetus > Hepsetus odoe. The sequence goes on from CM029392.1 coordinate 4,453,912, forward strand.
ATCTACAGAAACACTGCCCTTCTCCGGCTTACCTGACAGTGTTGCTTTTATTTATTCTTAATAATAAACATGTTTCATGTCTTAAAACGTATTTTGGCTACTGTTAGGATCAGGATTCAGTTGAAAGGAAGACTTTAGCTCCATCCCAAATCACACACTGCTATACAATATTGAATGTGTTTCTTATGGTTTTGTAATATTTTTCCTTTTCAGCAAAGTAAAATTCATTTCAGATTAAGTTGGGATGCAGCCAGAAAAATCTATTAATATTTTATACACATATAAAACACATATTTGATACATTTAAGTACTTACAAGATGTACACAGTTACATTTACAGCTTTATCATTTTTGCTGTTGCTACATATAATAATCTAGTGAAAGAAATGGCCCACACAACCTTAAAAGCAAGTGCCACTGACACTCAAAGAAAGGGTGCTTGACATGAAACAAAACTTGACATGGGTCTTCTTTAAGATGGTAAATTAGTTCTCTGAAATTTGAACAAAATTATTCCATGTACTACAAATAATAAGTACAACAAAGAACATTTTATGTGAAATAAATTTTCCCAAAAAAATTACATTAAGAGTTCACTGTTTTCCTAGTGGTACAAGATTGTGTGACCACAGTGATCATATATTTTATTGCATGCATATACTTTGCATGATATTATTAAATTATTGACCCCCATAGGAGGCACTCCTTCACATCATGAATGCAGACTGAGAGCAGTGAGAGTCTGTTTCTATCGCAAAGTCTAACCTGATGCATAGGCCCATTTTCAAGTCTCGGTTATGACACACACACACACACATGCTCATGCACTGCACTCTGCCCACTCTATTAATATGGAGTACCCACCTCTGTGTGAAACCTCAGGTGGGGAAGGTATATTTTTTCATACCGGTTTCATACTGACTAAAACACACCACGTTCTCTTTTGCAGAACGAAAAAAGTTTCCTTATAATCATCTCAATAAGTGTCACAGAAAATGCTTGACAGCGTGCAGAATGAAAGCGTGCCCGAGCCAATCCGCTCATCTACCAACAACTCTCGCAGGTTCTCAGTGAAGCAGATCAAAGAGGGACAAAAAGCGTTTAAGCTCTTGTGAACCTTGTCTTTAAGGAAAGTGTATTTTTAGCCAACCAGCTGTTTGATGTCCAAAAAAAGATGGTGAAGCAAAGCTACAAATGTTCTTTTTTTACCTGCAAACTCATCAGACAAAGCAACCACAGTCTGTGCTTTGCTCAGAGAGAAGGGCTGAGTTGAATAATGTTAGAAAAGGAAACAGCACTTTGCTTTAATGTGACTTTGAGTTTTGTAGTCAGTTTGAAAAGGACAGGTGACACTTTTTTTTTCTGTTTCCATTTTTGATTACTTTCCATTTGCGGTGCGCTTAAATGCACTGGCCCAAAGAGGAAACAAACGTCTCCACAGAAACTGATGAATTTGTTTGATTTGAGATATAGTAGAAGAGGTACAGTAGATCGGCCTACTGTAGAGTCTGGCCTTCTTAATCTCCTAAGCACTTCTTATAAAGACACCTTTACTGACATAAATATATCAGCATGGTCTTTTTGAAATACTGTCATGCCCATACAGGGTCAATAGACAATCCAAAAATACTCTCTACATGCTGGATTTATTTTTTGCATTGATTTAGAATTGCCATGACTATCTACATGAACCACTTTGGCCAACAGCTCACATGCACTGAACATTCAAAAAAACAAGGTGACTGGGTTAAGGGGGTTTGGACGAGTGCCGGCATCAAAAGAGAGTAAGAGTAGAGGAATGGCCTTTTATTTTTGGCATTTGTGAGTAAAAGGGTGAGCGGAGGGTGCAGACGGAGAGGGGGTGGGTATTGTCATGCTTTTGGATTAGCTAGGATTAATCAGTCTTGTCTTTCAACGGGGTGAAAGCTCTCTAAACGAGCTGCAGCTAAAATGACAAGGATTCTCTTCCATTAATTAAACAGGGTCAGGTTAGAAACAAGACTAGCCCTAACGTTCGTATGCACACCTTCAATTATGTTTATAATAATACGTGCAGTATTTGTCAGAAGGGTAGACTTTTTTTTCAGGATTTTTATCATATAAGCATCAAGAATATATACATACATATATATATATATATATATATATATATAAAAGCTCATGTGCTTATGTGTTTGTGTGGCTCGTTTGTTGATGTTCTTTCTTCTTGTCTTTGTCTTCTTTTTATTTATTTTTTTTATTTTTGCCCGTTGATGCAGACTGCCTTGAGAAAATGTCTGACCACAGTACATATCTCACATCACCACCCCAAGCTCCCCTGATCTCTATCACTCTATTTTCCATCTACTGAAACCAGCTTGTCTGTGTGTGTGTGTGTGTGTGTGTGTGTGTGAGCGTGTGTGTGTGTGTGTGTGTGTGTGCACGTGTGTGTGTGTGTGTGTGCATGAGTGTGTGTGTGTGTGTGTGTGCATATCAGCAAATTCTGCAGCTTCTACATCTCTACATCAACAGGAAAAGGGTCTGAGAATCATTTTTTGATTGAAATGCTCTAGGGGAAATTAAATTAAAACCTGAAAACACTTAAAAGACATCGCTCATTTGAAGGAGGGAGTGTTCGAATTTGTTGCCTACCACAAAAACTATTAATAAACTTTTGTTGTTTTGTTTCATTTTTCTTTTCTCTCCTTGCATGGTTTTAAGTCATAATGCTGGAACCTTTTAATACTGCAAGGTTTTTTAGCAGTAATATTATAAGGACTGTAATTGTGGGGCTGCAAAATGCAAGTTTACAATGAATGTCACATTGCAATACTGCGACTCTTAATACTGCAGTATTTAAACACTGCAAGTGTTTTAGCTGTAACATGTCAGCACTTTAGATACTGCAGTTCTGCAAAGCTTTTGGATATAATACTATAATCATTTAATTGGTGGGCTTTTAACTGAAGGATGGTAGTAATTTAATGCTGCAATTCAGCAATTCTGCATAATGATAAGCAATGGCAATCCAATCCTTTACTCCTGCAGCACAGGCATAATAGGTTTTTACTTTTGTCAGGTAGTTTGCTGCAACACTGCAGTCCTTTATTATTGCAATAATGTAACTGCAAATTTTTAATGCTGCAAGACTGCAGTTTAATATGTCAGTCCTTTGTTCCTGCAATACTTCAACACTTCAAGGCCTTTATTAGTAGCATTTTAACTCTTTCTACTGCAACCCTGCAAAGCTACAAGCTGCACAAATATAAGGATTGTGACATTAATACTGGAGTGTATAAAGCATTCATATTTAGTAATTCTACAATACTGCAAAATATTTTAGCTGTAACAATCTCATGAAATGTGAGCAGTGTTTTTATTTATTTATTCATTTTTTAAGAAAAATATGTAAAGCTAAAACATTTGCAAGGTGCTTGGCTCATTCCTTAAAATAGCCTCTGTAAAATGAGCCTTTGTAAATTATATTTGAGCATGATGTGAAATCTCAATGAATGTGTGCAGTGTGATGCTCTTTGATGATGTGTAAGGTTGGTTACAGTGGGCATACAGGGAGAACAGATATAAAAGAGCGGCCAAGATCCTGCCAGATAACTCTAAACTCTTACTGTCAACCTTTGAAGCTCATCCTATCTCTCAGCATTTCATTATCTCACAACGTACGTGTCACCATATATTTTTCAAAATCACGGATAACATTTTTTTTTTTTTTTTCATACAATTGACCTTCTCCATATGTAAAATGTTTACTGTACATATCCAGCACAAAAATATGGACCAAAACTGAGAAAAAGACTAATTGGAAGGGAATTTGACTTCCTTGTTAATTTGAGTATTTCCTGTTGAGGTGTGCAGATATAATCATCACCTTTGCAGAGGTTTTGAAATATTGTAAAAATGAAAGGATGGCAACACCATTAAGAATGTTCAACTGAATGTTCCACTGAAAGTTCCACTGAATGTTCTCCTTTTTCAGAACAGCTAAGCATCCTGTAGAGAAATTACAGCGCTTGCTTTTTTAATTACATTTAAAATCTTAAAAATATCGTACTTTATTTTTCAATTCATTCATGTCTAAATACTTTTTTACTATACTAAAAATATATTTCACAATATCCTGATTCCTTCAAGGAGGTGGCCAGTAGGAAGTCAGCAGAGAAGGGTCATATAATTGTATTTATTTTTTATTCTCAGAAACAAAAATCTGCACACAATGTACATTACATACAAGATATTAAAGTATAATTAAATGAAAGTATAATTTCATTTAAAAAATACAATAAAATAATGAGCAGTCAATGGCATGAAATCACATTATTTTACATTTTCAGAAGTAAATACTAATCTAAAATTTCTGAAATGTCATTCGTTTAGTTAGTTAGTTAGTTTTTGCTTTTTGTGCAGTTTATTGTAAGATTTGAAAATGGGTGAGGGAGGGCATTTTTTTCTTTTTTTTTTTTTCTTTTAATTTGGAGGCTTTAGAGCTAAAAGTCTTTGTCACAATAAGAGGGCCAGTGAAATAAAAGAGATTTAAAAGGTCAATAGTAGATAAGGCCTGGTAGATTCTGGTGGAGAGAGTAAGAGAGAGAGACAGAGAGAGAGAGAGAGAGAGAGAGAGAGAGAGAGAGAGAGAGAGAGAGGAAAGAAGGATGGAAGTTTCTCGAGTTCCACACTCTCATTTATGGGGACAAAGAGCAGACTGGGAGGAGGCAGTGGGGGAGAAGCATCTCTACACACATCCTGATAACGTGTGTGTGTGTCTGTGTGTGTGTGTGTCTGTGTGTGTGTGTGTGTGTGTGTGTGTGTGTGTGTGTGTGTGTGAGAGAGAGAGAGAGAGAGAGAGAGAGAGAGAGAGAGAGAGATGGGGTCAGACGTAATGCCTGGCTGGAGCGGCTAGTGATACTCATCTCACCTGTGGGATCCAGCCACACTGGTGCACACCTGAGTGCTACCTGTGACTGACAGCACTGGGGGAAGGGGGGCAGGGGGTAGGGGAGAAGGTAGGTGTGCATTACACACACACATACACACACACTAAACTGTAATAACATTCCTTAGCAAAAATATACTGTCTAGCTTCGTAGATGATATATTTTTCAAAATAAAAGCAATACGACTTTTCCCAGGGGAGGGGTGAGGTGGACGGTGGGCGGAGTTGGTCAAGAATTTCCTAGAATAGTATTTATTTATTACTTTACATAGAGACATAAGCAAACTGCAGAACTACATTTATTGAGTGAATAGACACTTCCATTCAGATTGACTCACAGTTTAAATCTGTTGTTAAGGAAAGTGAAAGCGGCATTAGGACTCCAACCCAAGGACTCTTCTGGATCAGCAGGAATCAACCTGGACTGTGCTGCATGGAGGGCTGGAGTGTTTAGCTTTTGGAAATAAAGTTAGTAACGGTACAATAGTGGTAAAGACGAATTTGAAATATTATACTGAAAGCAACATTCATGCAAGAACTTCTGATGAAAAAATTACACGAGCTCGAAACAATCATCAGTGGCATGTCTGTGAAAAATATTAGTAGGCTGTTCTTTATCATATACGGTGTTCATTATTATACATGATGCTCCAAGGTTTTATGGAATTTAATGCTGAAATAAAAAGCGAATAATAATATAATAATAAATAATATGAGAAACGTACACACACGTACCTCTTACTGCTATCGTTTTGTTTCATTGTATTTTTTTATTGTATTTTTCATAAATGAGGCCCATTGTCTTTTTACTTTTAACTCTTTAATTCACAATATCCCACACACTGATGTGTACTGAACCAAACTAGCTCTTCCCATGATGTAAAGAAGTTTAGATTAATGTGTTATTATAGTAAATGTCCTAGTAAATCTACTGTAGTAAATAGTAGCGTTATTATAGTGAAGGACTGTAAAGAACAGACTTTTTATTCTACACAATTGTGAAATGGCCACAACAGCATAAATAGAAAAAAGGATAAATGAGGTAAAGACACAAAGATGGCCTCTGTGGAACACCTTCAACTTCATCCAGAGGCCTGGGAAAACAAAAAGGTCATTTACTGGAGAGACAGTCAGGAGAAGAGCACTGTTGTTTGTGTGTTTATGAAATAGTAGAAAAAGTGGAGCAGGTCAGAAACGGACTTGTCTGATGATGTCCTTCTTAACCACAGTGTGACTGAAACAAGTGACATTTAAATCAAAATCTGCTGATAGAACACAAAGCACTCCTACATTGCGCCAACGTGGGTGTGTGTGTGTGTGTGTGTGTGTGTGTGTGTGTGTGTGTGTGTGTGTGTGTGTGTGTGTGTGTGAGAGAGAGAGTCCAGAAGGACTTTGAGCCGTTAGTATTATCCTTTCAGTCGTTATTATTTGTCAGTGAATGACAGTAAGTAATTACTATTACTGAGTACTGAGTACATGTACTGTGATAAATTTGTGCTAAGTATTTCAAAGTATTTCTAAGTATATGATACCCAGCTCTACTCGAGTGTATTTATGAAGAAGCGTCCCTTTTCTAGCCTCAACTACACTTATGTAATTCATTTTTTTTCTTGATTTTTTCATGCCTGTTTTCATGATGTTGCGGCCAGCTCTTTCCCCACACCTTTGTGGCGAATCATTTTTATTTTAGAATTATTTTACAACTATTGGAGGGACGCTGGTTGAACAAGAAGTGCTACTGTAGTTTGATATGTCACTATGCAGGGGAATTCCATCAGTGGTTAACATTTTCTGCAAAAATTAAATGATTGTTTTTCACAGAGGTTTGGTGTGAATTGCTTAATTCTTAGAAAATTACAAAGTCAGTAATGTTCAGTGTGGTAATGGGCCAGATGACTGAGGAGTTGAATGATTCCTACTGAAGCTACTTCTGTAAGATATTACATGCTGCTTAATGCCTGAGACCTCGTCTTAGGATCATGTTGAGATTTGGCCAAATCTGTCATTTTAAGTGCGTTAAAACAGTGATTAAAGGAATAGAACCAATATCCAGAGGACGCTTTTAGCTTCACGTTTGGAAAGTAAATAAAAGGGCTCAGTCTTTTCAGCACCTCTGTAAAGAAATCTAAGTGGATACTTTTCTCCACAATGAACCATTTCACATCAAGCCAGTCTGAGTGGCTTGATGTTCATTTCAATGAGTGGGTTAAATAATAATAATAAAAAAAAAAAAATTATAATTTAAACAAATGAATTAAATGAACTACAAAATCTGAGGAACTTTCCCTTCATCGCTTTTTTTTCTCTTTTTTTGGCTCCGGAATACTTTGTACTTGTACTCTGTACTGCTTCTTCCGCTTGACTTTGAGAGAGAATTGAACTGAAAAAATTGAGGATGACAGACATTTTTGTTCACAAAGCAATAAAGTGTGAAGCTTGGTTAAATTATCTGCATTGATATCTTTCAGCTCATTCTGGCCAGTCGCAGAGAGACAGCTAACATGCACACACAAACACACACACACACACACACACGCACACACACACACACACACACACCCACACACACACACACCTATATACATGAGTGCCAACCTATTGAGGCTCATGGCTTTGCAGACATTTCTATAGCCAAAACTAGGTCAACACTGACTTCCTGCGCACACACACACTCACACACACAGAAAGCTACACCTGACAGAATACTTCAGATAGTGCCAACTTCCGACGGCACCGTATCCACTGACTGTTAGTTTGTGTGTGTCACGAATGCACATGCAAGGCATATTTTGTACATAATTACACAATACTGATAATGATGACATAATCTATTCTGCAGCCTTTTGCAGATGTCTGAGAATAAACCTATAAATAACTTTTTGACAGTAAGGGTATTATGACTTTGTACTTTCGGGCTGAAACTGTTCAAAGTTTCCTTTGTTTGATGGGACAAACTTATATAAATATTAAAATGAGTAAATATATAATAGTAGTGTTTAAGGGTTTCTGGCCATTCTCTTTTGTAGATGCCATGTAGCTGTCACATTGGTGGGGTGCAGGAAGGACGTCTGCGCAGAGCCAGTGATCCAAGATATAACTTTATTTCATATAGTCACCAAAACGAGGCACAAACTGAAAATGAATCACCCGTAACGTAAGGCTTTGTGTAGTGAATGAACCGTGCTCTGTTCTGACTCATTGGGGCTTAAGTAGTCAGCCCCAATGAAGCACACCTGTGCCTTCATGAGCTCAGGTGTACTCAGTCAGAACAGTGACCACAAAAAAACCCAAAACCTAGACAGACTGTGACAGAACCCACCCCAAAAAGCGCAACTCCCGGGGCGACAAAAGCCCCGAGCTGAGCCTCTGGGGGAAGGCCAAAGAACAAAAACCTCCAGCAAACAAAAATAAACAGCCCCCTTAAGGGGCATATGGCCTGGTCTAAACAATCAAACTAACTAAAGAGGGGCCCTGACCTGCCACAACCATGTCCAGGGCTGTTGGTGGTGGTGAGGGGTACCCAAAAGTCCCAGTCCAGTTCAGAGTTCCATGATCATGGGAACCGCCCTTGGCATTGCAGCTATCCTGACTGTGAAGTAATACAGACCATACCTTTAAGACATGATCCCCCACATGTTGTCTGATTCCAGGGTGTTTCTGATCTTCTATACCTGTGAAGGCACCATTCAAGAAACTTACTTGAATCCAGTCCATAAAACAGAAGGTTTCCACCGGCCTGAGTGTTCTTGGTGATGGTGTGGGAATAGGAGATTGTGGTGATGGCAGGAACACTGAGGTCACCTCCTCAGACCCATCACTGTCTATGTGTCTGAACTGGAACCGATCCTTCATTAAGGAATCGTACCTAGAAGCCCGATGTTCACGCTGGGCACGTTGTGGAGGTTTGCTACTGTCCTTCTCCTCTGAGTGATCGTGGCTGTCTGTTGGGCCATCAGAGCAGGACTTCACGGACGTGCACCTTTCACTGGTGCATTGAGACATCTTTTTTGGAGCACAGCCAATGTTATCTGTGCTATCCATGCAGTCCTCTTTACCATCCCAGACCATGTTCCTGGGTGGGCACCGGCTACTGCAGTCACCACCGTGCTGGTCGCAATCCTCCAACAGACAAAAGCAGTTCGTTACATCGGAGCAAACTTGAACATAAAGGATTTCGTCACCCACCTTCCTCTGGCTAATACACTTCTTACCTTGGGTATACTGAAGACATTCCTCGTGGCACTGGCTTTCACATGCATCTTCCTTGGCACCCTTCTTGCAGTCCTATCCATCACTTTGGGCGTTCTCAGAAATTCCGATCTCCGAAATCAGCGCATAATCCTGAACATGAGTGCCGTTCACCATCTTGGGCGTATAATCCCTACCACAAACCTGCAAGGTCTCCAAGGCGAATATTTCCTCCAGAACAGGAGCCTCGCTCTTGGTTTCACTGAAAGATACTTTGAGCTGACTGCTCTGGGCACACAGTGCAACCTTTCACAGCCAGTTGCTCTGTGTTGAGTCCACCGAAACGTCTGGGAAACGACCTCCTTGTGGAAGGAGGTTGGTTTGTGTTCTTTTGGGCTTTGTGCCTCCTTCTGATTGCTGCCGAAGATCTCCAAAGGGCCACCAAATTTCTGAAATTTCTTGGCAAACCATTTCAACATAGGCATACACTTACTCTGTCCATACTCTTGTCCTGTCCCCTTGTCTGCAATGCGAGACCTATCCTTTGTCCGCTTGAATGTCAGACAAATGGTCTTGTCCTTCCCTGCTCTATGGCTCTCCACCCCTTGTAATTGCAGGAATAATCTCATGGTGTTCAGGTTCTCATAAAAATGGTGACTTCTTGGCTTCTTTTCCATACTTAAATATCCAAAACTGTGCGCAGTCTTCCTCGGACAGGCTCCTTGGGAGGGCCCACTGTAACCTTTTGTAGCACTTCTCTAGTGTTGCCCTGTGATGTCCCGTATCGCACACTGCTACCCTCGATCATGATGAAGCCAAACTTGCTGCTAGACAACAAAGCTATAGGAGACTCTGTGTGAAAGTCATTGTGGAGATAAAGTGAGGTATAGATGGGGTTGAATATATATATATATATATATATATATATATATATATATATATAGTATATATATATATATATATATAACATATATATATATATATATAAGTTTGTTGATATAAGAGCACATGTTTCATTCTTGCCTCCTTGATGTTCTCCAGACATCCCTTACGTTGAAAGATCAAATGATTAGTAAAACTTTAAATACTGGACTTCCTTATGAGGCCTGAGATGGTTAAGGTAGTACAGCCCCACGCATCAAATCACAGTGTGCTTATTGGTTATTATACACACAGTTATTTGTTTGTATGTATTTATTTATTTATGTCTTTTTGCCAACAAATAAATCCACCAGCTTTGTCCCAGGTGGGCTAAGAATTGAGCACAGGACTGTGTGTTGAGCTGATCACTTGGACATACAGAGCGATGACACACAGACACACAAGGCTGTGAGAACTTTTAGAACTTCTCAGAAGAAAAAAAAAACTTTAAAAAATGTAACCACACACATAATTTTCTCTCTTTCACACAAACACGCTCACGCATTGCAGCCTCCTGGTGCACACCTCAGCCAGTCAGAGTGAGAGAAATTCGAAGAATTTTCACGTATTCACCCTTCATGATTCTGACTCATATGACTTCTGGTATGAATAATCGTTTCTCGATGCTCACACTGAAAAGAAGAGAAAAAAAGAAGAAAATCAAAGGCCTTTCTAAGAACTGAGCTCCTCACGAAGAAAGGGAAGCTCAGGAGAGAGAAAGCCCAGCAGGGGCTGTCTGAGCACATATATTCTGGTCGATTCATTTCACTCTCGCAATCAGAGCAGGGGTCAAATTAGGCCTCAAACCACTATTTCCAAAATCTAATAGATTTACCGACATAGGTGCACACACACACACACACACACACACACACACACACACACACGTGAACTTTGTGAAGTGCCCAGCAGAAAGGCAAAAAGTGAACGTGTCGCTTCAGGAAGTTCTTCAGTGACTCACAGCAGTTCAGCAGGAAATGACAATAAAAGTTCATTGAGAAAGAAAAGCATAAGAGCTGTAGCTTTTGGGCGAAAAAAAAATACCAAAAAAATGTATTTATGTAATAATCTATTCATTAATAGCACACAAGAAAGAAAATGCTTTGATTTAATCTCAACTATTTAGGGTTCCTGGTTTAAGACTACCATTTTTAAATCATTCTATTGATGCTTATTAATGGTAATAAGTAGTTATAAGCCATCAGTAAAGGGGAGCAGGGATTTTCACCGCTGTGCAGTTAATGTGTACAGACTGATTGCGACTGAGCGAGTGGACTGGGTCTGTTTAACAGTGTCTGCAAATCTGGGCTCATTATTTTTTAAGCAATAAGTTAATCTCAGTGAGTTATAACTGTGTTATAACTGAACACGGTTAGTGCTGTGAAAAAGTACTTGCCCCCTCCCATTTTTCTGATTCCCTCTTTTGTCTTATTATTACACAAGTTTCTTCTGATCCTCAAAACCCCCTTCATTAATGAAACCAGGTTATACCAGAATAGCTCCCAATAACGCAGGGGGGGTTACTTTCACATAGGCAAAGGAGTTAAGATTGTTCGTAAACTGTTTTTGTCATGTTGACCTTTTGTACTACACAAAAAATAAAATAAATGAATGCAGACCAAAAATGTGTAGATCAGGACATGAATAAACAGAATTAGAGAAAAATAGAAATGGGCCAAATAGGTCGCTTACATTAGTGATTCAACTTTTTTTTTTAGATGAAAATTAAAAATGTCGTTTTTTAGTGACTAAAAAGAGAGGCTAGTATAAAAATAATAATGTGCTTTCAAAAGAGTAAGAAACACATTAATGCATGTCAATGAAAACAAAGAAATTATTTTTTAAATATGGATATGAGTTTAAATTACATTCAAAATTGCTAAATACAGCTCATTACATACAATCGCTCCTGCTGAGCAAAGCAGCAAAGTTTTTAATGATTTTAAAATTAATTATTTTAGTTAAGGATATTATAGCTTATTTTTAATAATTACTTTTTGGTTGCAACTGTGCAATTGCATTTTTTTTTTTGTTTTTTT
>CM029392.1:4470986-4485986 GCA_017165825.1 Hepsetus odoe
ACATTCACAGCTGAATTGATCTTGATCAGAAATGGAATGTACAAGGGTGGAGATGACCTCCTCTTTCTTCTATCTTGCTTTCAGGGTCGCATCGCCATTCAATAAGCTTGAAGCTTGGTATTCTGACTGAGAAAAGCTCTCAACACTACATTCGACCGCAAGTGTTTTTTTAATCAAGCAGCTCTCAGCCCTCCCAGCTCTGCAGGTTTCTGCTCTTATTGACCTGGTTCCCTTACTAATTTATAAAGTTACAAAGATATTAGTCTCTCCAGTGGCATGTTAGTGCATGGATTTCTATTTGAAAAGAGTATTAACACTATAAAATGTTACTTAAGCATCTATTTGTTGATGTTGTTGATTTGTTGACTGTTGGCACGTATATTTGATATCTGACAAATGGAAAATGAAGTATGGTCTAAGCTCAAAAATGGATGACCAGGAAGACGTTGGTTTTAGTGTTGAGGTTATATGATGAATCATTTTGTCCTGCCAGCTCACTTACCTATCAGACTGAACGCGGCGCGAAGCACTTCACTCAAAAAAAAAAAAAAGAAAACAGATGTGAGTGATGCTTTGGAATTTAAACGATCAAGTAATCAACTAAAAATGTAAATATGACCTAATTGCTTTCAATGAATCAAATATAAAGCCTTTCTAAAAGATGCTAGATGTACAGGTGTCTACAAACTTTTGGACATATAAAATATAGTGATGAGAATGAGAACTTAATGTGAGTTTGACTGTTTCTTGAACACAGAACTCCTCTGTAATAATTAAAAAATACACTTTGTTTTTAAGTATAATGGAGTGCTCCATGTGGTCGTTATTGTAATAAACGCAATGAAAGCAATAAAAGTGTAGACTTTGTTCGTATGTAAATGTGTACATATTTTCCATTTTGGCTAAAAGGACCAATCAGGTTAAGATCAGCTTTTATTTCTTTTTCTGAGACACCCACAGACATGAGTGAGTGTGTGTCAGCGCACACACAGAGCAATGTTTTTACACAGAGGAGAAAGAGGAAAGCCACTCAGATGATGATAAGAGGAAAACTCTACAGCATGAGAGAGATCTGATATCAAACCCCAGGTCAAGCAGGCTCAGGCACACACACACACACACACACACACACACACACTCACACACATACACATACGCATACAAGCAGAGATGGACTTAGGGAGATGGATTGTCAGCAGGTCCATATCACTGCTGGATATCAAGGCATCAAAGATATAACAGTCAGTTCACACACACATGCACACACATACGCTAATAAAATGTAATTACACTCACACAGTATGAGACACAAAGATAAAGACACACTCCATGAATCATTCACCGCTCAAATGCAAGGACACACTCTGATGCAAAACCCTCCGGAATTTGTACATTTCTGTCTCCTGTGAGGTGATTTTTAGTAAAACTCTCATGATGTTCTTGAACTTGAAAGTGACTTCGGGTCAAACATCTACAGTTGTCCAATCAGTTAATCAGAAAGTTGGTCACTGAGAAGTTTGACGCCTAAACTTCGCTTCCTTTGTTTAAAATTCAAAGAACATGTTAGTAGCCAAGAGGTCAGGCATCATTTGTGTTCAATAATATTGTTATTATAATGATTTCTTTAGAATTATATTATTAGAATGAAACGACTGTAATAAAATAAGCAAGAAAACTGCAGTTTTATGGAACACATGTTTGTCTTGTGTACATCTATTTTGAATATTTTGAGTTCGGAAGTCTTTCTGGATTAAGGTCATGGACTGCTTTAATGTTGGGGAATAAAGGATGGTAAAGGATGGTGATGCAGGAATTTAGTCCAGGTGTGCTTTCGTTAAGTATTGCAATTTAATAATGTCCCCATTCTAAATGTAGGGCGCTTTCATTGAGATCAGTGAGAAAGAGGGTTTGCATTTGCTTTGTGGGAAGAATCGAAAAGAATGGCTGCATGAATTCACTCTGAAAGAAACCTTATGTAGTTCATGTGACACATGTAAGCAATGGGGGAAATTGCGACTATGTTGCAATGTAACTTATAACTTCCCGTTTTTATCTGATGCCAGGACTGTGTGTTTAAAAGGCAGTACAACATATAAACATGCTTCATGCTATTATGTAAATAAATATACTCACCATTTTAGATATAATTTGAAGAAGGTAACATAATTTATCATAACTGATTAACAAAAGCAGAGGTGAAAGGTGAAAAACATACATACATGTTACAAATATGCTGGAGTAGGTTGGTGATTGATGCTGGTTTTTTGCGAAATCTGTTGTTCAACCAGTGCATTTCCATCAGATATCATGAAGATAAGAATGTTCCCCACAATGTGCCACCACATGAACACAGAGCACATCATATTCTTCCATTGCAATATCACTTTTTTCATTTCTTTCATCAATGCCACATCTATTCAAAAGTAATCGCGGATGATATAAATTTGTTATAACATAACAAGGTGTATTTATTTGGAAATGACTTGTCTTAATTCTCCTTCCCATGCGCTGCATGAATCTGCAATCTCTTAGAATATGGCAAACTGAAAGTCAAACATCCCCACAGAAGAAAAACCACATCAAATTTATAATCTGAGCTGCAGTGAAAGGTTTCTGCTTCAGCATTTTGGTTTTTGGTAAGGATGTTTTTCCCCCTCCTGGCTTTTTTGATGGGCCTTTATCTGGATAGTTGAGAAGATCTCTTCACATCAAGGCCTGAGAGACAGAGTTTAAGAGAGAGAGGAGAGAGAGAGAGAGAGAGAGAGAGAGAGAGAGAGAGCCTAGCATGAGAAGGACATAATGTTCTGTCATAGCTGACAAGACCGCAAAGAGAAAAACCTGAGAGAGGGGAGAGAGAGAGAGAGAATAGTGAAAGATAGAAAAACTAAGAGAGAGAGAGAGAGATATGGAGAGGTATTTACACTGAAAGCGATGCATCATCTATTGCTTGCATGTCAAGAGAAAGGCCAGTCACACACCCTGCACACACACACACAAGCAGTCTAAAAACTGCCACTACTACATTTAACATATTTAACTTCATCATTATGGGGTTTAATGAAACTATGTAATAACTGTGTACAACACATTAACAAAACATAACAACAGTGTAACTGATGAAGTATTCACTCTCATAGCCCGATTGCATGAGTACTGCTGATGTAAATGCTGTATCAGCTTCAGTTTTGACTGTAATGAACAGGTTGTATATTGAAGCTGGATACATGTGTTACATTACCATTAAATCAAGTCATTGAGTGTTAAGTTAAATAACAACCCTTCCCAGGAAGTCCTATTATATGAAAAGGAGTCACATTCAAATACATACTGTTAGAGGCTCGTCCGAAGTGGAGTTATACACAAAGTCAACCCTTCAGACGTATCAGAGTGGTCCTCTTCCTTAGCATATTGCAGTAAATTCATACAAATCGTGGTAGTTTTCACACACACTATAAAGCCAGTGGCTTTCAACAAAATCAGCAACAACAACAAAACACAAAAGTGCAGAAGAGCAATAGAGAGGACAACAGAAGTGGCAAAATGTCAGTTAAAGAGTCTATTTTCCTCCGACACTTTCAAATCAGCCCGACACTGACGGAGCCATTAAGGCAAAAGGAGGAAAAGACGGAAAAAGGCTGCTGTATTCCATCATTATTCTCACTGCCATCTGAATTCTCTCTCGTGGAGGCGTAACCTTATTTCAGACTGTGTTAACCTTTCTCCCTCTCTTTCTCTCCACTCTCTCCCTCTCTCCCTCCCTCATTCTTTGTCTCGTGTATTTACCCCGGCTCTGTCTGAACGCTTTATCTTTCAGTCCACCTTTCTCCGCCGCTGCCCCGTGGTTGGCTATCTGTGTTAATTATCTCCACGTATTCTCACTCCTCTACCTATCACACGTCATCAAATTAAAGACAATTATACACACACACACATACATATTACACATATACATATATTGACACACACACACACATTCGAGGGAGGGCAGAAAAGAAGTTGAAGAAGACAGACAAGGAAGGGATGTTGAACTATGTGTCTCGATGTGAATGTGCGTGTGTGTGTGTGTGTGTGTGTGTGTGTGTGTGCGTATTCAGCACATAGAAGTGGAAAACACACAGAGAATCAAATAGATGCACACACAGACACACACATACACACTGGGAAAATACACACAATGCACCTTGAGTCATTAAAACTTAAATGCATGAACCAGAAAAGTTCAGTGATGAAGAGATGGTGGTGTAAAGGGAGTAAATCTGCTTTGGTTCTGAATGATGAGTTTCTGGAAGCATCCCAACATGGATTTTGAGACACAAACTCAGTTTTACACTTTGCAGAGAAAAATGTATTCAGTTTATGGACAAATAAAGAAAAGCATGTAATCAGCCATTCATGTCATTTCTCTACCTACTCTCTCTATGAATATTTAGTGTTTAGTGTGAAATCAATAACTCACAATAACTTATACCAGTTACCGACTCAAGTGAGTTGTGTTCATTCCTGCTAATAACCGAGAATGCAGGCTTACATTTTACATCTTACATTTACGGTATTTACAGACGCCTTTATCCAGAGCCTACTTCATACTTACTGCAGTGGACTCCTGAGTTCGAGCCCAGTGGTGGTGGTGCTTAGAGGTGGGATTCAACCGGGACCTTTGAGCCATACAGGTCCATAGGCGCATCCTCCCGTTGACCAATGACCACCCTCTTATTCTTTAATGTCACCATCACGTGTATATGATTTATTTTATACATTATGTTATGGAGATTCCTTCACCATGTCACCTAAGTCAACCCCAAATCTGCTGTTTCTGTCAGCCTTTACTATTCATCTCATGTGACTATTGCACCCCCCCGCTTGCTCTCTCTCTCTCTCTCTCTCTCTCTCTCTCTCTCTCTCTCTCTCTCTCTCTCTCTCTCTCTCTCTGTTAATAGTGCTGTGGCCCAGGCACAGACTGCATGACTCCTCTTCACTTTCAGTACGCCTTCCATTGTACCAATAAGAGAAGTACTTAATGACTTATCCCTTTCATCTCACTGCCAGTGCAATCAGCAGAGGTGTTCACTATTCTTCTCTCTCTCTCTCTCTCTCTCTCTCTCTCTCTCTCTCTCTCTCTCTCTCTCTCTCTTTCCTCTATCACACAACACACACTAATTAATCTCACACACTTAGCTTCCTCTTCTCCATCTATCCTCTTCTTTTTCTGCCTCTTTTGAATATCAACTAAGTTCATTTAAGCAAGACAAATGGCTAATGCAAAAGATTTTGTGTGAGAGGAACACACTGTTCCATCAAACGTGACAAGAGCACAAATAGTCAGATCTGTGAGAGAGCGAGAGAGAGAGAGAGAGAGAGAGAGAGAGAGAGGGAGGGAGAGAGAGAGAGAGAGAGAGAGAGAGAGAGAGACACTGTGTGTGTGTGTATGTGTGTGTGTGGTGTGTGTGTGTGTGTGTGTGTGTGTGTGTGTGTGTGTGTGTGTATTATTAAGGTTCACATGTTTAGCCAATAAATATGATTCTGGTTCCATTTCATTTTTTTTATATCATGAGAATAATATTTTTTTTGGCTTGCACATGCCTATATTCAGCACTGGAAAGGAAAGCTGATTGTTGATTATCATTTGTTTTCAAGATCCCTTATTTCAGGACAGTAACATCCAAACAGTTTGAATTTTGAAGCAACTATATTTTATTGACATGCTTTTTATCTTTCTTAATCCTTCAAGCAAAAGATTTTCACATTTTCATTTTTGCTGAACTGTATTTCTGAACCTGACAACCCAGACCTACCATACGCTACATGGCTGTGTTAATGAATCACCACCAGCTTTTGAAATCAAATGCATCACCCAGTTTTTGCAACGGGCGAAACAGTTTTGTGCTGAATTTTTGAATAAAGAAAGTCAAGTAGCTCCAAACATGCTGGATTAAGTGCAGATTCAAACACATGAACTCAGCTCAAAAATGTACATTTAGCGTCTTATTCCATCAATTTGATCGTCAGCCAAGACAGCAGCATTATGTATTAACGACACCGGATGCTCCGAGTTCTGTGCCGCTTGTATCCATTGCTGTTGACTGGAGTCGTTTCTCAGTTCAGGCCAAGAGTGTTGTACTTCCGAATGATGGATGGATGGATGGATGGATGGATGAATGGGTGAGTGGGTGGCTGGATGGATGGTTGGATGATTGATGGGTGGGTGGCTGGAAAGACGGATGGACGGATGGACGAACAAACAGATGAAAGGTTGGATCAATGGATGAAAAGGCAGATCAATTCCACAGAACTACTCAAAGTTAAAATACAAAACGGATTTAAAAAATGACAAAAATATTTGAGGTTTTGTCTCAAAACATGACCAGAATCTGCCCCAAACAGTGCATTTTCCTGACATATTTGGAATGAGTGTTCAGTATATGAGACGCAGCAAGTTCCTCTTTGAAATATTTTATGAACAAGCTCTCTTGATCCCTGCGTTGACATTGGGGGGTCAAGTGTCTGGTCGCATCTTCTCAGAGTTCATCCTGAAGCCTTTATCCTCCGGAGCATCAAGGTGCATTAGATGCTAAGTGAGCGACAGCCTTGTGTTTATATAGGCTTTGTCCAGGACAAACTGACCAAGGGACTTCAAACAAGAAGTAAGGGTCAATACAAGGCCATGGGTCAAAGGTCAAGCCTGTTTTATCCTCCCTGATTAAAAGAGCTAATGTTTCTGAAAATGCCCATGATGGAGGAAGAGAAGGAAAAATAAGGTGGTGGAGAAGCGTGGTGTGGGGGGATGAAATACAAAATTATTGGGATAGGAAGAGGTTGGTTTATTCTTGAAAGACAAAGAACGATTACTATCTGTATTGCCGCTCTCTATTTTTTTCAATTAAAAATACATTTCTTAGGGTATAAACTTTCATGAAATCAACCCAGTATCTCTAAAAAGTATAAAAATGAGCTCAGCTGTTTTTATGCTACTTTTGTTTTTTTTCCTTTTTGAACCTCTGCAGTACAATTACACACTGAAACAGCGAGCAGCATGAGCCCCCTATCTTTTAATTTTCTAAATGCAATCACTGGTTCCAACATGGACTCAAAACATTAATTAATTTGTATTTGATAATTTGCACATTTTCATGCCATGGCATGAGTGTTTTTTTTTTTCCTTTAAACTTTGCACTGCCTGTACAAGTTTAATTAAGTGAAATCTGCCCGTGTTATCGGCAGTATGAATTGTAGAGCTTTTTTAAAGTATGTGAAGTGTGAATGGTTTTTATATTACATATTTTTTATTTTTTTTTTAACTGCCTTCACTTTAGGAATGTGAAAATGAGGCAAAGAGATGGCTCGGAGGTGGGTGTGTATTTCAAGGAATTTTGTCCGTGGAATTCAGAGAGGGCGGTCAGCACAGATAGTGATGGGAAAGTTGAACTCACTGTAAAACCCATTCTCATTCACCAGCAGTGAAAAGTGTTGGGATTAAAAAAGGCGAGTATAACTGACTTCCTTTTTGTCTGATTTTCACAGACATTACTAATATGTAATGTAATACTTTTCTCTTTTTGAGGTAAAGTTTAATAAAACTTGTTTTGGAAGGTAACCCCATGTTTTGTCTGCTGTTTAGTCATGGCAAGTTGCTAGACAAATTGAAAGATCAAGCTGAGAGTTAACAGTAACACATTTTTGTTCAAGTTTGATGAAGCAACGAAGGCTCGGTACACTTGGAGGAGAAAACGACTGTTCATTCTATTAAATCACATAAAGGTCCTGATCCTCAGGGGGCAGCTGTGGCCTAATGGTTTGAAAAGAGGGTTTGCATCCGAAGGGTTACCAGTTCAATCGGCCAATACAGAAAGGAAAGATTTGGGTGTTGGTTGAAAATCTACATTCACTGAAATGTCCTTGGTACTGGACCCCCACATGCTGCCCACTGATTCTGCTTCTCGTGTGTATTTTTACGTCTGTTGTGCAGAAGACAAATTCGTGCACAATGTGTTTGCATGTGAGCCCAGACTTTTTCATTAAAAAAGGAATTTCAATTTCCTTTCTTATGTTGGTTATCTGAGCATTAAGGGTAAAGAAGGGCCCCATCCATGCTGTATGCTTAGAGAAATCAGGTGCAGTTTTGTTCACTTGGATGTTCAGCTTTGGACAGATTGGGCTCATAAGGAAGCCCTTAAATCATTTGAAAGTTTTTTCTTCTCGTAAAATAAAGGTGATTTGATGGAGTAATTGTAAAATATTGTTGACTCTCTTGTCCATCTTTGTCTTTGGAAACGAAGCTTCAAAAACAGCCTTTTTGTGATTTCATGAAAAACCAGGGTTTAAAAATGTATGTACCTATCCAACACTTCAGCTCCACGCCATTTCTTCTAAGTTATAAAGTGCGTTTCCAACTTTGTTTTTTAATAATGCAGTCAGAGAAGAGATAATTAGTATATGGTCGTCATCAGAGCACCTTAACAAACAGCCTGTTTAATTCTGAGGAATGACGAGAGCTTGGAAAATGACCATGAATGTATAAATTATGACTGATTTGGGTACATAACCTCAGACAAATGTCATAAGCAAACTTTCAGAAAACAGTACAATGAAAGAAGGTGTTCAAAAAAAAACGAACTGACTATTTGCTTTAAAGACTATTTGCATTCAAAGGTACCTGGTAACTGGAATGAAATGTCCAGTTTTATAATACTGGTGAAAGTGACCATTCTTGTCATTGTGAGTGCACGGTGTCACACCACAATGAAATTACACCTCTGCATTTAACCCACACACACTCGTGCAGCAGGGGGCAGCTATTGAAAGTGCCCAGGGAGCAGTGACAGGGACGGTACCTCGCTCAATGGTACCTCAGGACAACCTGCAAGTAAGGGATTTGAACAATAATTAATAATTAATAATTATGATATGAATAATAATTACCTCGGCTAGACCGCATATTTATTTGTGAGTCTGGGCTCAGGAACGCCACCCGATGGAAACAGGTCTAAATTTGAATCCCGGGACAGCGGTGGCCTAGTGGTTAGGGTGTTGGCAGCATGATCGGGGGTTTGAACCCCTTCCCGATAGGTTGCCCTGAGGTACCCTTGAGCAAGGTGCCGTCCCCGTCACGCTCCTCTCTGCGATGGGCTGGCGACCTGTCCAGGGTGTGTCCCCCGTCCTTCGCCCTGTGTGCGCTGGGATGGACTCCAGCACTCCCCCGTGACCCCGCTTGGGACAAGCGGCAGAAAATGACTGATGACTGAGAATAGAATTCTCAATATAAGCGAGAAAGACAAGAGTGCCACAGGTGGAAGTGCTGAAACAGCTCAATTAAGATGTAGATCAGAAACATTTCTAGATTTCATTTGCACTTTTAATTAGACAAAAGGGGAGACGTTTTCTTGAAGTTGGCAGTGATAAAAGCGCACACACATATTGACACGTTCTCATCACTCTCACAACACTGTCCCGCTAAAGAGCACCACTAATTACAACCCACCAACTTCTGAAATCAACACAAAACTTACATGTGTAAAGTGTTTTTTATGCTTGAATTCATCATTCATAGCATCTGGGCTTGTTGGTAAAATTACTTCAGTGACATCATCAGTGGGTGGGTTTCTGTATATAGAACTATTTAGTGGGTTTAGTGGGTATCACGAGCACAGATATCAGAAATCCCTTGAACCCAAATGAGTCTGGGCTTTCATTTCTGTGAGCTCAGATAATTATGCAAGTGCTGCCCAATGACGTTTTACAGTTAAATACAGTAAATACAGTTTTTGCTTTTACTGATTTTCTATGTGAATCCTTTTTTAATCATTGTAACAGACACTTTTAGTTTACTATCTTTTTTTTATTATTAATTAATTAATTTACTTATTTATCAATGGCACAAAAAGGTTTTCTGTGGAATGGTGGTGGACATCCCTTCCAATTTATTCCTCAGAAACTCACACAGTTAGAAAAGAGAACGGCAGTACAGGTAGTATAACCCCTCTTCTTTCTCGCCCTCCTTCTCTTTTCTCCTTCAGTCACGGGAGCGGACGAAAGATCAAGGGTTTCAGTGGAGCGGTGGACAGTGCTGGGCCCGAGCCCAGAAAATCCTTTAACGGCCCAATCAATCGCTCCAAGGCAGCCGGTCTGCATACGCGCACACACACACAAACTCCTGGTGTGCTGCTTACATACTCAACAAATTACCCCTCATCCTGGCCAAGAGATGAATGGGGCCATGGTGTCATTTCAGTAAGTGATGGAAACAAAGGTAGCAAAACAAATTAGAAAATATTAAAGCCATAGTTTGCAAAGAATGAAATGTACATGTTAGAAGTTTTGTTTAGTTTTTCGATGGAGGTTTGCAGCTTATATATATACATATACATATATACATATACATATATATACATATACATAGTTGGGCAGCGGTGGCCTAGCGGTTAGGGTGTTCGCCGCATGATCGGAGGATCGGGGGTTCAAACCCCTTCCCAATAGGTTGCCCTGAGGTACCCTTGAGCAAGGTACCGTCCCCATCACTGCTCCCCGGGCGCTTTCAATAGCTGCCCACTGCTGCACGGGTTTGAGTGTGCATGGCTAAAATGCAGAGGTCCAATTTCGTTGTGGTTCATGTGTGCTGTGCCGTGACCTCGCAATGACAAGGGTTGTCACTTTCATATACATAACAACTTTATATAATCTAGAGGTTTGCCACATGATCAAATGTCATGCTGTTGCATTTGGAAAAGCTCCACAGAGTGAGGAATGTGTAAATTCACCTCTAAAAAAAGAAGTATGATAGGAGGGGTGTCTTAACCTAATAGGACGGTGGATCTTTTAGTTTTTAAGTTTGTCTGAAGTACTTTAAAGGGTTTCTGGAAGTAGCAGCAGGGGAAAAGCTGGAGAGTGGATGCTGTTTTCGTTCAGGTCCATCATATTCCAGTGCTTGTCAATATCAGATTGGGATAGCGTTTGTGTTTAGGGACTAGGCCCCAATATCAGAAGCTCATGGGAATGAATCCCAGACCAGTAGGTTGCCCTGAGTAACCCTTGAGCAAGGTACAGTCCCCTTCACTGCTCCCAGTGCTGGCGCACAGCTGCATGTGGTGTATGGGTAAGATGCAGAGAAAGAATTTATGCGGTTCACTGTGATCACACGATGACAAGTTGTTGCTTTTTTCTGTCGTTTGTATGTGTGTTTCTTTTTCCATTAGGACATTTTCAGCCATTTTTTCAGCCACGAAATCAAAGCTCTGTAAAACTGCGTCCACCGTAGGTGCCACATGGGGTCAGGTCCGCAGTGCTTCGGGTCCACGAAAGGTTTAGACTTTATGTCTGTCGTATTGCTAAAGATGTAGAATCAGCTCTTGTGAAGCTTGAATTCAGTCTGTAATTTTACACTGACTTAAGTCATTCTTTAAATCATAAAAATCACCTGCAAAAATGCCCCAAATCCTCTCTCACACACAAGCCCAGATACACACACACACACAGCTTAAGTCTTCCGACTCAACACCTTGATGAAAATGCTGCTCTTTCATTTTCTGTCATTAGCTCTCTCTCTCTCTCCCTACTGCTCCCTCCTTTCGATCCAGGGCCATCGAAGAACACACAGGCTTTTATTCCCTGAATTAGTTTTCAGATGTTTCTCTCTTTTTACCCCAAGACGCCTTTGCTCTTCTTTTCTTTGGGCTGTGTGTGATTAAAATCGCCGCAGACACTAAGCGGTGACGCTTTTGGCCCCTCTTAACCATTTCTGCATAGACTCACCCAGCTTAATACCCAAAATATTACAGTAGGGATTTAATAGGATTCCGGCAAAGGAATATGAATAGCAGGAATATTATGCATATGTATAAATTAAGCTTGAATAACTCAGCCAACTCTGTTTAATGGGACACACCGCCTGTGCAGTTCCAAATGAAAGTTATATAAGGCTTCTAATGTAGAGGCCTGATGTACATATATATATATTATTTGTATGTATATATCACATCTGATAGCATCGTTTGTTCCCCAACTGTTCTCACTCAGCAAAAATGCTTCTTGCTGTTGCTCCCAGGAATTATTTTGTGTTGCTCCCACACTTTGGGCAAACAACTAGACACACACAAAGAGAGAGAGAGAGAGATAGAACACAGCATCCATAGAAAAGCTATATATATAATGCATAAATGCAAACATAAAATGAAAACAAATCTCTCCATGGAGGAAAGGGACAAGTACTTAAACTATAACAGCACCTCAGACACGCACCTTACTTTCTTACTGTCTTACTTTCTGCTCCCCTGCCAAAGGAGGTTTTGATAAATGAGATGGTTTAATTAATACTTTGCCAGTACTTAGTGCAGTGAGCTTATAATTAGCCTTAGCTTTAAAAGCCTAATCACCTGACTTCTCTCTGATCCTTATCATCTCCTGCACAAACACACTCACACTGCCAGCCTCAACACACACACGTCAACTCAGCACGTAAATCCTCTGTGCCAGTCTCTTCCAGCAGTGTGTGTGTGTGTGTGTGTGTGTGTGTGTGTTCATCTGGATCAAATCTTTGTCAATCAGTGTTGATCTTGTGAATGTCAGCAATACACACACACCCACACGCACACACCCACGCACACACTGTCGGCTGTTGGTAACACTAAATAAATCGGTCAGATCATGCTAATTAATGGTTACTAGCTTATGTTCACGTCTTGTCATGTTAGTATTTGATTAGTTATTGTTTTAATTAAACAAGTCCACAATACTTCCTTCACACACGTAGAGGAAGTTGTTTCTAGTAAGCAGCCATTATTTCCTCTCCCAGTTTCCTGCTGTGGAATAATAGGGAGCTAACCAAAAAAAATCATCTGTATTAATTACAGACTGATTAGCGGCAGCTTTATGGACTGCTGTATCATTTAATTGAAAAACTAACGATCACATTTTCGCCAACTTCTAATTAGAAACAGCACAAACTTTATCAGGGTTTCACTGATGCATGCAAACTCTCTCTCACACACACACACACACACACACAGTTTTTTTTTTTGTTTTTTTTTTCACAAAAAAAAAAAGCCTTGGGCAAAATATGTGGATATTTCTTTCCTCATATCAGAAACTTGTGTTCCTTGATCAAACACATATCTCCACAATGAAAGATCTGAAAACAATACATAGCCAATTTCCACTCATCATTGGAACACACACCTACACACAAACACACACACACACACACACACACACACACACACACACACACACACACACACACACACACACACACACATACACACCAGCTTCTGATATCTGATAGCAAACTACCACTTTCCAAACTTTCATTGACATCAATGCAAAATATATTTCCATCTACAAGAGTAATCCGTGCAATCCATCAACAAAACCTAGGGCCCAATGCAAAAACCCAATTCTTAAAGATTATTTAAATGCAATGGTGGCCTAGTAGTTAGGGAGTTGGCCCCAGGTTCAGAAGATCATGGGTTCAAATCCTAGACCAGTTGGTTGCCCTGAGACAAGGTACCGTCCCCATCACTGCTCCCGGGCACTTTCAATAGCTGCCCCCTGCTGGGGCCATGTTCATAATAAAATAATTAAATCATTGTAAGTGTAAAATACATTTGAAAGCATTTCATTTGTATGTGGGAAACTAAATAAAAGAACTAACGGTAAATGAAAGCTGTTGAGAAAGCAGCGACCAGTGTTATTAGTTTGATAATGCTAACAGGTGACTGTTATTAGCAGCAATTAGCAGTTTTTTGGCTTAACTCTCACTATTCTTGAGCCTTAATAGATCCACAACCAGCCTATTGACAGACATTAACTGATACAGTTTATTTCTGGAACAATTTTTTGACTTTTACTTTGTTACTGAGTGCTTGACTAGAGGAATGGATAAGCCGACATCTTACACACCAGTGCAATGTCAATATTTTGTACCAGTACATTTGTGAGAAGCACAGGTCCCACTTTCCAGCTGTTCCCCTGACTGTTCTCAAGTTCCTCTTTCTCCTGATTGCCTTCACTCACTCCTGTATCTGCAGAGCTTTGCCAGATTTAGACGAGAAAAGGAAAAGGAAAGAGTAGAGAATAAACGAGAAGAGCAAGGACAGCAGAGACCACAGAAGAGAGAAGTTGGAGACATGTTCTGTGTGTAAGAGGGACAGAAGGAAAAGAAGGCATCAAATCTACTGCATGAAAACTAAACGATCCAAAGTCCGACCCGAGCCTGATGTTACATGTGAGAAATCGGCCCAAAACCCAATAATATAGTTAAGCCGGGCTTGAGTAGCAGTTTTGTAGAAAAGTACAATCACAACATTAAGCTGCAGCATAATGATGGAAAAAAAGAAAGAAAATCACAAGCATCGTCTTGACAGCCACTCACAAAGTATCACCGCGGGAAATTTGGCATTATAGCTATGTGTGTGTGTGTGTGTGTGTGTGTGTGTGTGTGTGTGTGTGTGTGTGTGTGTGTGTGAGTGTGTCAGACCGCCAAAGCTTTCAATTAAAAATGAGTCTGTTAGTGCGCAATAATTCAGATTTATGGCTTGGGTGATGGAATTATTACATTTGAACTGAGCAGAACCAAATGAAGGCCTAGAGTTTAGTTTTTGTTTACATGCAAAACCTGCAATTCACGTTCAGAAATTGCCTTTTGTCAGTGTTTATTAATGACAATAGATATGATTTATTGGATTTGTCTAGACACACTCAGTGTTCCCAATGCAAGTTTGTGTGTGCATGTTTTTATTTTCCTCAAGCCATTTCTGCAGTGTGTGTGTATGTGTGTGTCTTTGTGTGTATGCATGTGTGCGTGTGTGTGTGTGTGTGTGTGTGTGTGTGTGTGTGTGTGTGTGTGTGTGTGTGTGTGTTATTAATATGCTGTCATCCTTATTTTGAGGCAAAGCCAAATGCTATATGTTTTTCTTTTCTCATATGTATATATATATATATATATATATATATAGACAAATAGGTAAATAGGTTGTGTTGTGTATGTTAACATGCATGTGGTTTTATGGGATT
>CM029392.1:4488486-4498486 GCA_017165825.1 Hepsetus odoe
AGGAATAAGAGGAAGGAAAGAATCTCCCAAAGATTTGAATAGTATCCCAAAGATGGCCTTAATGGTGTAAACCCCGCTGAAAACAACTTTACGTAACGATAGCACAGACACTTTCTTTTTTGAAAGCTTGTTCACAGTTCCTGACATGATCTCCGATCTGACACTGAGTCTCACATTCACATGGTGGCAGCGGTGGCCTAGTGGTTCCTAGTGGTAAATTGCCCTGAGGTACCATTGAGCAAGGTATTGTCCCTGTCACTGCTCCCTGGGAACTTTCAATAGCTGCCCACTGCTGCACGGAGTTTGAGTGCATGGGTTAAATGCAGAAGTCCAGTTTCGTTGTGGTTCACTGTGTGCTGTACTGTGGCCTTGCAATGACAAGGGTTGTCACTTTCACTTTTTTCACGTCATGTAACAAGAAGCATCTTGAAGCATCTTCAGTTTTGCTATAAGGCTAGCATAGATAACAAGTAAAGGAAGCTTGTAAGCACCCATTCATAACACGTCTCTTTAAACACATTTTCAAATATAAATGTAACATCCTTTATGCTTTGTGCTCTTTTTATATTAGTCTGCAAGAGTCATGCTGTTTTTATTATTGCAATATAGCTCAAATGAAATAATAATACTTCCGAGCTTGAAGGATTCAAAGGTCTATTGGTTCATGGATGTGGTCGTTTGTAGTTTTTTAAGGCCTGTGATTAGTTGTTTAGAGTTTATTTCAAATCACTTTCTAGCTGAAGCTTTGGTGCAGTTAGGATGCTCAGATCCACTTGTGGAGGGCTGGTGTCCAGCACAGTCTGGCACTTCAGCAGGTGAGTTCAACCAAGTGAGGATCTCACAAACTGCAATGGACACTAGACATCCTGAACTAAATTTGTGCACCCCAGTGATAACGGCACCAAAATTTGGAAACTGATTTAAAATAAGAAGGTCTAGAAATCAATAGTGGCACAGTGGGTGGTGGTGTCCCCTCAGTGAGGAGGTCCTGCGTTTGATTCCCAGATGAAGCAGTCCTGGTCCTTTCTGTGTGGAGGTTGCATGTTCTCCCTGTGTCTGTGTGGGTTTCCTCCAGTTCCTCCAGCTCCAGTTTCTGGCGACCATCCAAAGACCTGCATGTCAGGTGGATTGGAGATGATAAGTTGCTACCAAGGTGTGTGTGCCTGTGTGTTAGTCTGTGTGCCAGTCCTGTGATGGACTGGCAACCTGTCCAGGGTGTTTCCCTGCCTTTTTCCTCTTCCTGTGAGAGCTGGGATAGACTCCAGCACCTCTTGTGACCCTAATCAGGATAAGCAGCTCAGAAAATGAGTGAGTGAGAGTAGAATTCAAATAGCATTAAACTAGTCCATGCAGTTAATCAGTGATACAGTAGTAAAAAATTGAACAGTTTACCATGAGGGATGCGTTATGCCGTTTGAGTTGAAACCTCTACTGCTGTTAATATGATTAAGTCGTTTCTATACTATACGAAACGTAAACTCCCTCATAGCCGCACACCACTTATAGCACACCCCCACTGTTCTTATTGCATTTCCACAGTCAATTTCTTCAAGAGTGGTCGATTTGTTCAAGTGTGCTGCAGCCGACGTTTGGGATTGAAATAATAATGATCTTTTTATATGGTTTCTGACGCTGCACTGTGTGAACAAAGAGGCAATACATCAAATATCCACATAGACATGGTTTTTACGTACTTTTCGTACATTTTAATGGACAAAAGATAACCTGATCTTTTGGGATGAAGGAAAACAAGTGTGCCATGTTTAATAAATAATAAATTCAGTGCTTTATTATTTATCAATTATTATTATAAATGTATTGTTTATATATATCAAAATGATCCTTCTTTTTCTGCCTATTTTTATGCAAAACTCTTGTCAATTTTGGATTTGTGTTATACTGTAATGTTCAATCATTTATCAATTATTTAATATAAATTGCTTTAGTTATTTAGTTTATCCCATGATCTTCTTGTCATCCCATCACTTTTATGAATCATTTATACCTGGGGAAGACAAGAGCAACATCAAACCTGCTCAGATGAGATTGCTGTCTTGAAATCACTTAAAATTAATTTTGCTTTACTAGCTTCTCACCGGATTTCAAAAATGTTCAGTGCCTGGGATTGAAGAATCAATTGTCTTCACTTTAAAAGACATTTCATTTTCTTTTCAACGTCTCAATATTCCTTACAGGAAATACTACTCTTTATAATTTATGAAACTGACAAAATAGCTATATCTCATGAAGACACACACACTAGTGCCTGATATCAAGTGATCGTCTATATTAAGAGAAAAGGAGGAACTGTTTACATTTAATTTTTCGCCAAAACATCACTTTGGAGTTTCTTGAATTCGCAGCCTCCTTGTTTAACTTGGCTTTCTGGACCGATTTCCACCTGTCTAGAGGGCAGTCAAGCTTTAACGGGTTTGAACGGTTTTCTGTGAGTCCTGTGTTACTTCGTTTGAGATAAAAACCTCTCCTGATGTTATTATAATTTGTCTTTTCTATATTACACCAAACTCCAACTCTGTCAAATCTTCATATTCGCCCCCCTCGTACCCCACCCACCTCCGTTCATATTGGATTTCCACAGCGGCGGATTCTGTCGAGTGTGCTGCGGCGAGCGTTTGGGACTGAAATAAGAATTACCTTCTTTCGCTCGCTGGGTGCGAGACTCCGCGCTTGGCTGAATTTAGCCACACGGACGCAGCCAAGCAGGAAATCCAGATTCCAGCACTATCAGGGAAATGGCACATATGACTCCAGTGCCTAAGTCAGGGTCCTAATCAGGTCAGCCTAATGGTAACTCCCCCATCGCCATCACCCAGCCAGCCTGATTGAGCGCTAAGCCTAAATAGCAATGCTCTTTTCCAGCTAAAGTGATTCCTATATTACTTTTTCCCACTAAAACCCCAGCGACTGCAAGCGTGCCAGAGACGGACAGACAGCAGGAGATGGAAAAATGACCGTCTCTCTTTCGCTCACTCTCTCTTGCTCTCTCTCTCTCTCTCTTTCCCGATGGAGTCAGCAAACATTTCTCCCCAAATCTCTCGCTCAGCGGTGGATATAGAATCAACAGCCCTATCTTTCTCACGTGTGATTGTTCTCGCGTGAAATTCAAAGCAACTCCCCAACATTCATTTCCAAACCTGTGACAAGAGCAAGAAAGAAAGTGAAAGAAGTAGAGTCAAATGGAGAATTATTCATTGGTATTATAAAGAGGCTGGAAAGTCAAAGGATAGATTGGAAAACGTATTGAAATGATTTGTTCCCATTCGGGCTGATGGGATTGTTGTCTCTTATAACTGTTAAAAATCTAGCTGTTACCGTACTTACTGTATTATATTTTCAAATCATAAGAAAGGCCTACACCATGTACATGATGTCAACACAGTAAAACTTTCACATTAAACGTAATGTTTTGTTTTCTGAACTGTAGCAAATCTGGATAAAGACTGAAGAAGCGAGGGACTGGGAATAAACACGCACCAAAACTCCAATATTAAAAGCACAAGGCAATGTGCAACAGCTGTGGAATAAGGTACATGGTCATCTATATATTTTCTTTTTAACCACATAGTTGATTTTTTTTGCTTGGTGTGAAAGAACACTCTAGCCCTCTGGGGTCTAAGCACATTATTTATTACTCTTCTGCTATAATTGTGGGTGCTGCCCTGATAGAATAAATCTGAGACAGTAGAATGGGTTTGATCTCATGTTATTCCATCACACAGTGTGTTCAGAGCTGCCATTCAAGCCTAGCCCGAAACACAGACTCTATTCGATCAATAGATTCACCCCAAGAGACCTTGTAAATCAAACAGTCATACTAACAACAATAATAACTGTTTACAATGTCAGTTTAGTTTGTTGTCTCTCTCTCTCTCTCTCTCTCTCTCTCTCTCTCTCTCTCTAAATATATATATATATATACACCTCTTGGGACCCTAATCAGGATAAGCAGCTCAGAAAATGAGTGAGTGAGAGTAGAATTCAAATAACATTAAACTAGTCCATCAGTTAATCAGTGATACAGTTTGAACAGTTTACCATGAGGGATGCGTATATATATATATAGAGAGAGAGAGAGAGAAGGGGGGAGAGAGAGAGTTTAGTTTGTTGTATATAGTACACCTTTTTTTGTTGTCATATACAACATTGTCCAAGGTTAATATGAATGATATAGTTATTACAGCAGAGCATGCTTTTTTTTTCATTTGGTGTGAACAGGCCTCTGCAGTGGTTCAATGGTTTTCAACAGTTATTAGGTGGGCGTAATGGTTCTACACAGAGCAAAGACAACTGAGGCTTAAATGCACACGTGGTTCTTTGCACGGTTCTTCTCCATTATAAATAGCCTATATGGTTAAGAATGGTTCTATGCATCGTCACAAATCGTTCTGCTGTCCATACTGAACCCATGAAACCTCACACTAACAAGCATTCACACTAATGGACAACATGCCTTTATTAGCCTTGATTCCAGTTAAGGGTTAAACGTGTTCCTGCCATGTATATCTGGACCTGTGCGCCTGGCCTGACCGCTGACTGTCCACAATAATTAGCCAGTTGAAACGAACTTTAATTCTTCCCTTCTTTTTCTTTTCCATGAGAGATTTCCAGTGTAATTACTGCTGTTTAATTAAAAGTCCCAATCAATCTGCCGGATTGGCTTCAACTAGCCAGAATAATGGAAGCAGCCATGAAATGAAGGTTTAATCCAGCGTTGTCCTGCTCTAACATCTGATGCCTGCAAAGACAAACCTTTTTTTTTTTTTTTTTTTTTTTTTAAAGGAAGAGTTTTAGAAGAAGCACATCTAATAGAGTACCATTATGTCTTTTAGAAACTCATTATGAGAAGTGCGGGAGGATCCAGAGAGGGTGTCGGTACCACAATGCATTGCGAGAGCAGACAGGCCTCATCGGGGATGTGGCACGCAATTAGTGCGCTCTGGATTAGAATTAGCCTCTTTCTTAAAGTGATCGAGACACAATGAGAAAAGAAGAGAGAAACAGTCCTCTGTCTTTTTAGCTCCCACCGCTAGCAGCTCCCACCCTTGTCAAACTTAATCGTCTGTATTCTTCCTTCACGTCCCTCCCAATCTTCTTCCAGGACTAAGCTCCATTAGTAGCAAGGCCTCTGTTTCACGCAGGAGTTTTAGAAAGTAAAAACCTACCCTCGCAGTGACGTGCAGCTGGGTGAGTCGACAGAGGTTAGATGTTTCAGGTCATGCTTTGTGGGGGAATTAGTGGAAAAAAATACGCAGAAGGATCACGCTCGACAACAACTCACGTTAATGGAGCTGCCGCTAAACGCTGACCTGCGCAATTCGCAAACTTCAGCCCCTGCAAACTCCCCCTGACATACTGCCTAATAACAAACCTGTACAAGCAAATTATTAAGAGAATAACACAGCATTAGGACATGACAGCCACTCTGCGTGGATTCATTTGGAAGAGCATTGTGTGTTTAGCAGCGAGCTTAAAAGCTGATTTTTCTGCCATTCAGTGCAAAAGGCTGCACTGGTTACTCTTTAAGGTATTTAGTTATTTAAACTGCTTAAAATGTTACCAAAAGCATCCCCAGTTACACACCAGTGTAGTGGGATGATCACTGGTTTAGAAACAGTAGCCGTATTTTTGCAGGGAGCCTGTCCTTTTTCAGCCCAGAAATACAAGAAATATCTGTGTGTGCAAAAGTTGGAGCACTCTTGACCAATTGACACTTCTTTTATTGAGAAGCAGAGATTAATATATTTAAAAAAGTACAATTTTAGGAGAAAAAATGCCAGTTATATATAAAATTTGAGTTTTCAGTGTTACTTTTGGCATTTTTTTAAATGATTTATGTTACATTTAGTAACTAAACAATTGTGCTAAAATATGCTGAAGTGTGGTTTCTGTCGAAGGTGTATGGCTATGGTTTAAAACTTTTGCTTGTTTTGTAAGTGTTCTGGGTAGGCATGTTTAGCACTACTTATGTGTCTGCATAGGACTCTGTGTGTGTGTGTGTGTGTGTGTGTGTGTGTGTGTGTGTGTGTGTGTGTGTGTGTGTGTGTGTGTGTGTGTGTATGCAAAAAAGAAAAAAAAACAGTGTTAGAGAGTTATTCTTTTTTCTTGGCCAAAGATAAAGGCAGATTGAGGAATTCTCTTTCATTTCCTAAACATCCATCACACACACACACATGCGTGTGCGCGCACACACACACACACACACACACACACACACACACCTCCTGAGGACGAGTATGAGTGAGTGTGTGTAAAATCAAAAGCGCCGGCGCTTAGGCCTGTGATCCGTCCTGCTCTGCCATAGCCGCAAGTACACACAGCTTATGATTAAACGGCCAGCATATATTAAATTAAACTATTCTCCCCCAAAAAGGAAATTTAATGAGACAGGTATGAGAAATACTATGATAATGAGCAGAGTTAAGATGCCTCAACCCCCTGCACTGATACGCTCAGCACTAATCCAAACGCAGTGCTTTCTTCTTTCTCTGTTCTCCCTCTTTCTCTCTCTCTCGCTCTCCCTCTCTCTCTTTCTGCACAACCGTATTTAAGCCGAGCCCAATTCAAGTGGTTTAAATGTGAAATAATCAGCAGGTAAGAATCTTATAAAGGAAAAGAAGCAGAACTAACTGTTTGGCCCCTGCACACTCATCTCCATTTTAGCTCCAATTTTACTGTAGCTATACTGAGAGTCTACACTACACACACACACACACACACACACACACACACACACACACACACACACACACATATATATATATATATATATATATATATAGGATGGTGGCACGTCATATTTTTTCACTTATTTTATCACTGTTAGAACAAAGTCTCAAGTCTCCTAGGGTTAACATGGTGCAACATCTGTATTTGAACATCTGTATTTATATGTAAAAATCTAAATCATAGAGATACAGGCTATGATGTACAGTTCATCATCTAATATCAATTTTATTTTTTAATTTGCTAACACTACAATCCAGAAACAGTAATGTTAAATAAAGGGATTCAGGTGATTATTAAAGTTGATAGAGGTTTGATCAAAATGCAAGCAGATTTCACCAAAACACACACACACGCATCCCTGGACTCTCAATCTGGCCTGGCAGTCTTTCAGTGCTGAGTTAAAGGTCCATCAGTCATGCTGCAGCCAAACCAAAACAAAACGGTGCCAACCGGTAGCTCTTAGAAGTGTTTACAGTGAAGCCTTACACACACACCCTCCATGATTAATGTGGGGCACACAGACAGATAAACACACACACACACCCTGTGTGTGTGTGTGTGTGTGTGCGTGTGTGTGTGCGTGTGATTAATTTGCGACGCGCAGACAGGTAAACAGAAGGATATTTACATGCTTTATCCTCCTCCCCATTTCGACTTAGTCCCCCGTAAGCTGCAGATATTTTATCCTTTGAGCTAAAACTGTTTATTTTTTGCTTTTTTGCCACACAGCTTCACTCTGATACACATTCCGAGCTCTCTCTCTCGCTTTACATTTCTTTCTCTTCACCCCCCCAACTATATATATTCTTTAAAATCAGCATTGATATTTGATAGAACTTTAAACAGTTCTTAAAAAGTGAAAGTGACTATATGTCATTGGGAAACATCGCACGGCGAAATGCGACGAAATGCATTCTCTGCATTTAATTCATACCCAGCAATATCCAGCGTCTGGTGAACAGTGATGGGGACGTTACCTTGCTCATGGGTAACCTCAGTGATTCAAACCCATGACCTTTCAATCCTGAGGCCTAGCTCCTAAACACTAGGCCACCTCTACTAGTTGGCACCTTAGACGGCTGTTACCTGGTTCAGGTGAGAATCTGAAATACAGAGGCAGTACAAACTGCAGTGAACCTGCAGGAAGAAGGAAAGCAGACAGAAAGTAGAGGACCAGAACAAACCAGGATATTTTTTTTGCTTTCTTTGCTTTATTTCTGACTCACTGATGTGTAGACATGACAACTGCTTACTGCAGGCGTTTAGCCTGAGACAGTCATTTGTTCCTGCTTTCGTACTGAGAAAACTGATAAAGAGCTCTGATAACTCGATCTCTGAATTTGCTGTGAGAGATTCTGAGAGCTGTGATGACATTAATGAGCATTTAAAATCTTAAATGTGCGTATCTCACACCTCTGACTGGCAATTTATGTTTTTTCCTCCTTTTTCTAACCATCAACTGCCAAACTAATTCTTTGACTTGTAAAAAGAATAGCCATGCAACATTCAATACTGTATATTATATTCGACAAACACACTTTTAATAGCCATTGATGACTGATCAAAATATATCCAGATTACATTTTTTTTTCCTTTCCTTCCTTTTTTGATTTTGCAGATGAATATATCCTGATAGGAATAAGAAGAAAAACACAAACGCACACAAACAGCGGCGGCCTAGTGGTTCGGGAGTTTGGCCACAAGATCGGAAGATTGTGGGTTCAAACCCCTTACCAGTAGGTTGCCCTGACGTGTCCTTGAGCAAGGTACTGTCCCCATCACTGCTCCCCGGGTGCTTTCATAGCTGCACGGTGTTTGCATGGGTTAAATGCAGGTCTAATTTCGTTGTGGTTCACTGTGTGCTGTGCTGTGACCTCGCAATGACAAGAGTAGTCACACCCATTTAGGGATGATCAAAATCTGTGTCTTATATGCTATGACTTCTTTAAACATTTTTACAGGCTTTTGAGTTGTGGTAGGTCTGAAACATTTGGTTGGAGCAGCGTTGGCTGTGTTTGGGGACTTAGCCTCAGAAGCAGGCGGTCATGAGTTCAAATCCCAGACTGAGGTATCCTGAGCAAGTCTCCATTACTGGTCCCCCAGCTTCCCCATCACCGTGGGAAACTAGTCCTGTCTGAATAATACTGTATGAAAATTTAATGTATTGTTTCATTTACCTTATTATCATTTGTTAAGTGGTAAAATCCAAACGCGAGTTATAAAGAGATACATTTAGCAAGTCCTGTGCACTGAAGTAAAGGGATGATGAGTCTGAGTATCGCAAGCATGAAAAATCATTTTGTAGTTGATTCCATTTTAGTCCATTACAACCTGTACATTCATTCTGCTCGGTTGTTCACCAACAAGTCAAACACACTTCTTCACTTTGAAGCTTTAGGATTTTATTTTAGTCTTAGAGAGAACAGGACACATTCGAGATTTTTTGCTGATAAAGGTTGTACGTACTTGCATTCAAGTTTTTTAACTTACTCAGCAATCAGTCTACAAACAAACACACACACACACACTCACACACACACACACACACATACACACAAACACACACACACACACACAAACACACACACACACATACACACACGTGGATGGATGGATGGGTGGATGGATGGATGGATGGATGCATGGATGGATGGATGGATGGATTTTCCTGATATACCCTGCAGAAATTATTCTGCATTAATAAATTAATAATTCTAAGAGTCACTTGTCAGAATGGCTACTTTAATCAGTTTCACTCCAGAAAATGTATTGAGTGGAAGTTAATAATAAAGCGAAAAATAATGATTAATAATAATAATAATAAAGAAGAAATAATTACCAAATCTTACATTTACTTAATCTTCAATGCTTTCACTCTTTCAGTTTTTAAAAAATGAAACACAGAAACTTTGGAAGAAGGGAAAACCTCTAAATATGTTTTTCCATTTTTCAGTGTCCTAATGAAGAGTCTTTCTCCAGTTTTCCAGTTCTTTTAGAAGCGGGATGATTCTATGCATAGAAATACAATTTTACACTTAATAAATTAATCTTTTCCTTTATCTCTCATCGTATTTAGGATTCAATTATCGCTGTGCTCATCCTCCCATAGCTTGGAACACGATTACACTGTTTTTGTCAGCCAACCATACAAAAATAATAATCATCACTGCGTCTGATGCAGCCTACTGGATTATTAGAGCAGATTAATATTTTAATCTGGGCAGCACATACTGTACTGTATCTCTGCTCAAAG
>CM029392.1:4500986-4505986 GCA_017165825.1 Hepsetus odoe
TTAATAAAAATCAACTTTTGCATTTACGCCAAATGTGGGCAGTTTCATTATTTCGCTTCTTTAGTTCAGCACCGGAGCTGCAAGTCTAGACTGTTGTCTAGAAGTCAACAGTCATGCTGTTCGAACTTAGTGAAAAGCTGAATTTTCAAAGGAGCCTGGAATGCACTGGTGTCACACAAGCCTTTGATCCAAACTGTGGTTTCTGTGTTTTACAGCCCTTCATCTTAATAAGAAAATTCAGCATTAAAACTTATTCATGAACAGAAATGATGCAGACATAATTGGTTGACTCAGACTGACTTGGCAGGATGTGAAGTTACTACCTTAAACATCTTCTGGCTTGGCAAAATGTTAGGGACTGCTAGGGACATTTTATAGATGACTTAAAAAAACCGGTGACTTCCCATGACATGTAGTGTTGGCAAAGTTAGCTTGAAGTATCTGCCATATAAGGAAGCACTGACTTAGCATGTGTCACCTTCGATAAATGGAAAATGTCCCGTTTTGATATTTTAGCTTCATTTAATAAAGGATTAATTTCAGGACCTAGACTCTGGTTGGTAATGAGAGGTCTGCAAATGCACATGAGAATACATCAAAATACAGTGTACTGTTCATTTTCTTTTTTTATTTAATCCTTACAACCACATAAATGGCTTTAGAGATCTTTTTTGTTTGTTTGTTTAAATCGCACTGTACAGTACATCCAAGCTCTAATAGATATTCGAAGACAACAGGATAAGAACCTTACAGTCTGTTCTATCAGACTGGATTTATAAACTTAAAACACTGAATCGTTTTTACAGAGTTTTACAGGAAAATCCTGCTTTATGTTCTGCATGTGTGACCTAGTTCCCTATTAATAGAGAAATGGGATATATCCATCTCATCCAAAGACATCACAGTCAATACTGCTTTCTTTGACTCCCATGAGGCATCGCTGGGGTTCAAACTCAGCAATAAAAACCAAACCCATTTAAATTGTGCTTTAGGTGTCTGAGCTAGAGGCCTATGAATAATAAGTTGAAAAAAAAAAAAAACTTCTTTTAAAACATATCCTTCAGTGAAGACCAATAAAGCATAGCTCATGTTTGTTATGGGCAAAAAAAGAGAAAGTGGAAAATACCCCACACGCGCTCATACACGTCGAGCATGGGCTGCGTGGGATTGATGAAGTCAAGTGTTTTGATTATTTCTCAACTTCTGCCAGAGTTTGAAGTTAATGTCCTCTCAGGGTGTGAGCCAAAAGACAACAGAGCGTGATTATTCTCCCCCCACCACCTACACACACACACACACACACACACAAACACACACTCACACACAGTACACACACAGTCTAATTTAACAAGTCTACTACTGCCCAACAAATGTCTGACAAAAGGTGGAAAAAAGAAAAGGGGCCCATCTCTTGCTCTCTCTCACTCCCTCTATCTCTGTGAATATGACTTATGTGGGTGTATTGTTTGTCGTGTTGTGAGTGTGCATGTGTGTGTGTGTGTGTGTGTGCAGGATTAAGGACTTTCTGCATCTCGGAGGTGATAGCGGTGGGCCGAAAGGATTTTGCTCTGACAATCGCAATGCATCACCTCATACACACACTTTAATCTTCCGCACTCCAAACACACTCCCCCAGCTGCTGCATGGCACAGATATAGGCGTCTGAATCAAACGCTCCAGCGTCCGCACGATTTCCACCCATTTCTCATTCTCAGTCTTTCAGACTTTAAATCTCCACCTGATAAACGGCAGTGTGCGGTCAGTGTAGCCTTTTTTTTAGATGCAATGCATATGTCATGTGTCAGATAAGTTTATAGAAGAGTTTGCACCATTTCTGCATACCTGTGTCTGTACAGCTACTGAAAACGTGTATTTTTTATTCTTATCTTTACTTCACTTTTTCTTTTTTCTGTATGTTTTATGCTCTCATAACTTGCCGCTGTGCAATACAATTTCCCTAATGATTAATAACATACTTTGTCTGTCAGTTGGTCTGTCTGTCTGTCAGTAGGTATGTTGGTCTGTGTGCCTGTCTATCCATCTGTCTGTCTGTCTGTTGGATACTCGGTCTGTCTGTATATCTCTCGGTCTTTCCGTTGGCTGGTCAACCAGTCGGACTGGTTGACTGTCTGTCAGTTGGTTCCTTTGTCTGTCTGTCAATCTGTCTATCTGTCTGTTGATTCATCTGTCGGTTGGTCAGTCGGTCCATCTGTCGGTCTGTCTGTTGGTTGGTCAGCCAGTCAGTCGGTCTGTTTGTCAGTTGGTTTATCTGTCTGTTTGTCAGTCAGTCTGTTTGTCGGTCAGTCTGTCTATCTGTCTGTCGGTTTGTCGGCTGATCTATCTGTCTGTCGGTTTGTTTGCCATTCTTTCCAAAAGGATCTCCTTTAAATGTATCTTTGTGTCTATCTATCTATCTATGAGAAACAAAACAGTTTGAAGTATTTTATTTGTTTAACTAATCTTGCTTTCTTTCTGTAGCACTGTTCTACTACTAGGTTATGTTCAGATTAGAGCTGAATGCTCTAATCTTGCTGGGTATGTACATAAATACAGTCAGTCAGTCATTTTCTGCTGCTTGTCCCAAGCGGGGTCGCGGGGGAGTGCTGGAGTCCATCCCAGCTCACACAGGGCGAAGGACAGGGGACACACCCTGGACAGGTCACCAGCCCATCACAGGGAGGAGCTTGACGGGGACAGCACCTTGCTCAAGGGTACCTCAGGGCAACCTGTGGGGAAGGGGTTCGAACCCCCGATCCTGCGGCCATACACCCTAACCACTAGGCCACCGCTGCCCCGCTACATAAATACAGACAAACATAAAGTACATTTCAAAGTTTTAGACCTTTTATAATTTATGCTCTTCATAGATGTATATACAATGCGCCCCAAAGTAAGTACTGAGATTCTACAGCAATGGCATCCTCAAGTTCTTGGGAATGATGTAAACATAAAAAGGTTTTCGTACAGTTTCCACAGTTATGCACACAGCCTGGTCTATACACGTCATTAAGAATGGTGGTCATATAGTTCAGTCTTCTTTTCATCTGGCCAGAGGATTTTTTAGCTTTTTTAGCTTTTCATGGTCTGACAGTCATTTGGCCGCTGTGCCATGAAGGGCTGACTGGAGGAAACTGCAGTGATGGTTGACATTCTGTTGTTTTATCATCACATTGTCACTACACTTGGTCACCTCTCAGCAACTTCTCATACACTGAGCAATACAATTCCCCTGTTGATAAATAGTTATTCTGTGTATCTGTCTGTCTGTCTGTCTGTCTGTCTGCCAGTCTGTCTGCATATCCATCCATCCATCCATCCATCTATCTATCTATCTATCTATCTATCTATCTATCTATCTTTCTATCTATCTATCTATCTATCTATCTATCTATCTATCTATCTATCTATCCATCCATCCATCCATCCATCCATCCATCCATCCATCTATCTATCTATCTATCTATCTATCTATCTATCTATCTATCTATCTATTTTCTAAAATCTAAATGAAGAAGGTCTGTAATAAAGTGCGATGTACATTGACAACTGAGGTTAAAACTTGTAGAAAAAGACAGTAAATACAGCCTGGCCATTTTGTTTCATTAATTTGTTCATTTGTTCATTCATTCATTCATTCACCCAATCACTCATTCACTCATTCACTCACCCATTCATTCATTCATTCACTTATCCTTTCATTCATTCATTCGTTCATTCATTCATTCATTCATTTATGTGTTTGTTTGTTTGTTTGTTTGTTTGTTTGTTTGTTTGTTTGTTTGTTTGTTTGTTTGTTTGTGTTGGGCTTTTGATAAGTGTTACCCACTGGTATTTGCCGAAGACGTTTCATTCTCAGGGGGTTATGAAGCATTTTTGTAAAATGTATTAGATATTTTGTTGAGCATGTTTATGGGCTGCTATTGCCTTTTGTAGCAAATAGGAGGGTTAATTGTGTTGACTGTCACATATTTTAAAATGAAGTCATGCTGAATCTGAGGATAGAGCCGTAATACTTTATACTGTTGTCAAAACTGACAAAATGATCAAAACACAAAGGTACGCAAAGCCACAAAGGCTTCAGTGTAGATCAGCAGAGGGTTAAAGAGTGTGTAGGCCCAAGGGACCACCAGCGGAATAGAAATGGCATTTTTTTTCTGGTTTTATACACACACAGGTACACATCTGTTTACATATTAATCTCACACTTGAGTCCGGATTATAATATTCCGGCATACGCTGTAATCTCAACATCCTTCCATAGATCCAGACGCGCTTTTTGCTCGTTGTCAAAGAAAACGATTCGGTAACTACATAATCATCAGCTTTTGTGGAAAACACACGCGCGCACACACACACATTCACATGCACACACACGTCTAGGCCTGGTTATCGGTGAGCAGCGAGTGTATCGTGGGGTGAGTAGGATAGGGGCCGTGCCTGCAGAGGTGCAGATAGCAGCACAAAAAAAAACGCACACACTTCGTCTCTGATAAAAAAAAATAAACAAATAAATAAATAAATTATTCCCAAAAAATGCTAAGACACTTTTCATCTCAACAAATTTAATAAGGCACCTTTTCGACGCGTAGCAGGTGAATCAGCGGAAGGTAAACAGATCCGTGAGCCCACGCTGACGGAATTTAAAGCGTGTCAAAGTGACAGTAAGATATAGCAGCAATAATAGAATAACCAGATACAGGTGCTTTTTCATCAGCTTTCTAAAACTGCTTTTTTTTCTTTTTTTTTTTTGAAATCCTCTGCATTATGGGTGATTCTAGGACTAGGAAGGGTTGTGTGTGACGCGAGTGGGGTGTCAAGTGTGTGTTTAGTGGTTTAGTGTATTTAGGCTTTACTCTGCGTCTCGGTGACAAGCTCCATTCTCCACCGCAAAAAAGAGCTTTAATAAAACCTTCATTACAGCAGAGCACAGTGACAGCAGAGTGTGTGTGAGAGGTGATCATACAATACACACACAATGCAGGGGTGAATGGATCAGTGAT
>CM029392.1:4515986-4519112 GCA_017165825.1 Hepsetus odoe
ATCCTCCTGTTCCACTTTCCACCTGATGTCCAAAGGTCATTAAAAATCCAAAAATCTGAATCAAGGTTCAAGGCCATAGAACACAGTATATGATGACTTTATTCGGATGAAGAGAAGATAGAAGAAGATGAAATACAATGAAAAAGAATGAGAGAAGAGCACAAGAGAAATTATGAGAAGAAAACTGAGACTCGTGTTTGTAAAACCCCTGGATCTGTCCTGTTAAATCAGTCAGGTTGTAATAGCAAGTTTGCCGGAGTCACATTACTGCATTCTTTAAACTCATGTTCTGTACACTGAGTTCAAAACAGATCTAATTCCTTTCTCTTTGTTTGAGATGGGCGGCAGGTGATGGACAGTTTAGGTGTTTCCCGGAAAGTAAGTCCACCAGTCTCCGTAAGGGTCTCCTGATTTCCATACCAGCTGAACTTCAAATCCGCTACATCAGACTGGCTCTTCTGCAGGAGCTGCTGCCACGAAGATTGAAGCTCCCCCCACTCAAACAGACCTCCCGCCATTAGCTCATGAACCTCCAATTATAGTCACCAATGGACTTTTACTTTTACTGTAACTCATGCTTACTGGAAGTCATCACTATACAGGATTTTTCTATTCCTTTCTTTCTTTCTTATTTCCGATATCAACCAAAGGAGGATGGGTTCCCCTTTTGGGTCTTGGTTTCTCCCAAGGCTTCTTCCTCATGTTTGGGGGAGTTTTTCCTTGCCTCTGGCGTCCACAGCTTACCCAATTGGGGCTTGGACCCGGATTCTGTAAAGCTGCTTTGTGACAACAACAGTTGTAAAAAGCACTTTTTAAATAAAGTTGACTTGACTTGACTTGACAAACAGACATGAACGTGACAGACGGAGGTATTTGGCATCATGAATTCTTCAGTAGGGGGCAATGCAATGCTATGCAGAGAGCATCTCAGAGTGGAAGGCTTAGCTTCCAGTGCGCTGTCTTTAGGACGGCTAAGCAGCAGAGCAAACAGCTAGAACCAAAACCAGGGCCAGCATCCACAAAAAACCAAATCAACACCACGA
This sequence comes from Hepsetus odoe, assembly GCA_017165825.1. Taxonomy (NCBI): domain Eukaryota; kingdom Metazoa; phylum Chordata; class Actinopteri; order Characiformes; family Hepsetidae; genus Hepsetus; species Hepsetus odoe. The sequence continues at coordinate 4,517,030 of CM029392.1, forward strand.
GAACAAAGCTACCTTCAAACATGACAATCCATAAGAAAAATGCTTTGAAAATGTGTTGAAATGGGCTTTGATTTCTCTGTTGTATCCCAAAGTACGACGCATGAAAAGAAAACGCTAAGGATTAATTCAACTGCAAAGCCCACAAAGAAAACATGAAGTTTTAACTGAACAATGAATTTCTATTTAAAAGAAAACAGAAGCAAACATAATGCTTCAACAAACTTGCTTAAAATATACTTTAACTCCACTTGCCCAAAAATGTAATGTTTAAAAAAATGCTAATTATGTACATTTATTCTGTACAAAATGCAATTTAGTTAATTACCAACAAATATTGCAGGTCAAGTATTTTCCTTCAGTCTGTAAACTAGAAGTACTAAACTATGAAACATTTTTGATAAAAGGTTTAAAGAGGTTGGCTATAATAGCTACCACCTAGCTATTGGTGGAAGCAGAAAAATGGGTATGTTTAAGAATATGAGCAAGAACCACACTGGGATTAATAAACTGGGTCAGAGCATTTCAAATACAACAGATCTGGAGGGCTCAGCTGTAGCAGTGATAAGTATCCACCAAAAAGTGGTCCAAGGAAGGATAGCCACTGAATTGACAGCAGGATCATGGGAGCCCACATCTCATCAATGCACACACTGAGCAAAGGACTGATGAGGCAAAACTAGAACTTTTTGGCAGGTCCCATCACCTCTAAGTTAAAAAAGCAAAAAACAGAGTTTTCAAATAAACAAAACACTCACTGTGAAATGTGGAGGTGGCTTGGTTATGTTTTGGAGTCACTTTGCTACACCTGGCAAGGGAGCCCTTGAATCAGTGTAGGGCACAAAAGAGTCTCAAGTCTATAAAGTCCCCCTGAAGATCAGCCCCAGTCACAGGTTATGGGTCCTCCAACAGGATGATGACCCAAAACACACAGTAAATGCTCCCAGGAATTGCCAATAAAAAACATTACATTTACATTTACGGCATTTAGCAGACGCTCTCATCCCAGAGCGACTTCCATGTCCTGATTACAGGGACAGTCCCCCTGGAGCAACTCAGGGTTAAGGGTCTTGCTCAGGGACCCAGTGGTGGTAGTGTGAGAGGTGGGATTCGAACCGAGAACCTCTTGATCCAGAGGTCCGTAGGCAAGTACCCTACCACTAGACCACTGCCACCCAAAAACATTGTACTATTCTTCAGAGATCTTCTGTGAGCCATGATATAAATCCTATTGAATGTATATGGAAAGATCTGAAAGATGCAGCTTGGAGAAGGCGCCTTTCAATCCTGATACAGATACACCTGTTGGCAGAAGCAGAAGTCTTGCTGAGAGCTACTGAGATTGCTTGTTGGCAATGATTCCTGCTAAATGTGTAACAAAATATTAAGTTAAGGGTATTATTTGAATTAAACATGGAATAAATATGTCTGCAGTATAAAATATTTAATGTACAGTAGCAGTATAAAGGTATAATCTATGTATATGCCACTAGTATAGAATAGGGAATAACTGGTATACTACATTATTTATTAGTGGTATACCACACATTATATTAATTTAATTATATGCTATAACAAAACACGAATCGGTTGATATAATAACGCTTTATGGAAAATAAACAAATGACAGTAAACTGAAATGCTTCTTCTCCCGAGCAAGTTGCAAACTGAGAATAAAAGCTAATTCTGTGCATTGCTGAATTAATTAACAGGCTCATTTAGATCGATGGCATGATTGCATGAGAAACGGCAGTATGTTTCCATTTGGAACAAAAGCTGAGGATGAGAGGATAGAAAACGTGCCGGATGTTAAAAGCGCAGAGTTAGCATTTAGAGCCTCCCCACCGACACACACTCACACACACCCACAGACACACACACACACACCCTGCAAACACATCAGCAGCTTCTTAATCTCACTAGGCAATTTGCATATTCAAACGTTTCCCTCGCTGTCTCTAATGACTTTCATCCAGTTCAAGGTAATTCCTGCACTGTTTCAACTTTGAACCATGGGACAGTGTGTGTGTGTGTGTGTATGTGTGTGTGTGTGTGTGTGTGTGTGTGTGTGTGTGTGTGTGTGTGT
>CM029392.1:4519612-4544612 GCA_017165825.1 Hepsetus odoe
GAGAGAGAGAGAGAGAGAGAGAGAGAGAGAAAGAGAGAGAGAGAGTTATCTTACTTTTATTAAAAGAACAACAACCAGTTAGACCTTGAAAAAAAAAACTAAAAGAAATGGAAGTACATCACACATATATTCACATACACGCACAGGCAAACACACACACACATACACACACACATTTACATTAACACACATACATCATGCAGATGTTCACAAAAGCTGTCTCTCTCTCTCTCTCTCTCTCTCGCTCTCTCTCTCTCTCTCTCTCTCTCTTACACACAAACACACACACACGCACACACAGTCTCTCTTCTACACACACTCAGTTGCTATGAGACAGATTTACACGCTGCTCTGGCCCCCAGTCTTCTCCTGCTCTTATCACTGGAATTATGGGATGGAAGAAAGCCATTAAAATTCTGCTTAGCTTTCCTTAAACCCATTCCTGCAGTAAGCACAGCCTTTTTAAGGCCAACTATCACAATATCCAATCAATTCGGAGCACAAATATTCACATCCATCTAATTCACAAGCGCCCATAAAGCAGAGAGGGACATAATGAAGTGAAACAAGGATATAACTTTCTCTCTCTCTCTCTCTCTCTCTCTCTCTCTCTCTCTCTCGCTCTCTCTCTCTCTCTCTCTCTCTCTTTTCTCTGTGTGTGTGTGTGTGTGGGGCGTGGAGCATGTGCTGCCTACATACATATATTAAATATTGTTCATACATATAGATATATACGTCCTTCGCCCTGTGTGCGCTGGGTTGGACTCCAGCATGGCCCCGCGACCCCGTTTGGGACAAGCGGCAGAAAATGGATGGATGGATATAGATATATAGATACACCTACACTGGACATATTGTTATCACATATAAGGCAAGACAAAATTATTTATAAATAAAACATTTATTATTTATAATATTTATTTATGCATATTTATATTTTATCACATATCTATATTTTATACACTGCCATCAATCAAAGTGCTTTACAAATAAAAACGTACAAATGTAATACATATAAGCAAATAAAGTATTAAAAAGTGTGATTGCAATATTCCATGCAATAAATCAGGAACATACGTGCAAATGGAATTAGAAATTAGAAATTGCGCTGCATTATTTTAATCACAGTGATTGACTCGTCCAGGCTCCACCCACGGGGCGCTCTGTTGTTACCCCTGCAAATGAAACACACAACACTGTTTTGGACAAAATGTCCTTATATATGCTCATTAATGTATGTTTGTGAATAAAACAGGATCTTCACAGCAGACTGAGAAAACACTCTTGTTGGACTGAGGGGTCATTTGAATATTGCAGCCTTCTGTAATATCAGTATTGGAAAGGCCACTATATGCAAATGAGCTCATTTACCTGCCTGCTGGGGGCTTCCTGCTCAATCACAGCTACAGTTTCAGACTTGTTTTTTTTTTCTTTTTTGATAAATCAAGGTAACATGTAAGACGTTTGATACAGTGCAGTAGTCAAGTGTTCATGCTAAGCTGCCCCGTCTCTTCAAACCGTTTGACGTGTTTTTGTGATGTTTGGATATGTTTTGCTTTTCCATTGTTGAAATTGCATTGTTTAACATTTTATGGATGGCAGTTTAGGAAAAGATTTCATATTTAAATTTTGTGAATTGCACAGCTTTTATAATCACTGCTTTGTACATAGAATTAAAAGAACTTTTTTTTTTTTTTTTTGCTTTGCAATCAATTTTTTTTGGATCAATCTATGTTGTGAATCATTGCCCGTCTGGGGTCTGAGCACATTATCTATCATACTGTGGGTTATTAATTCACATGCCCTTAACTATAAGTTTGCAATGTTTTAGTGGCTTTTACAATCCGTCTTTATGTTTAAATGATCACTTCCAACATTTGGCTGCCCTGTATCATATTCAAAAGGTAATTCAGGCTGAAAGACTGCAGCATGAATGGGCAAAGGTAATGTGCTGTGGGCTATGTATGTAAATGACATGGTGTTTTGAGATCATTCAAACAGTCTATTTTTGCTGCATAGTTTCCATATACAGATGGCATGGCCTGGGATTTAACAATGCAACAGTGTAACAGTGCTTGCATACTACATACGAATGTTATTTGCTAAGTGGCTTCGGCAGCCAGCGCTATAAAGCTGGTTGCAATAATCCAGACCCAGAAGATTGAAGCTCAGACAGAGGCTTCAGAGCTTCCATCTGAGAGGCAGGGCAGTGCCATTGCAGTTCTGTGCCTCCTTTGAGTAGTTCTCCACAGGCCTTGGCGGCACTAAATGTTGGAGCGCCCCCTCTGGCCACACTCTGTGGCCCTTGGAGGCATTGGATGTTGGAATGTCCCCTTCTGCCAGTCTTTATTGCTCTCGGTTTTGCTTTTGGGAACACTGTGGTTTCTATTACTTCTCCACTATTGACTATACAGCCAAAGATGGCATAGGTGAACTCCGTTAAGATATTGCATTTAAAAAAGCAGAAAGCACAAAAAAGCATGGTGCTTTTAACTGTATATATTTGTATATAAGTTGGTCACCTTCTTTTTTTGGCTGCTTCTTTAAGGGGTTGCCACAGCGGATCAACCGTTTCTTCCTGTCCTCTGCATCTTCTTCCTTCAAACCAACCACCTGCATGCCCTCTCTCACCACATCCATAAACGTCCTCTTTGGTCTTCCTCTTTTCCAGTTGCCAGGCAGCACCATCCTCAACATCCTTCTCCCAGTATAACCCTCGTCTCTCCTCTGGACACAAATGCAACCTTGCTTCTATAAAGTCTATAAAGCTTCTGTAAAGTCCAACCTGAGCTGTCCCTCTAAAATACTTGTTTCTAATCTTGTCCATCCTCGTCACACCCAGTGAAAATCATCTTTAGAATAATATTTTATACTGTTTAATAAAGTAGACATTATATTGTTAATATCAATGTTAAGTATGCACTGTATGTATCAGAGGTTGACACCCCTGGAAATCAAATTTGCAAAACTGTAGTGTCACAAATAAGACACATTATGTGCACGTGAAATCACAATGCACAACTGAGGGAGACGTACATAAATCATGGCAGTGAACAAAACTATTTGTCATTGTGGAACACAGCACCGCACAAAGTGAATCACAACGAAATGCATCCTCTGCATTTAACCTCCACACACAGTGTGCAGCAGAGGCAGTCATATCCAGCACCCGGGGAGCAGTGATGGTAACAGTACCTTGCTCAAGGGTACCTCAGGGCAGCTTACTTGTCTGGGATTCAAACCTTTCAAACCTTTTAATCCTGGGGCAACGGCTGCCGTGGAATTTTTTCAGCGCAGTTTGTGTGCAATGCTGGAGGCTTAGAAAAGTGAGAGTTAACTTCAGACGCTTTGCACGTTGCAGCTGCATCGAGCACATTTTGTGCTATGCCTGCTCACGTACATACATCTGGCCCTCAGTGCACCATCTTCTGTATGTGTATGTATATGCCTGTGAGTGTGTGTGCGCGTGTCTGAGTGTGTGTGACATGCCATTTAAACTCTTTGGCTTTTCCATGTTGTTCTGGCAGTAGCATCAGTTTGAAAGCTTGAGTTCTAATCCATCTGAGCCTCCTCTGTGTAATCAGGGCAGCAGTTCAAATTTAGGGCGAAGACTATCCGTGACGGACATTTACTGAGCCGAGAGAGGCCCCCCGTGAACAGTGGAGGCACTGAGAGAAAGAGAGAGAGAGAGAGAGAGAGAGAGAGAGAGAGAGAGAGAAATCTTCCATAATAAGCTAATAAGCTAATAAGAAACTGATGCAGAGACACAAGCAAATTTTGTGAATGGCTGCAGGGATGAATGAATGGATAAACTAATGACTTGTATGATTTTGCAGCTTGGACTAGATATACATCAGCCCCTATTAGTTCTTTTTCTCATGATCAGTTGTTGGTGCTGTTAATTGTAGCCCCATATAATCAGTGTTTCGTTATTTATTCAAAGCAAGTAAAATGATATGTATATAAAAGATCTTTTTTTTTCTTTGAGAGATGGGGAATTACAAGACCATACATGCCAACCACAGCTGCTGTTCTCTGTAAACATAAACTAAATATCAGTATGCATACAGCTAAACACAGAGTTATCTTGAAATCAGAAGTTTTTCATAACACAGTTGAAGTTGAGTGTGTGATGATTTAGGAATGTTATGTGCATGATGCTTAATCTCAAAAAGCACCACTGAGGGTGGTTCCACTGTCCAGCACTCTTTGGAGAAACCTCAGTTGTCATACCAATGTGGACCCTAAGGATTGAAGCTCAACATTTACATTTACATTTATGGCATTCGGTTAACACTCATCCAGAGTGACTTCCATTTCCTATTTACAGGGACAGCCTCCCTGGAGCAAACTGGGTTTAAGGGTGTTGCTCAAGAACCTAGAGGTGATTGGGCCGGAAGTGGGATTTGAACCTGTGATCTCATGCTCCATAAGTGAGCATGCTACCACTTGATCAACACTATCATCAAGGCTTCTCTATTCATTGAAACGCAGAGCCAACCCCCAACATGTCATTGCAGAACTTCAAATGGGAAGGCAAAAAGCATTGCATAGTTCAATATCTTCAGCCCTTGGCAATGTCGACTGTTGGATTAACCCCTCTAGCTATTTTCTGTGGCCCTTGGAGTGGCTGGTTGGTGGGACTCACCCTTTGGCCATTCTCCACAGCTCTGTCGCCCTGCAGGCATTTTTTTATGTATTTTTTCTTTTCCATTTGCATATTTGCACTATTTTAAGTAACAATGAAGAATAGACAGAGGTCATTAAAACAAAAACTCCATATCATCACAATGTATTCCAGATCAAAATCCCACAGGCATGTTCAAGCATGTCATTTATCTCAAGATATCATTTCCTCATTTAGGAACATCCTCTTCTTCCCAGTTCCACTGTAAAAATTTGTGTAGGTTAAGGAAGGCACCAATTAGGAGCAGAGAAAGAGGCTGAGAGACAGAGATGCACAGAGAGAAAGAGGTTAAGAGAGACTGAGAGCGGGAGAGAGAGAAGGAGGGGATGGATAAGATGCTGTGCTCACGTGCCCCTTTTCTCTCTCGGCACTGAGCCACGTCCCCCCCTGTGGTTTAAGGCAGCGACAGGATCCAGCTCAGCAAGCCACGATATTGCATCCACAGCCCAGCCCAGCCACCGCTGCTAATTAAGACAAGAGCTGCTTCATCACACTAATACACACCTTACTGAGAGAAATAAGGGGGCAGAAACAGAGAGGGAGAGAGAGAGAGAGAGAGAGAGAGAGAGAGAGAGAGAGAGAGAGAGAGAGAGAGAGAGAGGGTAGGTAAATGGGCAAGAGAGACTGTGTAAGTAAATAAAGTGCATAAGCATTTCCTTCGGGATAATCTACTACTTTCTGTTTTGTTACTGACATCCACTGCAAGTCTGATCTAGAATAAATCCAGTGTGTGATTACACTACTAAACATGAAAGCATGAAAAAGCTACTAATATACTCTTAGAACACATGCAGGAGCATTCCTGTCAGCCATATTTAATATTAAAGAATGCACTGTAGTCCAGGCAGCAACTGAATAACATGCCTCAGGATGTATTAAATATAGGATTTAAAGGGGTTAATGACTGCCTCTTGCAAAAGGACTAAAAGTGCTTTACAGAAAACAAACTGAATTAAATCTGCTGAATTAAATACTGAATTGAATCTTTTAGTGAACGTTTGGTCAAATGAATTTCACTCCTGATGTAGATTATCAGACAATATGTTACAATTATTGCCACTATAATATTTCAGTTAGGTCTGGATTCATCTCTATACCACATTCATAGTCTTTACAATCTCGTTTCTGTGTCAGAATGAATGTACCATTATGTTGTATTTTTTGCACTGCATTTTGTACCGTCTATAGTCTTATTTCATGTTCTGTGTCATGTTCTATGTTGCCTTATGTTGTTGATCAGCCACAGCATGACATTATGGGAAAAAGTAGTGGAAGCTAGGTTAAGAAAAGAAGTGATGATTAGTAAGCAGCAATAAAATTTCATGCGAGAAAGAGCACAACAGATGCAAACTTTGCTCTGAGGGTGTTGATGGAGAAGTAGAGAGAAGGTCTGAAGGAGTTGCATTGTGCCTTTGTGGATTTAGAGAAAGCATCTGAAAGGGTGCCTAGAGTTGAGTTGTGGTTTTGTATGAGGAAGTGAAGTCGGGAGTGGCAGAGTCAAAGAGGTAAACGATATGTATCAGGGCAGTGATGAGGCCTACAGTAGGTGTGACAGATGCATTAACAGTAAAGGTTGGATTACATCAAGGATCAGCGCTGAGCCCTTTCTTGTTTGCAATGGTAACGGACGAGGTTAAACAGGAGCCCCATTGGACGATGATGCTTGCTGATGATACTGTGATCTATAGAGAGAGTAGGGAGCAGCTTGAGGAGAACCTGGAGAATAAAAGAGGGAGGCCAAAAAGAAGGTTTATGGATGTGCTGAGAGAGGACATCAGTTTGAACAAGGAAGATGCAGAGGACCATAAGAAACAGATGATCCTCTGTGGTGATCCCTAAACGGGAGCAGCCAAAAGAAGAGGAAGTTGATATCTATCATTAAACTCACCGTTAGACCTGAGGTAGTTTTGGCTGTTTCTAAGTGAAGCTATTATTTAACCCATAAAACAACCTGATGGGTTCTAATGGATTGAATGAAAAAGCTGAACAGCTACAGTAGTGCTTTGGACACCGTCAACTAATTTGTTTGGCAGTAGTGCGGTAATAGAGCCTGTGTGATGTGTACGGAGCCTTAGTAGCTGCCTGTAATTCCACTAAAATCCTTTAATGACAGTGCCAATGTAAACCATAGGCCTATTCTCAGGATAAGCTACAATCCTTCACCATCACTGTGGCCTAAAGCTAAATATTCCGTTTCTTTTAGACACTTATTAAACGTCTGCACACATGCATGCACTCCCACCTGTACAGGATTACAACTACATGAGTGTACATTTAGTAAAAATATATAATTATATACTTTTTTTCGGGACACATACATTATAACTGAACAGATTGTGAAAATTATCAGCTTTACTTAATATATAGGTGTAAAGTTCTACTGCCGTCCTTGTGTAGTTGATTAGCAAATGTTAGCTGTATCTGGAAGTGACATCAGCACTGTGCAGAGACTCAAGATAAGGGTTTTCTTTGCTTAGCAGCTGTTCATAAGCCTACGGTCACTCTGTGCCACTCTGTTGCCAACACTGGCACCAAGTGTGGGGAAAGACTTTCAAGCCTTTCCTCCAACATCAGTGCCTTTACTTCTTTCAGCCACTCTCCTTTAGGGTTCGCTACAGCGGATCCTCCATTTCCATTTCTTATGGTCCTCTGCATCTTCCTCATTCAAACTGACCTCCTGCATGTCCTCTCTCACAATGTCCATAAACCTCTCCACTTCACCTCTTCCCAGGCAGCTCCATCTTCAACATCCTTCTCCCAATATTCTCCTTGCATCTCCTCTGTACGTCTCCAAATCAATGCAACTTTGCGTCTCTGAGTTTGTCTCTAAAATGTCCAACCTGAGCTGTCCCACTAATATATTCATTTCCAACAAAAATGCCTGTTCTCACAAATACTCATTAGACTGAATTGGCCTTCCCAGAAGTGTTGAAGCTGTCGTGAAGGTAGGCCCCCCACCCATGGTTCATGAAATGGTTTAGCAAGCACACACAGATGTGAGGGTCAATGTGTGTAGCGCAATCATACATTTAGTTGATGTAATACAAAGAGAAAAACGGAAGCATATTTGATTCTACATTAGAGTTAACAGTGCAAGTATAGCTCTCAATACTGAAAAGGAAGCTTTTCGATGCCACTCTATGGGCTGTTCGTACAAATGTGACTTGATCCCTCACGGGATGCAGCTTTTTACATGCAGAACGGTCGGGGGTTGCAGGACTGGAGCCAAAGTGAACTCTAGCTCCAGCAGTAGTGACAGTCCTTCAGTTTTACAGCAGGAATCAAAGAAAGGTGAATCCACAAAGCAACACTGATCTGTTTCACTAATGCTATTCAAGCAAACCAACTTTGACCTTTGGATTCAAGGAAGTATTTTCATTATGTTATTGATCGAGGGTTTTGTGTGGAGTAAGGCTCATATTTCTCACCATGTAAAGGTCAGCTGGAAAAATTCAAGGGGACTGGGGGAGCTGATATGTCCCTGCATCCATTAGATTTTTCACACTGTCACAAAAAGGCACCACATGCGATTGGTAGCTGAAGCAGAGCTCCCGCAATGTATCATTTATCTGTTTAATCACAAAACAGCTATTATAATGATTGATATATACTTTTCTTTAGCTGCAGTAAAGAGGTAATCAACAAGCATGGCCGATGATATATGTGAATACATGAAGTGAAGTGAAAGTGACTATTTGTGAACACACAGCACTGGGAATTGAACCCATGGCCTTCCAATTATGGGACCTATTCCCTCACCCTAAACGAAACAGTTTAAGGTTATATGTTGGAGGTTTAAAGTCTGATGTGGAGATTGGAGTTTTTTCAGGGGTTGGGTTTAGTCCCTTAGTTACAGCGCATGGCAATGTAATTGTTTCAGCATAACAAGACATTTTGGACAATCCTGCATTTCCACCTTTGTGGGGACAGTTTGGGGAGGGACCTTTCCTGTTCCTGCATGATAAAGACATGAGCCTGATGTGGTAGAACCTGAACAGCCCACACAGATCCAGACCTTCATTAAATGGAGTGGAATGGAACGGAGATTGCGAGTAAGGCCTGCTCTTAATTTCATGTCAAAATTGTAACATCATTCCGATTTTTTTCACAGGGCGTTGACATCCTTTTTGTCATTGGTTGCATTTTTATTTCTCGTTTTATTTAACTCGCTCGATTTTTTTTTCTTAGACACACAAAAAAATATTCATGTAGGAAAGAAAGAAACAGTTGGAGCGCTTCAGGTGCTACGTCCACAAATGCACACACACACACACAAACAGAAGAAGGGATAGCGGAGGTAGGGGGTTAACCATAGGAGGAAGAAACTTCTACACTGCTCTTTTATTAACTTCACTGACAACTCAGACACTTTACCACATCCCTTTACACACACACACACAGACACACAAACACACACACACAACCTTCACAGAAACTGTCGGTGACACCTGTGTTGTTGTGAATCCAGTATATTTTGGTTACGTTTGGGTATATTTTCAACTCAACTACACTTTCTTTATTCCTCCCAAATACATCTTTCAATTCTTTCACATTTACACTTGCATTGTTTGTGCTGACATATGTTACCAAATTCTACATACACCCAAATACCTTTTCATTCACACACATTTTCTGACGTGCAATGCAATTTTTAAATCAGCTGCATTTCATTTATGTCCCAATACTTGTATTTAAATAAATAAAGTTCACTCCCAGCTCATCACACACATGAAGCCCCTCACAGATACCACAGTAACTTAATCACACGCACCAGATTGAAAGACCAGATTGAAAGAAACGGATGTGGGATTATTAACACACTGTCTAAATTCATCTCGTTCTTAAATGAGAGGGTGTATTAACAGAGCTTTTTGAGCTGCTGTTAAAAGGCCTGAAAGCAAAAGGGGCCAAGCAAGCCATGAGAAGTGTGTGAAAAATGTCTGTGTTTTGTGAAGAGGGAGAGCAGGGTGGTACAGCTGCTTCCTGACATGTGGGCTAAAACACACACACACACACACACACACACACACACACACACACACACACACATCACATACCTAGAAATACACAACATATACAAAGACTTGCTCTCACATACACACAAGTGTTTAATCTTAATAAAGCTGATTATTACATTAAGACCAGTGCTGCACAACATCTTCACACACACATGCACAGATGCATACACACACTCACACACATATGCACACGCATATACACACACACATGCACACACACACGCACACACACACGCACACACACTAAACCTCCTGCTCGAACTGTAATTTGTCTAAATACAGTTACAATGTCTCTCTGCTTTTCTAACCTGGTCACCGGTGCCTTCAGGCCCTTTCCTAACTGACTGCTCTTTCCTGTCATTACACGTGTGTGTGTGTGTGTGTGTGTGTGTGTGTGTGTGTGTGTGTGTGTGTGTGTGTGTGTGTGTGCTTTATCTTTGTGGTTCATATATCAATACCATACTCACTCACTCCCTCAATCACTCACGCATTCACTCTCTCACTTATTCACTCACTCATTCACACACTCACTCTCTCTCTCTCTCTCTCTCTCTCTCTCCTCTCCTCCCTCTCTCTTTCTCCCCACCCACCACTCCACCCACCACTCCCCTCTCATCCACTCAATCACCCATTCCACCACTCACTAAACCTCTTATCCACCCACCCACCACTCCACCTCACTCACTCACTCTACACTCCGCTCCATTCACTCCACCCACCCACTCCTTCCTCCTCCCACCTCACTCACTCTCCCACCCACTCCACTCCATTCAACCACTCACTAAACCTCTCTTCAATCATTCACTCACTCTGCACCCACCCATCCTGTTACACACATTACACTCTCTCTCTCTCTCTCTCTCTCTCCCGCCTCCCTCTCTCTCTCTCTCTCTCCCTCTCTCGCCTCTCCTCTTTCCTCTCCCTCCCCACCACCACTCACCACCTCTCCCCATTCACTCACTCCACCATTCACTCCACTCACTAAACTCTCTCAATCACTCACTCATTCACTTACTCACACTCGCTCATTCACTCACTCATTCACTCACTCACTCATTCACTCTCTACCTCCCACCCACCAATTATCCAATCACTCACTCAAACCTCTCTTTCTGAACTACTCACCCCACTCACTTACACCTACCAACTCATCTACCTCACCCATCTTACCCACCCACTCACCTCTCAATGCACCCACCACCATTCAAACACTCACTAAATTCTCTCTTTCTCAATCACTCACTCACTCACTTACACTCACTCATTCAATCACTCACTAAACTCTCTTCTCAATCACCACCACTCAGCACTCCACCATTCACTCACTCATTCACTCACTCTCTCACTCACTCACTCTTTCATGTACACACTCACACACTCACTCACTCATTCACTTTCTCACTTACTCACTTACACACGCACACACTCACTCAATCACTCCACTCACTTAGCCTCCTCTCCTCCTCATCTTACCTGACATACCTCCCACGATTCACCATTACTGGTTCACTCACTCACACACTATCCTGATAAGGGAGCTTTAGTTTTTTTGTTTTATATATATATATATATATATATATATATATATATATATATAGACAATAATCCAAATGTAGAATGTGTATCTGTGTAGAGAGAGAGAGGAAGGGGGTGGAGGGTGGGGAGAGAGAGAGAGAGAGAGGAGGAGGGAGAGAGAGAGACAGAGCGGGTGGTTAAGTGGTTTGTGTGAAAATTTTCCAAAGTTAAAAATACTGCTATTACAAAAAAAAACTGTTTTTTTGTATGTTTCCAGGGTTTGGTGTTTTGTGAGAAAATCACTAGGATACGACACTGCACGCGCACACACACACAGACTGATGCACGGCTTAATTACTCTGTGCCATAACACCAGTTATTTAGTCTCCACTGCTTATCTTAATACTTCAAAAGACCAACTTCAATAGAGGAGGGAGGTATGTGTCTAACAAACACACCATTTCAAACACACAAACACACACACAACTGCACATCAACACACTCTCAAACTGTACCAGCATCACTACTTCACTCTGTTTCTGCTCCAAGTCTCTCTCCTTCTTCACTCCTCTCTCACTACCTCTCTTCATTTATTATCTACATTTTAATTTCTTCCTACATTTTCAATGAATAATTATAACTTAGCATTTGAGCAGAGAAATATATGTCACAGTATAAACAAATGCATTGGGCAGTGTGTGCATACAAATAGGTGCATATGAGAGTAAGAGAAGAAGAGACTGAGAGGGAAAAGAGAATGATAGAGACTTGGGAGGAGAAGTATAAAAGAAGGGAAAAACAATTAGGGAGGAAGGTGAGAGTTTAGGAGACAGAGATAAGGCGTTATTATGACAAAGAGAGAGTTAACAAACATACTGAAGCAGAGAGGGAAATAGAGAGATTAAGGATTAGAAATACAACGTGAGCAAATATAAATGAAAAAACATGAACGTGAGAAAGAGGTAAAGAAAAGAGCAATATAAAACAGATATATAAGGATGAGACAGATGATATATATAGAGAGAGAGAGAGAGAGCAGTAGAGGCAGGCAGGAAAAGGACCTCTCCATGTTCTCTGCAAAGACAGTTTGAGTCAGAACCGTCAGATTATCCATGTTGACGTCACAATCATTTGAACATACACTGAAACAGTGAAGATATTACTTAATGCCTTTAACTACATGTTTTGCTTGCATCAGGCAGGATTATTGCCATATTTTTATAATAAGATATTTTGGCAATTATTATTACCTCATGTTGCTATACAACTCAGATGGATTTTGGCCCAGACGCAAGGAGGTTACAAAGTGTCATATAACACTTGACTAGTACTTGATGCTATTAAAAAAGAACTGGTTGATTTACCATAGTGAACCAGGCTCCACAGGTAAGATAGCTTCAGAATGTAGGCCTCTGCAAACTGGGAAGTAATGATTTAAATGAGAAATATCTGTAAAGGCCATACTGTCAGAGGTTATTTCTTTCTTTCTTTTAATAAACACACAAAGATTCTTTAATGTTTATATTGTCCATTTCTGATGAGCATAAATGTACGAATATTTGAATAATTAAATGCACTATAGAACCTGGTCAGACCTAGTATGAAATGATTTTTGTGTCTATATCCACTGAATATGATATCTGATCATAACACACAAGCAAGTTGAGAAATGTCCTCGCTGCACTCATGATTTATATCTTTCTGTCTTTGCCTTCCTCCAGTAACAGAATAGTCATCGTGAAGCCCAATATACCAGCATGCAGCAGGCAGCTGATAAGACTGCAAAGAGCAGTGTTGCAGCAGTAAAAAGTACAAGTGTGTGCCAAAGAAATGTCGTGTCGAAAAATGTGGATCATGTAGTGATAGATTAGATCTCAACTGTGGCAAACATCAGAAAAAAATAATAATTGTAAGCTTGAGAGCATCCAAAAGGTTAATAGAACTCATCTGGCGTCAAATTTAGGGTCACCAGATCAACCACACCCATTTAGCAGACGCTCTTATCCAGAGCGACTGTGTATCCACCAGAGCAGTCCTGGAGCAACCCAGGTTAAGAGGCCCATTGCACCCAGTGTGGAAAAGCAGGATTCAAACTGGGACTTCTGAGCTATAGGTCCAGGTGTGACTCACAACACTACCACACCTTTAACTGTTTTCCATTTCCCATTTCCTTCGATCCTCTGCATCTCCTCCTTCAAACCGATCACCCACGTGGTCCTTCTCTCAACACGCCTCCATAAACCTCTCTGATCTTCTTTCATCCTTCCAGGCAGCCCCATCTTCAAAGATCCTCCTCCCAATATAATCCCCCATATCTCTCTCTGGAGTATAGTCCAAACTAACTCAACCTGCTTCTCTTGCACTTATCTATGTTTATCTAACCTGAGATGTTCCAATTAGAGCACCACCTTGAAAAAAAAAGATATAATACAAACTATGATAGAGGTTCACTTTTGGTGTAGGGGATATCAAGTGAAGCATGTGAGCATTAGCAATAAAACAAAATGTGGAAAGAAGGTAAACATGAAGAAGCTGCAGATACAGCAATGACCCTCGTTATTCATTTCACTGTAAGTGGTTGTATTAAATGCAAGGAATGTTAAAAGAATGACACCCACATGTTCTTAGACAGGTTCCCCATGTTACCCATGTTTTGAACCATTTCAAACTGATTAATAAATGAATGCAAACTTTATGATTATTCATCTTGTTATTTTAGGAGGAAAAAGGTACTTGAACCAAATAAGACTGAAGTGATGGAGAATTTTATCTCAGCTAAAGAAAAAGGAAGAAGGTGACTTTCATGAAACATTGTTAAAATGGAAGATTGATAAGAAACATTTCATATGTACTTAAAAGCCTACAGCTTGTATATAATAAAGCACGATGCACACATATGTTCTCTCTCCCTCTCTCTCTCTCCTGCCCCTCTCTCTCTCTCTCTCTCTCTCTCTCTCTCTTTGTCTCTCTTTCTCTTTATCTCTCCCTCTCATCCTCTCTCTCTTTATCTCTTCTAGCCCTGTCTTCTTCTTTGAGCCTCTTTCTCATTCTGTCCTCTCCTGCCAAGAGCTTCCTCTCTACATCGCAGTGAAGACACAGGCCAGGATTACAAAAATCTTGAGTCTATTAAACAAGAGGCATATCATAAAAAAGTGTGTGTGTGTGTTTGCTAGGTTCAACAGAAATGTCAGTATTTACAGTCAAATGAGTGGCACTGAAAGCCAGAGGCTGTGTGTGTGTAAAGTGTTTATAATCTCTTAGTTATGGTATAAAGAGTGTAAAATGGAGTTTAATATAAATGGCAGATATTTTCCTGTCTGTATCTAAGCAGGGATAATCACTGGTTAGTCCAGATTTGCCTGTTTATATAAGACTCTATATTAGGATTTGTATTGGGATTTATATCGGGTATGGACACTCCACATTTAAAGTTTGGAATAAGTATATCTTAAACCTGGTGCTATTTGTGCCGTCTGTATGTGCAATAACATTTAACTTGTCAATTTCACAAATATACACGGACTCATGCACACGTGTACACATACACTTACGATTAGTGTATCCCCTCTGATTCTCGCAAGAGCACTACCAAATTGGTCCAGAGAGAGAGAGAGAGAGAGACATGAAATGCTGGTCTATATCTCAGTGGAGCATATTGATATGTTTAGTTGCAAAGAAAGAGAGAGAGAAAGAGAGAGAGAGAGAGAGAGAGAGAGAGAGAGAGAGAGAGAGAGAGAGAGAGAGAGATGGAGAGAGAGAGAGAGAGAGGGAGATGGAGAGCGAGAGAAAGATTCCGCACTACTGATCATAAATAGGATTAGTGGATTATTTGGGTGGGTTAGGAATGAAAGAAGGATGATTTTGGGGAGAAATTGGGCCTTTTCCTTACACCCCCCTCTTTTTCTTGGTTCTTTCTCTGCTTCTCCTACAACAGAACCTCTTCTCCCACCTTGCCTCTCGCCTCTCTGCCTCCTGCATCCCCTCTTCTCCCACCTTGCCTCTCTCTTCCCTCTCTCTCTCTCTCTCTCTCTCTCTCTCTCTCTCTCTCTCTCTCTCTCTCTCTCTCTCCCTTTCTCTCTCTCCCTTTCTCTCTCTGATAACAGCAGGTTTATATATTGATAGAAGATCACATTCACAGATGTAATGGAGATTGCATTTTGTTGATACCTACAGTTATTTAGATGAGCTCAAGTGAAAGTGACTACTTTGTGGAACAGAGCACAGCACACAGTGAATCACATCTAAATGCATTCCCTGCATTGTATATCCACACACACACTGTGCAGCAGGGGGCAACCATATCCAGCGCCCGGGGAACAGTGATGGGGACGGTACCTTGCTCAACGATACCTCAGGGGTATTGGTCTGGGATTCAAACCAAAAACCTTCAGATAGTAGGGACTAGTCTCTAAACACTAGGACACCAGTGCCATTTCTGAATAATTTTAATAGTTGTAGAATGAATTTAATTTAATCAATGCTTCTATAATATCTATTCATCTATTCATCATTCGTGCTCAAACAACTTCTTTCATTCCCGCTGCAGTGAGATTGGGTCATCTTTACTGAGCACAGATGAAAATCCCATCCAACCTAATGATGAACTGTACTGCAGAACACTTACATCACCGCAGGTCTCTTTAAGGCAGTGTCACTAAAATGTAAGCAAGTGGGAGTGTGTCACTGTATCAGTCGTGTAATTGGTTGCTTTCATCTCATTGGCATAAATGTATCCAAAATGCAGAGAACACATGCATGTGGCAGGTCGCAGCCCTTTCTTTTTTCTGTAAATCACAAAAATATGACCAAAAAAAGGCAAATTATTCCACGTGAACTTGTGCATGATGCTTGACATTTGTGCTTCCTTCAGCTTGTGTTGTACCTTTTCTCATTTTGCTGAACATTTTTTTTTTTGGTCAACATTCTAGAAAGTTTGTCCAACCTAATATGGACGTCTAGAATGGGACAAATTTAAGGGTGTAACATGGGCAGGTTCCTGTAGAACTCACTTCACATTTGCCATGGAGCGACAAGCACATTCTGCATTCACATGGTCTGGGTCTGTTCAGAAATATTAGACTAAAAAGATGACTATTGCAAATTTTTTTTTTCCTGTGATGAGCTGTTTCTTCACACCTTCTTGAGGGAAATTCCGCTCCAAGTGTGATGAAAGGATGATGAAAGGCAGAATTAAGTAATCGCCGTCTTCGTGCTTTTTTTCAGGGCTCTTTACCTTTGAGCATTTTAACAGAGACGTGCAGAGAGAATGGCCAAGATATGTGGCTCTACCAGTCTAAGAAGAGAGAAAGAGGCAGAGAGAGAGAGAGGAAGGAATCATTAGGTGACTATATAGGAATTGCTGAAAGAGAAGCGTAAAATAGCAAGCTGAGAAATGAAGAGAAGACGAAACCCACGAAAAGACATTAAACCACGTGGAGAAAATGTGAAACCTTTTGCTTAATCTGCATATTATGCATTAACTTACTAATAGTTTCATTTTTCGCTTTTTCTTCACCTCCCTCTTTTTTTCTATGTACATAAATACTGTCCGTCCACTTTATGTTCATAGCTGAGCAACCATGCCTTTCACAGTCAGTTTGTACGGTTTGATGGATGTGACACTTTTTTAGTCTTTTTGTATTAGTGAGCATGTTTTTTATGGATGTCCATCTATATATTCTCACTCACTCACTCATTTTCATAGCTGCTTGTCCTCCATCTATAAATTAATGAACATAAATATCCACTTAAACAGGAGCTGCCAACTCCATTACCCATCTCTTTCCAGGATCTTGGTTCACCAGCAGGTCATTCTTAGCACTTTGGAAGTGTGTATGGCATTACTGTGAGTGAATTAGACATTGTGGTGGAGGTTTTTTTTTTTTTTCACAGGTCAGTGTCCTGTTAGGGTGAGAGTGGTTTAATATTTATTGGCCCCTCATCAATGGTCAGCTACTGACCACATGAGCAGTGGTGGCCTGGTGGTTAGGCACCATGATCATAGGCTCATGGGTTCGAGTCCCTGACCAGTAGGTTGCCCTGGTATGAGTGTGGTCTTGTTGAAGGTTTTTTTTTGGGTTTTTTTCCACAGGTTAGTGTTCCTGCTAGAGTGAGTGGTTTACCCTCTTTTGATGCACAACTATTCCTGGCTCTTCTTCAATGATCAGCTACTGACCACATGGTTAGTGGTGGCCTAGTGGTTAAGGACTGGGCACCATGATCTAAAGGATTATGGCTGCTGCTACACTGTGTGTGGGTTAAAGCAGAGAAGAATTTCATTGTAGTTCACTGTGTGCTGTGGGGTCTTGACAAGGACATATAGTCACTTATACATCGCTTTCACTACGAACATCCACAAAAATACATTGTTCTAACCAATTTACCTGAAAAACTCACCTTACAGCTCTTTGTATATTACAGTATAGTTAAAGATCATAGGAACGTTTATGCTAGAATAGTGAAGAAATTGTCAAGCTGGAATCATTTTTTGAAGTTGAAGTATTAGAAGCCAGAAAAATGAGCAAGTGCAAGATTGAAAATGTCCGATTGTGAGAACAGAATGACTGGTCAGAAAATCTCCAACACCACAGGTCTTGTGGTGCAAGGAAGGACAACTGGTATAGACCAAGTAGACCTTCATGGTGATGGATTGTCCACTGTGGCCACTTTCAGCAGGGGAGCACCAGGACACACTGCTGAAACTGTACAGGGAACGTTTGAGATCAGAAGGAATCTGAGAATGGAGGCTCGAACTCATAACTTAAAAGATTTCAGGGATCTGCAGGTACTGCCTTGGTGCAGATAACACAGAACACCTTCAGAGGTCTTGTGGGGTCTGGACTTTATGAGATTTATTCATGCATGAAGAATAGCTACACAATGTTAGAAGGCATTTTTAATGCTGTTGTGTGTGTGTGTGTGTGTGTGTGTGTGTGTGTGTGTGTGTGTGTGTGATGTGTAGGTCGTTCTGTCTGACTGTCTGTTCTGACTCCTGGTACTCCAAAAAAACTACAGGGCAATAAATGTGACAGTTAAGTGGGGTTTCCTGCCCCCAGTAGCCCAGGTGTGTGTGTCTCTCTCTCTCTCTCTCTCCCTCTCTCTCTCTCTCTCTCTCCCTCTCTCTCTCTCTCTCCCTGGTGCGTGCGTGCATGTGTGTGTGTGTGTGTGTGTGTGTGTGTGTGTGTGTGTGTGTGTGTGTGTGTGTGTGTGTGTGTGTGCAGGACTGGGCCCTGAAATTCAGTTATTATATATTCAGTGTTGATTGAATGACATCAGCACCACTAATGATCAGAAAAGTCATTAATGTCATTCAGGATCAAATTTCAATCCTTAATGTCATAAATGAGTCAAAATTATGCATGTTCCAAAATCTATACTCCTGATTGTCTAAATGAGATCCCTTTAGTGTATTTTTAACAACTTGAAGTTGAGACAGTTGGGTGCATTCCTTTGAACAGATTTTTACTTGCTAAAAAATGCTTTAAAAAAAAAAAAAGAATTGAAATCAGATGTTATGTCATGTACCAAAGATAAAGACATGAGACGTAATTGTATTTTTTGTATTTTAAATCACATATGAAATATCATCAGACATGACTTTTCCCTGAGGGACTCAGAAAGGTGTTTTAAGTCAGAGGTGCTGATATTATGCGATATGACAATGTGATGTCTTCTAAATGATTTGAAAATTTTATATCAAAAGGATGATGTACAGTTATTCCTTCTGGATGAAAAATGCAAGTGAGCTTAGCAGCAACCAATCAAACTGTTGATATTGGGCACAGCAACAATTATGTCAGACTCATAGTCACACGCTGAGATTCAACCATTGAATTCACATTGAACCAGGAGATAAAACGGTTGAAAAATAAACAAGATATGTGGGACACTTCAACCACAGATTCATTTTCGAGTTAAAAAAATATCATGCTGCTGTGGGGCTGAGCTGAAGACCGATGATAAACAGTGCACAGTTATTGAAAATGATGAAAAACACATTAAAACACAATAAAATGATCAATTCCACCTCACAATAAGCACACAAAGGTCTATACCATGTTGATATTATTTCAGTATAATTGTATTTATTCTTAAATATAAGAGTGCTACAGAACTCTGAGCTCCCCCATCCCACATCCATACCCAGCCTGTGTGTGTGTGTGTGTGTGTGTGTGTTGAGCTTCATTGTGCAGCAGTATTAAATGACACTTATTTCTCTTTTGAAACTTTGTCTATTGCCTACTTTAATCACAAGTAAGTTGATTTTGTTTTGCGTGACACATACACTTAGTGTAACAATGACAGTCTTACAAACTCCTGCTCAATGCTGAATTCAACTGTTTATCGCCGTGGCAACAAAGACTGGATTATGGGCCTTTGGTTTAAGCCCTTAGTGGCTGTCACCTGCCATGTTCTTACATTCACTCCAAACACACACACGCACACACACACACACACACACACACACACACACACACACACACACACACACACACACATTCTGCACTCCACAAAACCTGCTTTTTCACCTCGTGTAGCCTCAAACACAATCTCACACACACATACACACAAGCCAGACAGCACAGTGGTGAAATGCTGTGGGGTGAAAGGAGGGGAATGAGCAGTGTTATAACACACTTTACAACAGGCCTCCATTTCCATTTGATTCAGAAACCTTATCTGGAGGATTTTATAAAACTGGACTTACTCGTTTGATCAAGCACATAAACTAATACTAATTCTAATACTTTATTAATATCTATCTATACATATCTGTCTATCTATCTATCTATCTGTCTATCTATCTACAGTACTGTGCAAAAGGTTTAGGCAAGTGTGAAAAAATGCTGTAAACAAAGAATGCTTTCAGAAATGGAAGTGTTCTTCATTTATTTTCATCAATCAACAAAATGCAGTGAATGAACAAAAGAGAAATCTAAATCAAATCAATATTTGGTGTGACCACCCGTTGCCTTCAAAACAGCATCAGTTCTTCTAGGTACACTTGCACATAGTTTTTGAAGGAACTCGGCTGGTAGGTTGTTCCAGACATGACTGTGTTTCAACCTCCGTGTGACATTGATGATCATCAGCACCTGTCTGGTAAAACTGGTTGATCAGACACCGACTATAATCCTACACAATCCCTGACTTTGTGCAAGTGTACCTAGAAGAACTGATGCTGGTTTGAAGGCAAGAGGTAGTAACACCAAATATTGATCTGATTTAGATTTTTCTTTTATTCGCTCACTTTGCATTTTGTAAACTGATAAAAATAAACAATCATTATTTATATTTCTGAAAGCATTCTTTGTTTACAGCATTTTTTCACACCTGCCTAAAACTTTTGCACAGTATCTTTTTTGCATCTTTTGCATCTGTCTGTCTATCTATTTATCTATCTGTCTATCTATCTATCTATCTATCTATCTATCTATCTATCTATCTATCTATCTATCTATCTATCTATCTAACTATTCAAAGTGAAAGCAACAATGTACTTTATTGTGTGCTCTGCTCCTGTTTTCATATTTGATGCCAGCACTTTCTGCACACCTGCATCACTCCATCCACCAGTAATTACTAAATAACAACAGTGGAACTACTTTTCAGAACCGTTGTATGAAAGCAATTGAACACTCTACTTTACGTGTTATTTTGAATAAAAGTGCCGTTGATCTAATCACAGTCATGCTTGAAAGCATGTCATAATGTAATTTATCAAGATAACAATAACATATCATCACATTGCCCACCCCTATTAGTCTGACTTATTAGTACTCTCTCTCATACCCTGTCTCTCTAACTCTCTGTGTCTCTCTTTATCAGTCCATCCACTGTCTCGTCTGCGTATATCACTATCATCTTGTTCATCATCATCCATTACCGCCCCATAAATCTATGATGTAACAGATATCAAAAGCTATCATTATCACAGCATTAAGCTAACGAGCTCCTGTTTCATACTATAACGAGCTTGTGTTCGGCCTTCTAAACCGAACCCTTCCTGAAAAACTTTGAAAGCTTAAGCTTTTAAAGCCACTGCTATATCCATAACACTTTTTTCTGGAGGATCCCTTTGCCTCGTTCACTCAATGAACATTAGACGGATTTTTAATTTGATGTGCAGCCCCAGCATTTCCCTGCTGAATGCTCAGATTCAGCACCAGTATATAGACCCGCCTTTATCAGGGCAATCTGTGAGAGGCTAACTTAATTTAGCAGCCTATAGAAGCGGCTCCAGCGGATTAGTGCCCGCCCCGGTCACACTGCCGGCCAATTAAGGCCTTAATTAACTCAGTTAATTATACGAGCAGGAAGTATCAGCTGCTAGCCAATTGTGTTTGGCTCTCAGAGGAGAGAGACCTAATGGCCAGTGAAACAAGCATGTGCAAAAGCAAGCGCTTCAGTGTTTTAGTGCTTTATTTGGGTCCACAAATTCAAATATAGAGAGAGCTTCATTTGGCATTGGTGTTATTATGGACTTATTTTTCATATTCAATCATTGTCCTGCTGCTGACCCACAGATAGAAGACAAATGAAAAGAAATCCGATGATGGGGTTACCAGAGCAGCTTCAGTGCACTTCTGTGGGCATGAATTTTTCAGGTTTCTAAAGCAAGAACACCATTTGTCTGAAATTGATTTTAACAGTTAGGGTTTTAGGAATGGGGAGGGGTGTCTAGGAAGATTTTCACACCTAATTTGTTTGCAAAAATTGGGTGTTTTCAGTTAAAGTGCAGCAAATTATGCATGTGGGTATTTCCTGATTGTGTGTGTGTTACTTTCACTAATCTACAAAATGTCCAAACGAATCACAGTCAGAGGAAAAATGTGACCTTATCTGATCTCTGGTTTTGAAAAGTCTCTGAATGTTTTGTTGCACTGTTTTACTACATTTGCCATCATTGTGTCATATTAGATCTGTGAAGAGTTAAATATTAAATTATACTGAATATCATTTCAGCATCTGAATGTGTGTGATACTGAATAACTTATCTGATTAGTAAAAATACATTCCCACCAATTATGAAATAAAAGAACGTAGAAGACCCAGTTTTTTCTGGATTGCTATTGATTTTTTGGACGCACAGCAGCATATAGGAAAGGGAGTCTCACCTGTTAAACTGGACCCTACTTAAGTAAGAATTTGTTCCCAAAAAAAAACAAAACAAGATAAATTTAAAAGCGCCCTAAGAAGCCAGATCAAAATCTCCCATTGGTGTTCAATTAAGTTAAGATAGCTTGACTATGAGGGCCATCGCGATTGATCTTCATCATTTTTTTTATCCATCAGACAAGGACAGCCTGGAAGATACCTTTACTATAATGGCAGTCTCTGGCCCCCCCTGATAGATTAAGCATTTCAGGCTATACCATCCTCTTGGTGTGTTCCAGAAATATGCCCACTTGTGGAAAACATGGTGAAGGATGACACATCTGATCATATCACTGTTTTCCACATCTCTAGACCAGTATCTCTGGGTTTTAAACCATTGAACTCTAAGATGCTCATTCATCTTTGTAATGAACACTGCAGCTCTACTATATTGGTGGTACCATAACATACTGGTCAGACTCAATGCTTGAACTGGGCACTTTGAGAAAAGTCTAACTTACTTTTTAAAATACTGCTGTTCCCTGAACACCTGTACCTACTGCACAATTGCGTCATAATATAAATCAACTTATGTTAATAACTTATTATTCAGTCTTTGTGACTACAGTTCATATCATCTTTGTTTCAATAATGAACCCTCTTTAAAAGCCTCTTTTTGCTCCTGAACGAAGATCAACCGGACAAGGTCAGCATTTCCATGTAATTCAGACAAGTTTTTAGAACATTTCTTTTTGTAAAGATGTGAAAATGTTTTTTATAACATTTTAGAAGTTTTGAGAGCAAGTGTAGCATTAGGAGACTTGGCCAAGGACTCGAATTGAAGGATGAGGCAGTGTTGGCCAAATGTATAGAGAATCGGTCTCATAATTGGAAGGTGGGAAGGTATGTTCACAACAAAAAATAGTCACTTTCATTGCACTTACTGTTCTAGCATGAGTTATTTGCATGGGCAGAGGACTGAACGCCAGTCTGTTGCATTCATTTTTCGCCTTCTGGAAGCATCTGCATCTGTTAGGTGATGGTATGTCCCCTTGTGCTGCTAAAACATTTCTGAACCACAGAGGCAGGAATTCTGAAGAATCAGGTGGTACCTGGCACCAAGCCATTAGAAGAACATCCAGTAAGTCCTGTTTTAAGATAAAGCCACCATTGATTGAAAAACCCAAAGATGCTCAGTCAGGCTAAGATCGGAGGTCTAGTCAACATCATATAATCCTTGATATGTTTCTCAAAACATTACTGAGCATTTTGAACAGTACGGCATCCTGCTAAAAGATGCTGCTGTTAGGGGTTATTGTTGCCATGCTCAATTTAAGCAGGTGATACGTGTGAATGTAGCATCCACATGAAAGCCAGCATCCAGGGTTTCTGAGTTGTTCTGCACCATGTTCAGAAACCTTTCTGTCATCATAACCAGTACAAAGATTTTCAGCACTTTGTGGTGAAGTGGGTGTGTGGGATCAGTCCATAAAGGGCTAGTTTTCACTCTCTGAAAGTACCCCTGACGGATGCAACTGTAATCAATGCCAGGCAGTGAACCTGTCAGCATCTAACCTTTCCAGTAAATCAGTATATTGTACAGTATAATCATTTCTTATCACAAACAAAAAATGTAAAATAATATGAAGTTATCTCTTCTACGCATTTGGACATTATGGATAAACAAAAGAGGCTTTAATTTAAGGTTTCCATTAGTAACACTAGCAAACAGATAGTTATGGAAGATGAATATGGATAATGGTGTCTGTGTGTGTGTGTGTGTGTGTGTGTATGTGTGTGTGTGTGTGTGTGTGTGTGTGTGTGTGTGCGCATGCGTGTGTGTGTGTGTGTGTGTGTGTGTGTGTGTGTGTGTGTGTGTGTGTGTGTGTGTGTGTGTGTGTGTGTGTGTGTGTGTGTGTGAAAAGCCTATTTGATGCTGAGTGGTGCCGGTAGCAGGATGCCACTGCCCAGAGGGGTGTGTGATTGTGTGCGTGCACGTGTGTGTGTAAGTGTGTGTGTGTGTAAGTGTGTGTGTGCCTCCCCATTTCTTATCAGTTCAGGGACCCAGACACCGGTCCCCTATATGATGTCACAAGACTAATCTCTTTCACACACACACATACACACACACACACACATACACACCTAATTATAAATGAGGCATGGCTGGCAGCATCAGGAATCTAATCACATTCCAAGTCAAGCGAGTAATTTCAGCTCGCTCTACTCTGTTCCACACACACACTCACACACACACACACACAAACACACACACACACACACACAAACACACACATTGCACATTTCTGCTCCACAGCCAAAAATTGTCTCTGACTTTCAACCATGCCTAAGGCAGATCTATGAGAGACTGAGAGAGAGAGAGAGAGAGAGAGGGAGAGAGAGAGATGAAGGATGCAGCAGTGGGATTGTTTTTTGCTTTGTTTATTTAATGGTTTGGACAGCCATAACATTAAAACTACGAGTCTAAAACTCTGTAGGTCTGCTTTGGTATCCTTTAAGGCCACAGTGTGGATGTGTGATGTGTGTTACAGTGGATCAGAATAGTTTGTCCAAAATGCCCCACAGATACTTGTTCAAAGTGAAATCTGGGGACTTCGGAGATGTAGTCAACATCCTGAACTTTCTATCATGTTCCTCAAACCAATTCTTAACTAATTTTTAG
>CM029392.1:4547112-4572179 GCA_017165825.1 Hepsetus odoe
ATTTGGCATGGATTAAGAAAGCATTTTATCCATTTTTGTCATCTTTTGTGAAATAAATGAGAAAAAAATGCCAAAGGCCGATGTTGCTGATCCAGAATGAAATACTTTGATTTCCGAGATTTAACAAGTTCTTGGACCCAACAAAAAAACAACAACCACTATCCAAAAGCTCCATAACCAAACACAGCTTACCTCCAAGGACCTCGCACTGTCTAATCACTGTAAAAGATCCAGATTAAATTACCTTCCAGACTGTAGTTTCCTTTTTTGTTCCCATTTTGGCAGTGTTTCATTAAATCCACAAACAGGAGCAAGTGCTGGCAGAGAAATTAAACCACAAGTGAGATAGTAGTGTGTATAATGTCTCTGTGAGTCCACAAAAATGCATTATCAGGACGCTGATCAGATTAGGAGTGAAATCAAATAATGTTGCTCATGCGCAAACGAATGGTCTGGTAACCTGAGAAGAGACCTAACAGGCCGACTGGACTTATTTCGGTGACAAGAGTAGCTTCTGTTTGCAGATTTAGTGACTTAACTACAATTCCCATTAGTTTGGGTGTAAACCCTACTGATGAAACAGACCCCAGCTGTCTTGTGTGACAATTTAGTGACAAATGGACCAATACACACAGAATAAAATCTTGTTACATTAATGTGTCTAATGGTTACTAAAGGGTTTTTTTTTCCTTTTTCTCCAAGGTTTTGGTGAAACAGAGTTGATGTTCATTCATTCATTTTCTGCCGCTTGTCCCAAGTGGGCTCGCGGGGGGGAGTGCTGGAGTCCATCCCAGCTCACACAGGACAGGGGACACACCCTGGACAGGTTGCCAGCCCATCGCAGGGAGGAGCGTGACGGGGGCAGTACCTTGCTCAAGGATACCTCAGGGCAACCTATTGGTAAGGGGTTGAAACCCCCGATCCGCCAATCATGCGGCCAACACCCTAACTACTAGGCCACCGCTGCCCCCTCAGAGTTGATGTTTCATCAAAATGAAGTACAGACCAATTTGCACATTAAATATTTCACACAATGCAGTGGTTAAAACTCAACTGTCAGAAGCGGGCCATCATTTTAGACCGTGAAGATCAAAACAAAGCCAAAAAAAGATGGAAAATTTGAATATTCAATTCTTTAAGGAACTTTTGATACATGTACGTCACGCTAAGGTAACACAAATAGCATCACAAATGAACCTTTTTTAACAAAAAATATACATCTGAAGCTTGTCCTGTAAAGTTACAAAAGGGAGAAAGGTATAATTTCCCGCATTTCGATCGTACTAACTCTTTAACTCTTCGACTGTACAAACAGCAAGCTAAACATATTATATAAAAAATGATGCTCCGCTTTTGTAGACTGAATGGTAGTCCATATTTAAATAGATAATAAGATGAAAAATAAAGATAAGATGAATGTAGAAAATAAAAATAAACTGAAATATTAACCTCATGAAAAGAAAGCAAGCACTGAAGAACCATCTTTTAGATCTGCTGTAGTTAAAGATTTGATGAGTAAGGGGTAATTGAAGTTGAAGAGGATACTTATCCATAGCTTGCGTGTGGGTATGTGTGTGTGTGTGTGTGTGTGTGTGTTTGTGTGTGTGTGTGTGTGTGTGTGTGTGGGGATCTGATGTAGAGTATAAAAAAAAAGTTAAATTAATTTTTTTTATTCACGCCATAAGCCTGTGTAGCACCTAAACTAAGACCGATTATTTAACTCTGTGTGTGTGTGTGTGTGTGTGTGTGTGTGTGTGTGTGTGTGTGTGTGTGTGTGTGTGTGTGCGCGCGCGTGTGTGTGTATAAACGTGCATGTGTGCACATGTGCATGTCTCTGTATAATTGGTAAAAGCGGGCAGACAGTTTCCCAGAAGTGCAGTCAGGAGCCCTTATGGAAAGAATATAGTGTCAGTTTTTTCAGGCACAGAAGGTTAAAAGGTGAAGGAGACAAACAGAGAAAAGCAGAAGCCCATTACTTTTACAAAAGGTTTAATTATCTTTACATATTGTCACTGTCTTTCAAAACCATTTTGATTTGATTTGTTTGAAAATACCAGCTGCCCTTGACACTTATTTTGAGATGCTTCAACATATCAAGCTTTATTAACTTATATAAAGAATTAAAAGTCTTATATTTTGTCTTATACTGCTTTAGGATGAACCTGGCTAATTTAGCTCGTATATTTTCATCAACAAATCAAAACATCTTTATTGTCAGATTTTTTTTTTTTAGCTTTAACCATTTGAAATGATCTACAAGGACAAAAATTTTAGATGATTTATTTTTACAAGATTTTGTGCCAGCCTCTCTATGTCTTTTCAAATAAAAGCTCTATTTTTCTCTGCCTTTAAAACAAAATGATGTAAATGATCCCTGTTTGGATTTTCTGCCTTTATTGTCATTCTAAAAGCAGTCTGTGCTGCACACTTTATAACATGATATGAGAGTAGAGAGCTGGAGATTAAATGTGGTAGGTTGAATAGGTGGCTAGATGTGATTTAATGTAAGCTTTCTTGATATCACAACAACAGTGATTTAGTCATTGAATAAAATATATTCCAAAAACTACACCCATCCCATTTCTGAGCCGCTTATCCAAACCAGGGTTGTGGCCTGTGCTGGTGCCTATCCCAGTGCTCATGGAGTAAAGGTAGCAAAGCAATCTTGGCACTAGGCAATCTTGCCACATCTCTAAAAAATGAAAACAATAATTTGAAATTTAAAAAAGCATAAAACAATAATAATGATGAAAAAATAAAAAGTGGAGATTCAAGGTTTGGAGGAAGTTATGTTTAAATCAGTTCACTAGCAATGTACCAATACACACCAACCCCCACACCCTCACCCACACACCCACTCTTACACACTGTCCCACACTCCTGTATAAATGAGTGTAAATCCAAAATAGGGAAGAAAGTGAGCCCAGGCTGGTCCATTGTACTGCTTCAGGATTAGCCCACTGAAGTGTGTGTGTGTGTGCGTTTGTGTGTGTGTGTGTGTGTGTGTGTGTGTGTGTGTGTGTGTGTGTGTGTGTGTGTGTGTGTGTGTGTGTGTGTGTGTGTGTGTGTGTGTGTGTTATGGTGTTTATGTATTTTGCATTTTTTTTAACTGTCATAACGGACAGAGTACAAATGAATATCTACTTGAAAAGTAGTCATTAGTGAGCGAGTGTGATGTGACTGCTATTAGTCTTTGGGGAGGTTCATTATTATTTATTTCTTCATGTCATATATATATATATATATATATATATATTTTTTTTTTTTTATTTTTTTTTTTTTTTTTATGTATTTATTTATTATGAAAGTTTCAGAGGTTTGAAGTTTGTGGTATTATTTTATTTTTTAATATTTTACTGATGTGTTTTTTTCACCCAGTAACAGATACGTTGTGTATTTTATCTGTTTTCATGCTAAGCATGCAATCCATCTTTTTTTTCTGAGCAACGACCTAAGCAGGGTGCATCCTGAACACTCACACCTAAAGGGCAATTCAGCATCTCCACTCCATGTGGCATGCATGTTTTTGGAAGGTGGGAGGAAACCAAACACAGGGAAAACTTGCAAAACTTCAAATAATATCATCTTCAATGAATCCACATTAGCTTCACTTGATCCATTAGAGCCACGTTACAGAACATGTAGAGAGTGATACTCGACAGGCAGTGCAGGGGTAACACCACATAGAAAGTATGGATGATGATACACTGTTGTAAGTGTTGCAGGAGATACACAACTGGACCTAAAGGAGCTATACACTGCAGGATGTGTAGGGGGCAATTAGCAGTTTGAAGTGAGAAAAAAATGATAAACTACAGGAAGTGTTGGAGATCATTAACTTCAAGATCTCTTGAAGGTGATACATTGATACACATGTCAAAGATGATTAATTACAAGAAGGGTTGAAGATTATACACTAAAGGATATATAGGGGGCAATACAATATAGGAAGTGGTGGGGGGCAATAAACTACAGGAAGCGTTGAATCTTATATACGACAGGAAGAGCTGAAGATGCCAAAACACAGGAAGTGTTGAAGATGATACACTTATTGATGTATGGGGGAAATACACTATAGGAAGTGTAGGCACCAATACAGTATAAGTCATGCTGAAGATGATACACTACAGGAAGTGTTAAAGTGATTCATCACAGGAAGTGTTGAATATTTTGCACTATTGTATAGTGGCAATAAACTATAGGAAGTTTAGTAGGCAATACACTGTGGAATGAATGTGAGCAATACACTATAAGAAGTATACGGGTTACACACTTTAGGAAGTGTAGAAGGCAATACACTTTAGGAAGATGATAAACTACAGGAAGGGTAATGGCCGATATCTGTCCTTTCACTGAACCATAGAGAAAGGAATCTCAGGTCCAACAGAAAAAAGTTGGTGAGGATAAACTGAGGGGAAACAGCAAAGTCATAATGGTTTGAATAGTCAACTGATCAGATAATAGCCAGCCTAACAATAAATTATTAGAGGGACAGTTGGTTGCAGCCCCAGTATGCACAGCTTTTGAAAAGTCTCACATTGTATGTACATGAAGTTCAGCTTGGGGAAGAGTCAGTAGGCTGCAGTGTCAACTTCCTGCTGTGCTGAAACACACCAAACAAGTCATGCCCCCTATCCTTTACACTGAGAATAAATGGAAGTCTCAGCTTTGTTTGTCAGTAAACATCTCCAGAATGTGAAGGTGCCCACAATATCTACTAAACATTGAGCAAAGTCAAAGTATAGTATACAGTCATATACACAAAACTGTTCATTTGTTAAAGGAAAATGAGTAAACTTCCTCTAAAGAGAACACATAAGTGATAGAAATGCTTCTGATTGTGCTTCATCAAACACAAACTGCTGGAAGACAACAAAGAAACATAAGAACTGACTTGCTTGAGTGCAGTTCCTTCATCTGTTGTGCATGCTTAGTATGGCATGGTTTGGCATATGCATTCACTCCTTGTTACCTACATCAGCAACATAGCTTCAGCAAAGAACCAAAGATTCAAACTTCAGACACCAAATATATCAGTCTATTGACTGCGTTGGTGGAGGTTTATGGGAGAAAGCATCCCTTTTAGGTGGTTCTTTTGCTGTCGGCTGTTCATATGTTTATATCTGTGTATGTTAGCTAAAGCTGCAAAAAAAAAAACACAGGAAAAGAAGACAGAGGACACAAAACTGTCCTCAATCTGCAAATCCAGCATGCAAATCTCTGTTAGGTTTTTGAGAATTTCACCAGCAGCGTATTTCATCATCACAGATATTAGACTGTACAGGCGTCCCATCCAGCTGCAAACACAAAACAACATAAATAGGCATATATGCTCCAAAAAAAAAAAAAAAAAAAAACATTACAGGTATATCAAAGCACACGAGTATCAAACAAAATTTAACAGCATTTTCAGAGAGGGGTGAAAGCTATTGCTATGGTGGTGCCGGCACATGCCCACAGCTTCCTGTGAAATAGAGAAAAAGAGAGAGAAAGAGAGAAACAGAGAGAAAGACAGAGAGAAAGGATGATGAGGGGGCGAGGAGGTGTGTGTGAAGTGGCTCACCAGCACTACTGCTACTGAGTAAGAGAGTGAGAGAGAGAGAGAGAGAGAGAGAGAGAGAGAGACTTATGTTGTGAGGTTAAACTGAGTGGGTGCAAAGATACTTCCATAGTGATGATGTCAACAATGAGGTCACAGCGTCAAAGAGTGGGTGATCGGGCGGCAGTCAAATGGTTAAAGGATGCACACACACACACACAAACACACACAAACACACACACCTTTGTACACATATCTCACTGTCAACCACTATCTGAGTCATATAAGAGCAGTTGATTTAAAGATTGTATATTTTTTGTAGGAAATGAAGTTGGGTGCACTGAACTAGTTAATTCTTTAGAGTCTGCACAAATATAGTTACTGGTACCAGGTAGGTTATTTTAAAATGTTCTGATGAAAGTTGACCATTCATGGGGTCTTTTTTTGTGATTTTTCAACAATAAAATGTGATGAATACAGCTTAGGGCAGCGATGGCCTAGTGGTTAGGGAGTTGGCCACAGAATTGGAAGATTGTGGTTCAAACCCTTTACCAGTCCTGACGTACCCTTGCGCAGAGTACCGTCACCGTCACTGCTCCCTGGGCGCTTTCATGGCTAGGTTTTCAAATAACTGAAGCTCCACATTCCAAAAGGAAGGCTTTTGTCCATTGGACGAGCTTGACCTTGGATTTCTGTTCTCTCAATAAACTGAGAAATCCTGCTTGTTGAATTGTCTGTCAGTTTCAAAAAATGCCAGACAAATTTATAACAGATCCATCGCAAACCATTCCGTTTGTAAATCATGTGCCTTTTGGCCCATTTTTAAATGTTTTCTTGCAAAAAGACTGAGCCAGCTTTCTGGATGAGCCTGGTTGGTTAGTATTTGTATTAAGAAAAACCAAAAGTGCAAGGTGTTTGCCTGAGGTTACCTGAGATTTTGGTTAGTTCTTTTCAGACACTTATGCTCATGTTGTGTTTCAGTATAGTAAAACTCTTAAACATTGTAGCACTGAGTTTGCAGGTGAAGCTCATTCAACAGAAGTGCATCTTTTCCTGCCAACAGCATTACTATTAATAGTTGTGGTTGGATACGTGTGTGTATTTGTGTATGTGTGTGAGTGCGGGCAAGACAGAGAGAGTGATGTTATTTGTTACCTAAATGATGATGATGTTTTAAAGATCATACATATTGATGTACTAGCGTGCCTTCCAACCGCACAGTCAAGACAAAAAATTGTCTTTATTTAAAAAAAATTCTTCAGAGGAGTTACGTTTGAAACTGCTGGCATCCCAGAATGCACTAAACCGATAAATATCTGATTGAGAAATCTTAGTGTAACTAGTTCCTGATAGATGTGTTAATAAAGGCCTGATCTTAAGTAGATAACAGAGGGTTCCTGTTTTTGAGCGTTTTAGTTTGTGAAAGGGTTAAACACCCTTGGAAATGCGAGTGCACACACACATGCACACACACATGCACACACACACACACACACACATGGGAAAGTGTAAAGACCTGAGTGACTTTCAATTTGGTTTTTCACTTGTTTAAAAAAGAACATTTTTATTGCTTAAGTTGTATTGCTTTGTGTTAGAGTCTACAATAATTTTTTATTGTTCTGCATCTGTAGAGTTGCAAACATCATCTATCTATCTATCTATCTATCTATCTATCTATCTATCTATCTATCTATCTATCTATCTATCTATCCATCTATCTATCTGTCTATCTATCTATCTGTCTGTCTGTCTGATTTGGTTATAACAAATCATATACAGACAGATTGTTGGATCACAGCATCTCCAAAACAGCGTGACTGGTGAGGTGCTTGTGCTCAACAAAAATGATCTCACACTCACTCATTTTCTGAGTCGCTTGTCCCAAACAATGTTGCAGGCAGTGCTGGAGTCTTTCCCGGCTCTGAAAGGGGGAAAGGCAAGGACACACCCTGGACAGGTCGCTGAAGAAGAGAACCGGAGCTCCCTGAGGAAACACATGCAGACAGGGGGACAACATGTCCACTCCACACAGAAAGGCCCCGCACTGTCACCTTCTCACTCCCAGGACCTTCTCACTGTGAGGCAACAGTGCTACCAAAAAGAAGGGCTTCTGTAAAGGAAGTGCCTAAAAATTGTATCAGTTATAAGAAGTAATGAGTTCTTGCCAGGCCTGCATAGCCAGCATTTCCATGCTTTTAACATGGACCTTTAACCTGCAGTTAACACACAGACGTCAGAACTGGAAGCTTGAAGAAAGTTTCACTGAATTTCATTTATCTAGACCACTGAGTTCCCCAAGCACTGATTACCTGGAGAAGTGTTGGAGGGAGAGTGATGCTCTGGGCATTGTTTTACAGGGACACCCATTTGGCACTCATGTTGACCCAGTTTGGTGATGCTGGAGGCCAACATCTTTGGAAGTAATAACCACCATGTCAGATAATGACCAGCCACGTGGCACATTCTTCGCTTCTTCAGAGGAAAAAAGAACCAGCAACCCGAGGCCTCATTTAGAATGCACCAAATATGTGCTCAAACTGCAATGAACAAAAGGAATGTCACCATTTTGGTGATGGGGGACAGAGAGTTTGACAGGGTTTGACAGAGTTTGACAGAGTCTGACAGGCCAAAAAATAACCAAGAAGAGAAAAACGGAAGAGTTAGAAAAAGGAAAAGTTTTCATGCAATCTCTTTGTGCCATTCTTTAAGTGTAGCACAGGCGCCTAAAAAAATAAATGACCAAGTCTTACATTTTTAACCTCCAAAACATGGAGAGTGATCTTCCACTTCTATCATCCATTAACTGTAGTTAACTGTTGACGCCAACTGAGCTAGTGTATATTTCTGTTTCCAGAATGCTGCATATCAGTTCATAACAGCTTAGTGTTATGCAGTTTAAAAAGAGGAACATGTAATATATCATAGGTATTCATATGTTTGCATTATTTATTCAAATATAGCACTGATATTTCCTTTGAGTGCAAATTTCACTTTTAATAATGCATATCATGAAAAAAGAAAGGATCTTTCATGATGCATTCGCGATTAATCCCTTTATATGCAGCCCATAGTCAGAACAGTGTGTTCACTTTCACTGTCTGTAGGCAAAGCATATGCAAAACACTCATACAGGCAAATATAGCAACTCTCTCTCCCAGACATACGTTTAAAGAGACAAACATTAAAAATCCAGTTCAACCATTCATACGACAGTACACTATCCCGTTTTTTACATGCCAGCCTTCGTCATATCACTGCCACTCAGAGAAATAAGAGCATGCACAAGTTTGCATGTGTGCATGTGTGAATTTCTATGTGCTGTATTTGATGTTCAGTGTTTGTGTGTGCGTGCGTGCGTGTGTGCGTTTGTGTGTGTGTGTGCGTGCGTGTGTGCGTTTGTGTGTGTGCTTGTTTTACAGTTTAAGCCACAGGAAAAGTGGTCAACTATTTTCATCAAAGGTGTGAAAAATGATCAGCTTCTCTTTTACAAAAGCCCTTCAAAAATGTGTGCGCACGCTCAGAGTTTCAAGTTCTTTTTACTCGTTACAGCGCCTAGAAAACCCTGGTCAAACAAAAGTGCAGACCCAACCTCCATCGAATGCCCCGCTGCCCTTCAGTTGTGAACATTTAGTAAATGAGTTGGATCAGGTGTGTGAAGAGAATTGAAAGCTCAAAATTGTGCAGCACAAGGGCATTTCCTGTAAAAGAAAACGCATGACCCATATATTACTAAAATATAATGAGTTACTTTTAAGTACGTACATTAACGTGATTACTATTTGTATTGAAACAGGACATACATTAGCTATTGCTTATCATTTCAATTCATTCAGCATTCATTCAAAGCACAGTACAACTCCCTCCCAACTGTTTGTCCATGCACTGTCCACTAACGGCACTGTTTCACTGAAACTGAATCTGGAAAGATCAAACAAGCTTCCTAGTACACTAAAGAAAACCTGTCCATAATGTCGTGCTTTCACATGAATACACCGCAGCACTGAGCTTTACTGTTAAAGGTGCTGAGATTTGTGTCAGGAGTGACTTTGATGGGCAGCATTGGGAATTGGTTTATTAGATGGTCCATTTGTCTCAGGTTGGATGGACAAAGTTAGAGAAGTAAGATTGTTGGTTTGGAAATTGTACAGAGGAGAGACAAGGATTATATCAGGAGAAAGATGTTTAGGATGGAGGAAGAGGAAAGAAGAAGACCAAAGAGGGGGTTTATAGATGTTGTGTGAGAGGACATGCAGGCAATTAGTTTGAAGGAGGAAGATGCAGAGGACAGGAAGAAATGGAAACAGATGATGAAGAAGAGGACTGAGCATTACTGTGATGAAGACACAAAGTACATACACAGCATACAGCTGTGCATTTGTGATCAGAACATAAATAGATTATTTGAATTGAGTACAGGATGTGTCCACTCTTCAGGAAAAGGTCCAGCCCTGGGAGTTTTAGAACACCTGAATATGAGACACAGATTAGGCTTTGATTGCAGTAACAGACATGTGTGATAAGAATAGACGAAAACAATCACACACACACACACACACACACACACACACACACACACAAGTACGCACACACACAATCATGATACAAGCATTTGTTTAGGAGAAGGGTCAAGGCCTGGAGCAGAAATTCTTCTGAGAATAACCACACAAACACACTCACACACAAACACACACACACACACACACACACACAAATGCAGGTGGCATGTTAAAGCTGGAACATCGGTTTTCTGACAGTTCTTTCAAAACGGCTTTCTATGCAGATGCAACAGAGCATGCACTAACACACACACACACACACACACACACACACACACACATACATTCAAGCAAATGGATAGATAGATAGATAGATAGATAGATAGATAGATAGATAGATAGATAGATAGATAGATCTCTCTCTCTCTCTCTCTCTCTCTCTCTCTCTCTCTCTCCTTCATTTGAGATCAATATATAGTGGTCCAAACAACTTCTTCTTTCTCAAACCTTATTTTAAATTGTGTGTGTTGTGTGTGCGTGTATTCGCGTGCTGTGCTGTGACTCTAAGCCTGAAATAGCTCATGGGTGGAAAGTAGAAGCATCATCTAACACACACACACACACACACCCACCCACACACACACACACACACACACACACACACACACACACACACACACACACACACACACACACACACACACACACACACACACACACTTTACTTCACTACCACTGAAGCACATTAATTCACACTCACAGCCCCTCTATGAGGGTAGTGCTGAGAATGTATTTTCCCATAGACTGACCAACGCTAATGTTTAGCGTGTAAACATGTGTGAGTGTGTGAGAAAATCACCACAGGGCTACAGCTTTGCATTCTCAGGAGAAATAGATGCTGACACACAAAGGGGGAGAGCAAGTGAGCGAAGGGGGGAGAGAGAGAGAGAGAGAGAGAGAGAGAGAGTGACAGAGAGAGAGAGAGAGAAAGAGAGAGCTACAACAAAATATTCAGAACTAAATTATATTTCATTAAGATAACTATATAAGTGCACTAAACTATCTGCAACTCTTTAAGATGTTTGTTACTGATAAGTGAGCAATGATGGCTTCAACCACTGAAATTTAGTCCGAGACCTACAGCCAGTGCTTTCCCCGAGAGTAATTCTCATTACTACCGGTCCCATCACATTTATAGACATAATAGTGTTTAAGCTAAGGTTTATTATATATGAAGCTAATAATCTGGACATTAAGCATTAACTGCTTCAGAAATATTACAAATACATTGTAATATGTGTCAAACTGTGTCAGACTGTGATGGTGACCTGTCCAGAGTGTTTCTCCACTTTTCATGATATGAATGGCAGGACTGGCTCCAGCCTCGTTGTGACTCTGGTTCAGGTAAGCAGCTCAGACGATGTGCTATAGAGTCGCCAATAAAAATCACTCCTGATGGAATATGACCCAAAAAAATTAAGAAGCGCAAACTTAAGATACTTCAAATTTCACAAATGTACTCAATTATACGCATGATAAAAGTCTGCACTGATTCTAACATTTGAGTTTAAAAATGACACTTTTAATTCAAA
Organism: Hepsetus odoe; assembly: GCA_017165825.1. Taxonomy (NCBI): domain Eukaryota; kingdom Metazoa; phylum Chordata; class Actinopteri; order Characiformes; family Hepsetidae; genus Hepsetus; species Hepsetus odoe. Next base: position 4,558,740 of record CM029392.1, read on the forward strand.
TGTGTGTCTTAAAAACTGGGGGAAGGATGTTCCTTGCCAGCATATTTCACAGTATATTCTCATAAATATACCCATTTACCCTCAGCTTAAAACTTTATCAAAGTGAGCATTAAAGTGAGCTACATAGCCATGCTGTAAGGTCATGTTCCCCTCCCACGACTCCTTTGTTTGTCGCCGTACTGACCGCTGCCACGTCATTTTGGGTCAGGAAGTGCCAGTGCGATGACTGCGTTTATGCCTTTGCGCAATTACACTAACTATTGTTTGGACGGGTAATTGAGCTCATTACGCTGCAGGAAGGAACCAGGAAGCCATGACTGCCTCGTTCCGAAGGTTACTTTGATAATGGCCTAACCAAGAAGAGGAAAAGTGACATATTTCTTAGAAAGGGTTTACTCCAATACCCATACTCACGCACACACACACAGGGTACTTTAATGGACGGATGTCATGTTTGGATGAAGCCAAGAGCACATTAAGGCAACTCAATACACACGTCTGGGACATTAAAATTGCCCTCATTAGTTTTATCGGAAAAATCACATTTTTCTGCTGTAGTCCATTTGGGGAGGCGGGAAGCGATACTATTACTGACACATACACACCCATGGCAATCAGTAATCTACACAGTTCCATATATAATAGTATATGAGTCTTGAGTTAGTTTTCAGACCCCGTTGTCACAGAGCATAGACGTCTCATATGCGGTCAAAATTTGAGTGTTTCTTTATTAATCCCACCTCATTCAGCTCAACAGCTGAATTGGCAAAGCCCTCAGTAGCCCTCTGACGCGAAATCGACCTGGTGTTCAGCTCAGATCTTTGCTTTTTATCATCTGTTATTAGAGTTGAAATATGCGCTAAGATTTCAATTATAAAGACACCAAAACAAAGAAATGCAGCATCAAGAACAATGGAATTAAATGAAATAATAAACAACACAACAGAAATAGAAGTCATATTAAAATCCAACAGCATTTCCTCAGACGTGATAGTTTAATCACGATAGCTGTTGCCACACAGTAAGAGTTTCTAGGTTCTAGTTAAGATTCCTGAATGGGCTGGTCAGGTTCCCCTATGTGAAAGTGAAAAGTGAAAGTGACTACCCTTGTCATTGCAAGGTCACGGCACAGCACACATGAACCACAACGAAATTGGACCTCTGCATTTTACCCATGCACACTCAAACCCGTGCAGCAGTGGGCAGCTATTGAAAGCGCCCGGGGAGCAGTGATGGGGACGGTACCTTGCTCAAGGGTACCTCAGGGCAACCTATTGGGAAGGGGTTTGAACCCCCGATCCTCCGATCATGCGGCTAACGCCCTAACCGCTAGGCCACCGCTGCCCCATGTAGAGCATGTTCTCCTCCTTTTCTTGTGGGTTCCAACAGTGTGCATGTATGGTGGATGGGGGATGCTTAATTGCCCCCCTAGGTGTGAATGTGTGTGTGTACGTGTGAGTGTTGTCTGTGGTTTTGCCCTGCGATGGACTTGTGATTTGCCCAAAGTGTTCCTCTGCATTTTACCTTTAATGTGCTGGGACAGCCTCCAAAACTCGCTAGGATAAGGGACTCACAAGAAGAATGAATGAATTAATGGATGAATAAATGAACATTACAATAATACACTTAACATATCGCACAATCAGTTTAGACCTGCAAATATTAAATGTCTTGAGAGATTTGATGTAAAACTTCCTACTTAACAAAACAATGGAGATAGCGTTTAACAGCTTTTTCAGAAAAGGCTGTTACACAAAATGGAGTTCCCCTGCTTTATCAACAACACACGTAGAAACACACATAGCATCATTAATTGATTATAAATAAAATCGGTATGTTTCAGTTCACCATGCTGTCTGATGCCATCACTGTAAAAAAAAATAAAAATCCAACAGTCAGTATGTTTCTGAAACAGTTCAGTTGAAACGATTTCTAACAACTTTGTTTACATCTCAGTAAGTGAACGGTGCAGAGCTGGTGGAATTCTCCTTTAGGTCAGTTGAAGTACGCAAAACATTTAAATGTTCACTCCAGTTCTCAGTAAGCAGCTTTCTGCTAATGTCCCTACACTGGAAAAGCTTATGCTTTGATATTCCCATGCTAGAAAAGGCCTTTGAGCAAAACCACCGTCTGATTACTTCTAATACAACTAATGGCTGTGTCCCTAGTGCAAACACAAAGAAACACACACACACACACACACACACACACACACACACACACACACACATTAACTGTATAATGGTTTGTCAAACCGTTTCTAAAGTTCAGCTACCTCACAGCTGCTGAAAGAGTGATGGGGGTGAAAGAAAGACAGAGACAGAAAGAAAAGGTTAGAAAGACAGAGAGAGGGGGAGAAAAGAGAAGCAATGAGGGACACATAAACTGGAAAAGCAAGTAATAGTGCCAAGTTTGCATCACACCTACCTTTCACAAAAAAAGAAGACTCCTCCACTCCCTCCTACTTTCCACACCTGCTGATCAATTACCGTCTTGTAATTCCTGCATGTAAACCAGTTGTAAAAAACACCCCCACCACCTCCCTGATAGTTACGACCACCACAGCCTACCCCACCCCACCCTCAATTCTTCCTCAGTTGGACAGGAGAAAATTTAATTTAGCATAAAATGCTCCAACCAGAACAGTGAAACTACACCACATGGATGTTAGAGGCCCGGAAGACACAGGACAGCATGACCTCTATAATTAAAACTCATTTATGCTGTCAAACACACGCGCTTGCACACGCTCTCCACTGTAGTAGTTTATTTAAGACTCATAATAGGACCAGCTCAGTTGAGAGAGTGTCAGGGAGCATGGAGTGTGGATGTTAACAAAATCTCAGACTACTTTTATCCATAAATGTGGCAAACACCAATGAGGAAGGAAACACAGTAAGTGACCTGTTGGAAAGTATGCTTGTGCCACATTCATCAGCTGAATTCTGTATTACAGGAAAGGCATTGAAGGCCATTGTACTGCAATGGCCTCTCTCATAACGTAGGTTGCGCTAACTCATCCATTCTCAGCATCTTTTATAGCCACTGTTGGTAAGATGGGCAAGCTTTATCGATCAATTGCATTCAAGCAAATGAGAAATTGGAACAGTGTTTTATTTACATTTGATCCTCAAGGGCTGAAATCCTTTGTGAATCTGGGAGGGCAGGGCTAAAGGTTTAAATAAGACTGGGTGTAGAATCACTGACCTACATAACATTCAGTTCGCTATACTGACATAAAACAACATTGATCATTTACGTAAAAGTTATCATGTTAACTATCACCTTGATCATGTTATCTTACGATTCTATTCGACACGAAATTGATCAGACACTAAAATTGTAGCCACTTCCACAAATTAACCGATTTACACAAAATTCAAGTATTTTACAGATTTCAAGATTCAAGATTTATGTCGCGTGTACAATGGAAACATGTACAATAAAATTCTTACCTGAATGGCTTCTCACGGAGTGATACAATCAGTAGACACATATATAGACGCTTTATGTATACAGCATTTCATCTTATGTAGTGACATATTTAACCCGTTCATTTTAACTAAAGGAAAAATAGGAAAGTACGTTGTGCTAAATCTACTGTTTAGCAGTTCATTTTAAATTTTCATCTTTGATTATATAGCTTGTCGTTCTCCGGCCACTTTATCAGAAACCCGTCTTTGTCACTCTTGCTAGTTTGAGACAATAGCTTGTTAAAGATATATGACATCCAGTAGGTCTTCATCAGACTTCAGTTTCTGACCACTGAGGCTCTGGGAGCAGGATATTTTTGATCCGCTTTCCTACCTTCCAATTATACTGAATGCACTTTGTACACTGGGTGGCAGTGGTCTAGTGGTAGGGTACTTGCCTATGGACCTCTGGATCAAGAGGTCCCCGGTTCAAATCCCACCTCTAGCACTACCACCAGTGGGTTCCTGAGCAGGACCCTTAACCCTGAGTTGCTCCAGGGGGACTGTCCCTGTAATTAGGACCTGTAAGTCGCTCTGGATAAGAGCGTCTGCTAAATGCCGTAAATGTACACTTATTAATAGCTCAAGTGTATTAATAGCTCAAGTGCCACCTCTGTCTGAAGAGTCTGGCTGACATATTTTTTTAACTGTGTAACTGGATCATTTCCATTCTTAACTTTATTACAGCAATGTTAACGTGTTGTTCAGTCAGAAATGCTTCCTCATGACTAACGATCATTCATTCCGTAGAAGTGTGTGTGTCTGTAGTGAGGTGCGTGGATATGTTTGTAAAAGCATTAGGCTTGTATTTGTGTTCATGTATGGAGCTTTATGATGTGTGCAGGGTGTGCCGGGGGTTTCCATACTCACCTGCGTTGGTGTGTGTGTGTGTGTGTACTTCCTTGCATTCTGACCATAGTTAAAATTCTTTAGCTTGAGCTCATGACAGATGTCTACTGAACAGCAGCGTGTGCTTGTTTGTGGTCTGTGTGGGTGTGTGGGTGTGTGAATAGGGTAGTAATGTCAAAGCCTTCTCAGTGAGGGCTGAAAGGAAGGGTCCCAGAGGAAATAAATAAATAAATAAATAAATAAATAAATAAATAAAGGCTTAATTAATTTTATTTTCAATTTTCTACATGCAGTAGCATGTGATGCTGCGGACGTGGGTGATGTAGATGTTTTAAGCAAATATTTCAAAATCTTAAAAAGTTCAATCAAATGATCAAAAATAACAGTACAATAATCTACTTAGAGATGTGTTGGTCAAGTAATCTGACCATTTGATCAATTGAATCACCTACAGCTTTGTTCATCATTGGACTAAAATCAATATTTATTTATTGCTCGCTGGCTGGTTGCTTGCTTTCTGTTTAGTTTTTTATTGTGTCCAATAAATCTTTATACATGTATGCAGTTAAAGTAAATTAAACAAGCCATATAGGCACACGGTTGTAAACAACTGAGCAATCAAAAGACTTAAGTGATACTCAAGTTACAGTGGCCAGCATAACGCCATAACGCCAATGGCATAAAGACAACTGCCATTAAAATATATATATTTGATTCTCCCTCACTCATGGAGCTCATGACTCATGTATGAGGCAGTGGTGGACTAGTGGTTAGTGACTAGGCCCCTGAATCGGAAGGTCCTGGGTTCGAGTCCCAGACCTGCTGCATGGTGTGTATGAGTTAAATGCAGAGGCTGGGGGCAGCAGAGACCTCGTTGTCAGGGAGTCGGCCCCCGGACCATAAGATCGTGGGTTTGAATATCAGTAGCTCGCCCTCAGGTACTGTTGAGCAAGGTCTATAAATATATAGTACTGTGCAAAAGTTTTAGGCAGGTGTAAAAAAATGCTGTAAACAAAGAATGCTTTCAGAAATATAAATAATGATTGTTTATTTTTATCAATTTACAAAATGCAAAGTGTAGAAATGCAAAATCAATATTTGGTGTGACCACCCTTTGCCTTCAAACCAGCATCAATTCTCATAGGTACACTTGCACAAAATCAGGGATTTTGTAGGATTATAGGATTATATATCCTTCAAAAACTGTGTGCAAGTGTACCTAGAAGAATCTATATATATATATATTCTTTTTTTTTTACTGGACATGTTGACCAAACTATTCTTTTAAGTCTGAACGTATCAACATTTTCCATATTTTATCTCCATCATCATAGTGCCACAGCTACATTATAATTAAGATAAAATTTAATATATCACAACATTGCTAAATGTTGTGATATATTAAATCCAATGCTCAGGTTTTGGCAGGTTTGAATCATCTGTCCTGGTTCAGCTTTTTAACTAAAATGATTAACAAGATGAAGATAACAGAAAAAGTCAAAGATGTTTTATCATTTTATTTTTATTACTGTTTTATTTATTAATGTTTTATATATTCTGTGGAAATAACAGATTGTAAAGGTTCAATCCATATCACATTCATGTTTATAAGATCTTGATAAAAAGGTTATTTTCAGGTAATGCTATAATTCACAGTATTACATTTATATAAACATATTGAAATATCAATATGGGTCAACGTTAAAATTGCAAAAATGTAAATAGCAAATGTAGTAAATGTTTGCCAGACAAAAATGCTCCTTCTTCATAATAAATCACATCCATGATCCTGTACATTTTGTTAAAAGAGCTGCACTTTCCAGAAGAGTAACATCCTTGCTGCCTTCTGAGTTGATTTGGTTCATTTGTCCTTGTGTTGTAGACCAATAAACCTGTCCCGTCTCCAAAAGAAGAGACAAAAGTAGCTCACCCATATAAAAAAAGACAAAAGCAGCCATAGCCCTGAGTGAAACCAGCAGATCTGTGCTCGTCTCCAAAGTTCTGCTAGCAGGACATCCCTGAATCCTCTTTGATCCACAAAATGCCTTTAAGCCAAAAAGGGGTTTGAACCCAAAACACACAAACACACACACATCACACACCCACTCTGCAAAAAAACACACAAACACACACCCCACCCCACACACGCATACACACCCTGGCCCAGTGTGTGGATGAGAGGGGTACGTGCCCCCCTGAAGGCAGCTCTATTCAGCCGGCATGTATCACCCTCATTACAGCTATTAGCATGCCTGAGACAGGGAGGGGCAGTTTATCTAACCCTGCTGAGAACACACACTCAGGGGGGCAGTTAGGGGAAACATGGAAAGGGCAACAGAGACAGTCATACAAAAACACACACAAAAACTACCAATCAGTCATTTTTATACCTTGTTTTTTATACCTTGCATGTCCAAAACTATCCGGACACCTAACTGCCGACACAACATTGTTAGACTTCCCTTTTTAAAATATAGGCATTACAACAATTTGGAGATGCCCCTCGCTGTTCAACCCCTTGTGACTATAATGGGCTCCACTCTTCTTGAAAGGCCACAAGATTTTAGTGTCTCAAAAAGAATTCGTGCCCATTTGACGTTCCAGTCCATCTTCAGAGCTCTGTGCAGCCCATTAAAGTTCCTCCACACCAGATTTGACAAGCGCTCATGGATCTCAGTTTTACCACAAGGGTACAATCAAGCCAGAACAGGAAAGGCCCTCCCAAAATGTTGCCACATAGTTGGAAGAATATAATTGTTAAATATGTCTTTCTGTGCTGTAGCATTAACATTATGATTCACTGGAACTAAGGGAACCAGTTTAACCCTTAAAACCAGCCACCGTCCCTCCTCCATTTTCAAATTTTACTCTTAAGCTCTGGAGATTCTGGTAGGTACATTCTGGTATCCACCAAACCTAAAAAAACATCTATAATACTAATATAATATTCCGTTTCATTTTCATAATACCTAATCTACAGGCTGGAATCAATCTTCAATATTAAAGAATACATGTACAAAAATTAATTGTTCCTTTTTTCAGTTAAAAGCACAAAGAAGAGAAACACACACACATACACACACATGCTCGCACGCACACTTATTAGATGAAAATTACCAAAAGCATTACCCTTATGCTACAGCACTTCAGATTAGATGGTCTTAGATAATGGTATTATCTAAGACCATAGTATGACATAGTATCTGATTACAATAGAATTACCAAAGGCTTTTACATGCTTAATGACTGTCAGGGTGAATGTAATCTACGGTCGGCGGTGATAAACAGCCTGGTGATTGGTGCCCTGCCACTAGTGTGAGAAATCACACATGATTGTTCAAAGATAAGGCCAGTGTGTTGCAGTCCAGCCGACAGACAGAAAGGGGAGAGCAGTAATGACACTGTACTCTGTGTACACTGTAGTTTATTGTGCTTCTGACCACAAGGCACAAACACATACACTCTCGTCTTTATGCAGCAGTGTGTATGTGGGTGTGTGTGAGAGAGCGTTTATGAGTCTTTTCTCACCATTAAATTGCCCTCTGTCTGCCCAGATAAGTTGGACAGTAGTATCTACAGGCCTGCAGCCCACCATTCACATTTTACACACACACACACAAACTGAAGCCACACACATGGCATCTAATTAGAGTACAACTCCCATTCCCTTGAACCATAAAGCAACTAATCAGACATGAGCCAAACTGGTGTTGGAACACAAACACTCACACACACACACACACACACACACACACACACACACACACACACGCACACACCTCACAAATAACAATCAGATCATTAAGGCATTAATTGAGAGTTGACTGTGAAAAGGTTTTTAGCAGTAAATGGTAATTCGAGACCAAATTGACAAAATGGACTGTGTGTTTGTGTGTGTGTGAGAGAGAAAGAGAGAGAGAAAGAGAGAGAGAGAGAGAGAGAGAGAGAGAGAGAGAGACAGATGGAGAGGAGTAGCCCTTAATTCCACTGAGGGTATGACTGGCAAGCAAAGGAACGCTACAAGTGTTTGTTTGCTTGTGTGTGTGTGTGTGTGTGTGTGTGTGTGTGTGTGTGTGTTTGTTTTTGAACATCTTTAGACATCTTTAGTACCAGAATTAAGCTTCAGGAGCAATAAACATTTTCATCACCAAAGCTTACTAAAATATATTATTAAACAGAAGGTCGGCAAAAACCCTAAACCTGATAATCTGACTTTTTTCTGATTTCTTGGTGAAACTGAGAAGATCCAGAGGCACCAGAGCACAGACTAAGATCTCTGTTTAAAAGCTGTAATCCTCAGATTGATTTGGTAAAGTTTTACACCGGATGCCCTTCCTGACGTAACCTTCCCCATTTTGCCCGGCTTGGGACCAGCACGAAGAAATATACTGGCTTGTGCATCCCCAGTGGCTGGGTTAAGTCTGGATTAAGTTTCTTTGTCAGTTTAAAAGCTGTAATATATAATGATAATGCTAAAATTGTCTCTGCTATACCAGTTAGCCGTCTCATCCAGCAGACATTGCTTCAACTCTCACTTTCACTTTCAAGACCAAGTGAGAAAAAAGTCCATCAGTTAATTACGTCACCACTCATTTCGGCTATTTCAGTCCCGTCAGGATGTTATTCATGTTTAAACAGGAGATCAGTGACAAACTAGGGAATCTGCCAGCATTTGTGTTTGTGTTCTTTCTGTATAAAATATATTTTTACAATTAGATACTTACATGCATGTAGTGCATTTGTGACGCAATATTATAATTAGATACATGTGTATGATGCATTTTAATTATTATCATTCAAATTATTATCACATGTATACGCCTGTATGCATATAATACATGTGAATAAAACTTACAGAACATGTTATCATGGATACTCATATAATACATGTATAATATATGGGTTAATGTATAATATTATTATCAAATCGACAAAATACAAAAGAGTGAACTTAATGGAAATGTATTTTAAATGATTTCCTGTTTACATTTTTATTATATATAATTACATATTTAAGTACAATTACATTTTAATTGCTTAATTCTTTTTAATAGTATTAATTATTTTTAAAAATGACAAAATGGAGATATTGCAGGGTTTTGTTGTGTGTGTATGTGCATGTAGATAGGGGGACTCCCTTGTTTGACTTATCAAAAGGAGGCCGCGTTGTCCATTTAATATTGGCTACACCCCTCCATGTCCATTTAACTGGCAGCATTTCTCTGGGGAGCAGTGAGACGCTCCTCATGGCAATCAAAGTCGGAAAAGCCAGAAAAAAGAGGAAAAGAGGAGGAAATGGACTAGCGGAGCCGATGGGAATCAATCTTTTCTCGATTTCTCATGCATTATGCTCAGTATTAGTGTTGAATTTAACATTGAAAAAGACCAAAGCATGCTGTTTGCACTGAGGTCACTTTCCAACACGGCTGGAATCACACAGGTTTTTGAACACACACTAAAGCGCATATATGTACAGCAGTTTTACACATTTTATGCCAAATCATAAAGCTCAGTAGTGCTTAGGGTACCAATAAAGGACAGATGTTAGCTTTTCCTTGGCACTAAGATTGCTGAAATATTCACTACAGTTGTTTAGACACACATTAAAGCCAATTGACACTCTCTTTCTCTCTCGCTCTCTTGTTCTTCCACTCTAGCACACATCCACAGCCAGACTCCTGGTATAATGACTGTTATTAGCGTGTTAATTCGATGTTGCGGTTATGAATAGGAGGGCAAGGGGTCAATCAGGCTCTAAAACACACACTAAGCCCCCATACAAGCACTGCTTCTGTGCACAATACGCGTTTTTAACAACCCACTTAGTATCTTACTGATGGACACACATACAAACACACATTTACTGGCCCTGGCTGGGCATGATTGACAGTGTATGCCATGTAATGATGTAATCAATTTCGTATTGCTCTCTAGAGAGACCTCCGAAGCGTTGGGAAAGTGGGTGGCCTGGCAGTTCACACACATGCTCCTTCTCAAACACACGCACACACACGCACACACACACACACACACACACACACACACACACACACACACACATATATACAAAGATGCTTAGTGGCTTTATCACTAAACACTTGGTGGCAGAGACAATGTGAAGATAAACTAATGTGCGATATTAAGATAAAGAAACAATAAATAGTGCGGCCATGGGAAAGGTATAAAGAGAGAGAGGGAAAGAAAAAGAGAGAGTGAGAGTGGGGTAGAGAGTGAGAGAGGGGGAGAGAGAGAGAGAGAGAGAGAGAGGGATAAAGAGAGAGAGAGGGGGAGAGAGAGAGAGAGAAAGAGAGAGAGAGAGCGAGAGAGAGAGAGAGAGGGGTAAAGGGATAAAGAGAGAGAGAGAGAGAGAGAGCAAGAGAGAGAGCGTGTAAATGTTTTGTATTTACTTTTGGCGGTAATTGTAATTTTAATGGAACTGACATTTGTATTGTTTTTTCCTTTTTTATAACTGTTCATGTTATATTATTATAGCCTATTATAGCACTGGATTTGCAAATAGCAGCACATAAAAATAAAAATGGTCTAATTTTACAAAGCATCAAATTTGAGTCAGTGAATTTTATTCCAGTCCTGGAACTTGCTTTTAAGTTATTTTCTATATAATATATGCACTTTATGTACTTATAAACCGCTTTCATTGGACAACATTGCATTTTTTTATTTAGATATATTTATTTGTTATTTAATACTTCCTTTTTTTCTGGCAAAATGCAAGAGATGTTTCCGTTGTTTTTTTTTTTGACCCTTGGTCTCATAACTCAGTAGTGTCATTTGAAAGAGCAATATGCATCATGAACGACTTCAAACCAAACTACACGCATAAACTTCACTGCAAAAATAATCAGATTTTCACAGCTCTCCCCTAAACACTGTAAGAGAAACAGATTGAAAAGGTCAGATTGTTCAGATATAATTGGCACTAACATAATTGACATTAAAAGTGAATCAAAATACATTTACGGAGAAAATACATGAATCGTGAAAATAAAATAAGAAAAACATAAAAAAATGACCCAGATTCAAAAAGATTTGATTTTTTGTGTTAACAAAATTCTGAAACATCAGTTCTGTGTCAGATTAAAAAGAATGTGCCAATACAGCCTGGATCTGGAAACACACCCTTGGGCATGAGCTTTTAGATCAGATACATTTAGTGCATACAGCGTGATCCCAGAACGAGGATGACTGGACTCAGCATCATCAAGCATGGCCAGATAACTCATCATCAGTCATAAAATGCATAAAAGTAAGTCCTTTCATGCACACACACACACACACACACACACACACACACACACACACACACCTCCTTCATACTATTGTTTGCCTTGAAACCCTGTGAAATAGCTGCACAGTGTAACAGGTTTCAATACCAACAGACACATAGATGCTTCCATCTCAGAGAGAGAGAGAGAGAGAGAGAGAGAGAGAGAGAATCAGACAGACTGCATAAACAAGAAAGAAAGAAGAGAGACTGAGAAAGGGTTTGAGAAAAAAGATAAACAGGGAAAGAAAGTCTAAGAAAGACAGAGAGAGAGAGGCAGAGAGAGAAGAGAAGAGAAGAGAAGAGAAGAGAAGAGAAGAGAAGAGAAGAGAAGAGAAGAGAAGAGAAGAGATAGAGAAGAGAAGAGAAGAGAAGAGAAGAGAAGAGAAGAGATAGAGAAGAGAAGAGAAGAGAAGAGAAGAGAAGAGAAGAGAAGAGAAGAGAAGAGAAGAGAAGAGAAGAGAAGAGAAGAGAAGAGAAGAGAAGAGAAGAGAAGAGAAGAGAAGAGAAGAGAAGAGACACATACAGCCATACACAGGCACAGAATGAAAAAGAAAAAAGGAAGAGAGACTGAGAAAGAATGTGGGAGAAGACAAGAAAAATGGAGTGGGGGAGACAAATGATCATGAGAGACAGAATAAACAGACTAAAATAGAGAGAGAGAAGCAGACTGAGAGAAAGAAGGAAGCACACTGAGTGAGAAAAGAGAGCAAAGAAAAAGAGAAAACAAGACAGGAGAGAGAATGAGAGAGTGAGAGAAAGAAAGAGAATGACAAAAAACAAAGACAGAGAGAAGGGAAGGAGGTAGTTATGTAAGCTTTCTTATTCATTTTATTTTTTGTCGCTAAGGAAAAACTGGAGAGTTAAGATAGCAATTATAAAACATGTTGTTAATGGCACGTCTCATTGCCTTGGAGAACAGTGAACGCAATGGCATGCGTGGAATTTGCCACCTCTAAAATCAAGAGGTTTTCTAAGAAAATAATGATTATTTTAATGGTATTTTTAATCCAAACACACCCTTGAGTCTGAAATCAAGCTACGTTCATTAGTGCGTGCCGGTTTTTCATCGGAGGAAAGCATTCACGTTTCATCGAAGAGGAAGCTTTTAGCTTCTTTTTTCTTTTTAACAACCATTTCATCACGAACATCCATCAGAAGTCAGGGAGGTGGCTGAGAGATGGCCCAAAAAGTTATTTCATAGAGAAAAATATATATCCTTCCAGTACTGTGGAAAAGGGATAATTAATCAAATGAATTCATTTTATGGTGATTTTTGGAATTACTGTTGAAAATGAGTTGGACTGATTAACTTTGGAAATTTAAAGAGACTTGGGGGGAAAAAAACAACTTTCATGATTCTAACGACAGCTCAAATGCACCTGACAGTGACACACACACACACACACACACACACACACACACACACACACACACACATGCACATCCAATTAACAAGCCTTTCACGATAATTTACTGCAGAGTGTCAGCTGAGCTGGAGGAATTTAATATAAAGTGATCTATGTATCTTGGCAACCACCAGCATGACGAAAGGCTTGAAATGAAAAGATGAGCAGGTATCTTTACAGTTCTCTACTCTCTCTCACTTTCTTCTTCTCTATCCCTTTATATCTCTCTCTCTCTCTCTCTCTCTCTCTCTCTCCCTCTCTCTCTCTCTCTCTCTCCCTCTCTCTCTTTCCACTTCCTTTAGTTCTGTTGCATCCATAAGCTCTGTATCTATACTGTAAGAATGATGGAGAGAAATAGAGAGAGAGGGAGAGGGAGAGAGAGAGAGAGAGAGAGAGAGAGAGAGAGAGAGAGAGAGAGAGAGAG
>CM029392.1:4582554-4589325 GCA_017165825.1 Hepsetus odoe
CACACGTTCACTGAACCTCATCCATCCACCACCACTGTGCAAAGTTTTTGTAGGTATCTGTGACCAGTCAAACTAGTATAGCAAGGTCAGGCATTGATGGATGAGAAGGCCTGACTCACAGTCTACTTTCCTGATCTTCCCAAAGGCATCCAGTTGGGTTAAGATGAGGGCTCAGTGCAGCCCACTAGAGAGCCTCCACAACAAACAATGCCTTTAGGGAATTTGCACAAAGGCAAAATCAAACTGGAACAGGATTTTCCAAACTGCCCTCACAAAGTTGCAACAATATACAGTTCCTTAAAATGCATTAATTTGCTGTAGTCAAGGTCCTACTTTAATGGTGGCACTGTGATTCTGATTGGTGGTGTTCCCTTGGTGCAGCAGTGTCCTAGTGTTTAGGGACTTGGCCCCAGGATCAGAAGATCGAAGGATAAAACCCCAGACCAGTAGGTTGTCCTGAGATACCCTTGAGCGAGGTACCATCCCCTTCACTGCTCCCCAGATGCTTTAATAGCTTCCCTCAGCTGCATGGTGTGAATGGGTGAAAAGCAGAGGTTGTATTTCATTGTGATTCACAGTGTGCTGTGTTTCACAATGACAAACAGTCACTTTCACTTCAACTGACAGACCCAGATTTGTCCATGAGAACAACAGAAACAGGACTGATCACACCTGGAAAAAATATTTTCTATGGCAGTGAGCTTTTCACCATGTCAGCCAAAGCTTGGCATTGGACTCTCTGATCTTAGGCTTGATGCTCAGCTTTCACGCTCCTGACAAACAGTTGTTGTGCTTGATGCTGCTTCCAAACCCAGTTTTGACGTTTGTAGTGAGTGGGAGGGTAGGTTGCCTGCTACATGCTTTGGCCTTCAGTGGCCCCTGGTCTTCTGCTTTGTGGCTGAGCTGTTGTTGCATTTAGACACTTCCTTTTCACAATAAAAACACTTGCAGTTGACTGTGGCACATCTATCAGGGAAGGCTTTTCAAAACCTGACCTGTGGCAAATGTATCACGTCAGAAATCACTGAGCTTTTCTGTCTCACTCACGCTTGTCATCTCTCTCTTTGTAGCTCTTGCTGTCTCTTTTCTCTCTCTTTCTTACTCATATTTTTTAAAAATGCAATTATCTTCAGGTCAAGATGACCCTTTTCTCTCTTCAGACTTAATTTTGTTGGATCCAAACAAGCATTCAGCTGCACACACACACACACACACACACACACACACACACGCACGCACGCACATGCACACACACTCCTCATGCTGCGTAATCTGAACCTCGGTCAGCCACCCACACTCTGAAGCTCACCTCCATGCCCGTCTCCATGGCGTTGGGGCAGCGTGTTTGAGCATGGCAGTCAGAGAAGTGTGTGTGTAGCGTAAAGTGATGAGTGTGTGAGAGCTCCACTGCAGTCCGGGGTCACACACATGGTCAGCAGTGTGTATCCATTTGCAAGCATTTTGTAACCACTCAGGACCATTACCAATAAGGCCAAATACTCCTCTTACCCCACAGGAACTTTAGGGCCCAGGGGACGCGTGTGTGTGTGTGTGTGTGTGTGCAGTGGGAGGGGGGTCATGATTTCATCATCCAAGTTTGGGCAGAAATCAAATTTTAATTTCAATTTTACACTAATCTAGTCGATGAGTCGGGTCATGTTCAGGGTGTGAGGTGGACTTCTTCAGTTGGGCACTGAAGCAATGAAGCAAGCACCAAGCTATGAAAATGTAAAACCCACATATTAATATCATGTTGACTGCATGGTTAAAGTTTCACACGCTACAGTTTCACACAACTCAAACTGCAACGAGTTTGTTTAGTAATCACTGATAGACTTAAGTGGTTTCTGACAATATCTGACACTCTGTTATCTATAAACACTGACTAAACAAACAGACTAATAAATAATAAAACCCATCTCAAGGTTTGACCATGTTTATTGATAAAAGAATGTCAGAAACCACATAAAGCAAGTCAGATCTCACTCATGCATGAACTCAATGTGGTTTGAGGGGTGTGATGATTAAGCATTTAGGCACAATGCTAACTGAAAGTGACAAACTTTCATGTCACTTGTACCATCTGTAGCAGAAAAGTCTAGCATGAAATTTGTAGAAATGTCATTTTCAGCCTTTCACTAAAACTCTCACAAAATAAGGCAACGCCAGGTGGTCAGATGGGCTGAGAGTCCATCCAAATGCACAGATGTTCACACACCCGCATGCGCGCACACACACACACACACACACACACACACACACAAATACTAACAACAATCCTGTCTTTCTTGTGAAAAGCGCTCAGTTCCACCTGAGGCAGTGCCACTGTCTGCTGTGCGGTCAAGCAGAGGAAGCTAAAGTGGGGGAAGGGGGTAAAGGGGCAGGAGAATGTGTGGGGGGGCCAGAGAGTGGGGCAAGGGGCAGTTCAGTCTGAATGAGCATGGGGCTGGTGCCTGACACAATGGCCACCTGGGCCAGACACACACACACACATACACACACACATGCATTACCCTGCGGTAAAATCAATGCCTTGGAACTTTTTGATGTTTTGTTTATTTATTTATTTATTTGTTTGTTTATTCTAAGGCATTAAAAAAACTGAAGCTCTAACACATATTGTGAACATTTCATGTTAAATAAACTGATGGAAAAATAATCTTTCCATGCTCTGTCCACAAAAGCAATCTTGCATAGCAACTGTGGTAAGATATGACACACATTAAAGAATGCTGAGAAACATCCCTTATACCCAAAAGAGCTTTGGCAAGAATTAAGAGTCACTTTAAAATGATACAGTGGGTCTTTAAAACAACTACTATCCACAATTACATTTATTTTGAAGTTGTGAGGTTTTGTTACAACAGCAAAGCATATACCCCAATTAGTCACTGCATATTTAAATATCTAAAGCACATTTCAGCTACAGGTTAGACACACTCAGAGAATGGAGGAGAGAGAGAGTGAGAGAGGGAGAGAGAGAGAGTGAGAGAGAGAGCAAGAAACATCAGGATACTCAAAAGTGCCCATGGGACACACCATTCACTGCTCAATCAATTCAAGCCTATGCAGCTACTCTAACTTGCCTTTCAATGAACATTTACCAAACACACACACACACACACACACACACACACACACACACACACACACACATAGACTTGACCAACAAAAATTCTTATTAAAATTAATCTTATTCCATAATAGAAACAGAACTAAATGGATCAAATAATGACAATCCACACACACTCACACTCCATTGCACACATTTGTCTGGTTGCAGCTGCTAAGCACCCTAGGGACAGTTGTAGAAAGCAGCTATAGGATTACTACAATTGACACAGCATTCTTACCTAATGTGAGCTTAAAATGGCAGCAAGGGCCCTTTTAAAGGAACCTCTAATGCACACACACATGCAAAGACTCCAAACAGCCTTCCACACCACATTTAAGATGGCTTAATTAAATCATATTGATTTTCGGAGGTGTATTACAGCTCCCTTAAGGCCGAGCTGACCACAGACACACACAGAGCTGTGTTTAACAGCCTTTTGTCCTCGATTCAGTTACAACATCCACAAAACCTGAGTGAGGCTTAAAACATATAACATGAGTTAGACTGTTTGTCAGATATCTGGGTACAGATTGCCTAAATGTAATGTTGGATTACCAGCGGCAGATGACATTTCACAGAAAATATCTCAACAGAGGATGTCCAAACAAAAAGGAGGCCTGAAATGTCATATACCAAAGATTGGTCAGTTTTTGTTAAAACTTTGTAAATGATTCATAATACAAAGCTTTCAGAACTTAAAAGTAAAGTATAGAGCAAAATTCTAATTATCTGTTAAATTAAAAATGCTTAATAAGCATAATGAATTAATTAAGAGATTGATTTGCTTTATGAAAATACTGAACCAGGCAAGCCTATGCATTAGTATTATTTTTATACATTATTTTTTGATAATTCATTCCATACAGTCTCTAAAAAATGAGAGACACATTAGTTTTGGGCTTTGATGAAACTGTAATTCGATTTGCATCTCTTTTGAAATTTGTCTGCAGTCAATTAAAGGTCATTTGTAGGTTTAGTCTGGGAGGAAAAGCTTTTATTAAGATCAGCAAATGCAGCTTTTCTGAAGAGTCCTAAAATGAAACATGAAAACACAACCAGTTAATATCTGTCAGGCAACTGTACTTCATAGTTAAAAAAGCTACAAACATGTTTATTTAGCTGAGCTTTCTGTTAATACACTTTTATTTATTTTTATTTTATGTCTTCATGTATCTTTTTTCTTACTTTAGTTATTTACATCAATAAACAATGAAATAACTTTATTGTTAAGAATTATTGCAAAGTGTAAAGCAATAATCTAAAGGGATCTAAATGCATTAAAGGTGCTCCATGCATAATGTCTATTATTAATTTTATTAATTTGCTGCCATCTTTCAAAATCTTGATTAGACGATTACTCAAGCAACCCTTTCCAGCTTCTGACAAAATTCAGACAAAACTCCTCAGAATGAAACCAGTGTTGTTTAGGGGAAATTTCACTGGAACTGAAAGAAAAGGTGTTAGATGTTTTCCAGCCCCTATATAAGGCGAAGCTTTTACTTTATTGCTGATGCAGCTTTGGATAGAACGGCAGTGTTATTTCATCACATTGTTTGCAATGATTTATTTTCTTCACCTGGTGGCTTTGAGAGATCCTTGAGGTGTGTTTTAAAGAAACACACATGCATATTTTGCTCTCAAACCTATGTCTGCACTGAGCAGCTTAATTCAGTTTACTTTACTGCGCAGTAATGTGTTGCAGTGTTGAGCCACCTTTCATTTCTTTATAGCTGTTTGTCTGAAAAAAAGTTGCCTTGTTGGTGCAAAAACCTTGTTGGTGCAAAAATATTATTTTATGGCTGAGAAACAGTCTCATATTTGGCATATTGAGTAGATTAAATAAAAGAAATGGCAGGAAATCATTCACTGCAATCACCTGTATACCAGTCACCAGCCTGATCATCTGTAAACATCTGGCTTTGTTCTGATTGAATGACTCCAATATAAGTCCTTGTGTGACTCAACAAGGGACTGGATTCAAAAACTTTGTCCTTCTGGAAGCCTGGAGAGCTACTCTTCAACTATGTTTTCGAAAAACTGAGTCTGTCTCTTTGGAAGGAAAATGAGGGGTGTTTTAAAACTTCTGCATGGTGCTGCATGTCTGAAAAAATTCTATGTACCTCTCGCAGTGATTGTACAAGTTTCTTTATCCTGCTGACCTTTTTCAGTCTGTTAGCACAAGTGCTACAGAAGCTACCTAGTGGCTTGGGCTGAGCAGTTGAGGGAAAGAACCAGAGTAAAAAAGGAGGCAACATTTTTCTGAATATGGCAAACAGTCAAACTGAAAGTGCTTTGCCTACTAATGTTCTTTCCTAAATGCTGAAGTACGGTTGAGCAAATTAACCTTTATAATTCTCACACACCTGAGTGAGAATTTGTTGCTTAGATCCATTAGAGAAAAAGGCCGAGTGGT
Organism: Hepsetus odoe; assembly: GCA_017165825.1. Lineage (NCBI taxonomy): Eukaryota > Metazoa > Chordata > Actinopteri > Characiformes > Hepsetidae > Hepsetus > Hepsetus odoe. Next base: position 4,588,083 of record CM029392.1, read on the forward strand.
GGGTCAACACGTGTGAGGATTCTTGGAGGAGCTGGGCAGAGGAGCGCATGTGTATCACAAGTGAAACTAAATTGCTAATGGCCTGTAGTAATGCAGGGAATTTCAAAGGCTCAAATGGCACTTAGAAAACAGAGTCTCTGCACTTTAAATTCAGCGCTGCTAGTTCCTGTTTTGTGCAGTTTTAACAACCACCCCCCCACTGGGTGCTCAGGGTCCACCCGTAGGGTGTGCCCTGCTGGACCCTCCTCCCCTATGCAAGCTCAAAATGTTGAGTTAACACTTTACAGTGCTATGCTGGCAAGTTGAGTTCACTGGAACCAGGCCGGTTTGGAATGACAATGACTTTTTTTATGCTTATTGCGAAAGACCATGTCATTTAGAGGTTCAATAAACAGTGAGTTTTTCTGTCAAACAGATACTTACAGCATAATTATAAATTCTGGATCCAGGTTAATGTACTGATATTGCTGTGATATTGATTTATTAATATTTACTGCATATACTGAACCCATAAGATGGACAGAGCCGATGCTGGAGGAAGCAAAAAGATATTTAATCTAAAAGTTCGCGCACTGACCTGGTTGACACATCACAAATTTTCTCTAAACTTGTTGTGACACTCTGTTACATACTTTCTTAGCACTAAATGGACGTGTGAGTGTGCTATGTGTGTGTGTGTGCTATGTGTGTGTGTGTGTGTGTGTGTGTGTGTGTGTGTGTGTGTGTGTGTGTGTGTGTGTGTGTGTGTGTGTGTGTGAGAGAGTGTGTGTGTGTGTCCAGTGTCATTTTGGACTTGTGTAACAGAGAGTTTCCATTTACGTCCAGTGTGATCTCAGCAAAGATTGTAAAAGATTTTTCACCTACACTTACACACACACACACACATACACACCTTCACTCAGAGATGCCTTAATGACATAGAGAGAGAGAGAGAGAGAGAGAGAGAGAGAGAGAGCAGGGGGAGGGTGTAGTGAAAGCAGAAAAAGTAACTGAAAGGATGGAGGATGACGACCAGATCCTAAGTCAGAGCATCCTTCAGACAAACTGCTTAGTACACACACCTTTTGACAACAGTGTGTGTGTATGTGTGTGTGTGTGTGTGTGTTTGTGTGTGTGTGTGTAAAATGAGACAGTGTAAGCAACACGGAGTCAGCAATAAAAGCAACGTGTGTGTGTGTTTGTGTGTGTGTGTGTGTGTGTGTGTGTGTGTGTGTGTGTGTGTGTGTGTGTGTGTGTGTGTGTG
>CM029392.1:4603804-4613804 GCA_017165825.1 Hepsetus odoe
CTCTCTCTCTCTCTCTCTCTCTCTCTCTCTCATCATCATTCACACTGTCACTTCTGTCATTAACCTGAATGCACCTCTCCGTCCGCTTTGCCTAGAATGAACTGCTGAACTTTTTTTTTTTTATGGGTTGACAGAAGTTTTGGATAAACTTCTGGAAAAAACGAAGAAAGAAAAATTTTGATCCAGCTTAGGTTTAACTGTTGGTGCAGTGTCACAGCAGCCAATCCAACATCACGAATGTGTGTGTCCGTATGTACAGTAAAGGCCCTTCTCCTCCTCCTCGCCAGATCAACTGGTGAACTTTAAAAAGCACTTCTGTCACAGCGTAAAACACCCCCTACCCCACCCCACTCCACTCCACCCCCACACACACACCCAGTCACACAAAATCTCAGTGGAGTGGTTTTAAACATGGCACCCATAGTGGTGTCAAGAGTGGCATTAATTCTAATTGATTACTTCTAATTAATTAAACTATTTCGATTGTTCTGTTCAGTGCAGTTTGTGCAAATGATAGAAATAACAGCCAGATTTACGCAAATGATTCATAGTTTAATATGAAATATGGGAAATTTGTTGAAGCACCATTCATTCTTAGGTTTAAGTGTAAGTCAAATAAATGTCTTTTAGTAGTTTTGGACCATTTTCAGTCATCAGCTCAACATTGGTCTAACACCAGAATAAAATGTTCTGTATGGTTCCTAAAGGATAGTGTGAAAAGTGAAAGTGACTATTCTTGTCATTGTGAGAACACAGCACAACACACAGTGAACCACAATGAAACTGGACCTCTCCATTTAACCCATGCGCACAAACACAAACCGTGCAGCAGGGGGCAGCTATGAAAGCGCCCAGGGAGCAGTGACGGGGACGGTACGGTAAGGGGTTTGAACCCACAATCTTCCGATCCTGTGCCACTGCCCCTGAGAAGACTTAATGTTGACATAAGTTACCAAAATTAGCTGAGAATCCTGTGCAGTCCTTGAAAATGATTTTTGACTGGTAACTATTTATTATAACCCTTGTATAATGAGTTTTAAAAGACTGTATATGTCTAATCACTGCAGTCATGGCCTCAATAGGTCATTTTCTTGCATAATTCACACTGTAGAGTAATGGCCTAGAAAGTATTGCTGTCTTAAGTAAACCTACAAGTAAGCCTATTTTGGAGGGGAGGGATGGTTTAACATTAACATACTTTAGCATTATGAAATTATATTCAGAAACATTTTGGACCAGCATCCAGTTACCTAAAACTATATTGTGAAAATGAGTAGTGCCGCTGTCATAACCAAACCACATTGCTTTGAAATGAGAATGAAGGAAACACATTTAATTAGAATGAGCTCATGGGATGGGAAATCTTTCAAAATAGAGATCGTTTACATAAAATGTATAATTAGCCTGTTTGATTCTAATGAATTTGTAGAGGTTGGAAATTGTAATGTGAAAATGAAATAAGACTCAGTGCATCAAACCACATAATTATCATACATGGACTTCAGGGAAAATAAAATGCTAGAAAATGTTGCAGAAAAGTCCATTCAAGGAAAGATTCAAGAATTCAAGATGTCATGCGTACAATTTACAGCAACAAGTATGATACTCTTTAATGTATGTTGATGCAATAACATTTCCAAATGTGGACCATTTCTAGGATCGGTTCTTCATGAAATGCTCATGCAGTGATAGTGACCCTTGATCTTGTTCTTTTGGGGAAATTGAGGGGGCTTTTTGATGAATAAATATTGTAATTAATGAAGGGAATAAAAGATTAAAAGGGGGGTTCTGTTGATTGCTGTCATTGTTTTCATATATTATCTTATTTTTAATCATACTGACACTTTTTTGTCCACTGAGAGAAGGTTTAATTCCACTAATCACAAATTATAATTGCCGTATTTTTATTGACTTAAAATAGTTAACACATTTTAATACTAATTAATTAATTATTCTAAATTTGTAAAGGATATAACAGACTTTCAAAGTATTATTAATTCCAAACAATTGTGTGTGTGTGTGTGTGCGTGTGTGTGTGTGTGTGTGCTTGTTTACAGACACATTCTCAGCCAGGCTGGGCCCTCCACGAGCCCTGCAGGTTCCACGAGCTCTACAGAAAGAGAGAAAGAGAAAAAGAGAGAGATTATTATCTGTTATCTATGCTGTTGTGACAACAGATTATGCTAAAGATTTACGATTGTTAAAAAGACAATAGGTAACACTGCATTTCTCAAGTGGCGAAAGGGTCTCACACGCCACTTAGAACTCCCCCAAAACAGATGAAGCGCTGATAACTGCTCAGTTTAGGGTGTAGGAACAACACACTGAGTAAAATGGGTTCACATAGGGTTCCCTTAAAAGCCATGCATTCATTACCACCTACATCCCACATAACTCTTCATTTTAAAAGGCCTGAACGTGTGCCTTCATGCACCTTCGCTTTATTAAAATACCTGCCAATAAATCTTCTGCCTGGGTTTGAGATGCTTCCAGAAGTTATTTAAAAAGCAAATAAATGATTTGGAAAGTTAAAATGATGAGTCTTGTAAATGTCATTAATTATACTTATTTCACGGGTGTCATTTTTATGCTTTGTTTTTTTTTTACATTTGCAGCATTTCTTTTTTCCCACTGGAGATGATTGTTCAAGTTTAAAATGCAACAAATCAATTTATATGTATTCGTTCCCACGTCTTCCTAAAAGTAAACAGTAGAATCAGTCCTTGTTTGTAACATTGTATTAGGATTTGCCTACATGTAGAAGGCGACTGTGATCTGGAACAGCTGATTAACAGAGAGCAACAAAAATTCTTAAAAAATAAAACAGCCCATTTCGTTTTTTTCACAAGCTGTATGTGGGACTCATGTGATAAAAAGAAGGCTTGAAAGGTTCTTGCGTATTCATAAGGAAATTCCCCGATACACATGAATTTTTATCTTAGAATTTGTATGTTTCGCTGACCTTTAGCTAACAAATGTAATGTTACATGTTGTCAATAAGCTGATCAAATTTTTTTTTAAATACCTGGACAAGCAAGTCAGCTTAATGGTTTCTTGCATTATGAAAGGTGATCCAAAGTTAACTATCAAATAAATTTTTACCCTTAGAACAAAAATACTCCAATCATGTGCGTGATACGCTGAATGAAACCACATGGGATATGACGTTGACCTAAAACATTTGGGATATTGGAAGCAAGTCGTGAGTAGTGAGCTTTGAGCTGCACAGAAGAAAGTAAGATTATTAAACAGTAACAGATTTGCTGTGTTTTTTTTTTTTTTCTTTTTTTTTCATTTCTCGAAGGGGTTCAGAGCCTTGCCTAAGGCTGTGCAGGAGACATCAGTCAGACCTACTAAAGCAACAATATGTCAAAATTCCATTCAGCTGAAAAAAAAAAGAAAAAAACTATTCAATTGGTTTTAATTACCTTAAATTGTCAAAAGATACATAAAATTTTTTATTTTATTTCATCTTTAATCAAACTAGATGAAATCGTGCCAATAAAAAAAAATATATAGTGTAATGACAAATAAGCCTGAAACTTGTTTTGGGTACATTTTTGAGAACAGCTACATTTATAGTGTGTTGCTCATTTTAAATGAGATTTATTTTGATTGCGCATGAACAATCACACTGTCAGGATAGATCAGGTGTAGCTTTATGTTGTGTAATCAAACTGACATTAGCATGGTGGCAAATTCATTGTTGTCGTTTCAAACTTGCCTAGTTTGGATTAGCTACAAAAGAATAGAAAAACACTTTGGGAGGTGAGATTTTTAAACTGGAAACTCAACATTATGTAGCAACAAAGATGTCCTTACAGTTTCGCATGAGCTTGGAAATGATGTTTGCCAACATTCTGTTAAGCAGGTCATTTCATCCAGAGACAGACCCACTGCAGTTGGTTCGAATCTGTGTTTGCGATGGCAAAGCGACATAACAACCACCTTTTTGTACTGGTGTTGTGTGCAATTACACACAACTATGCAGATAAAGGTTCTTTTTCATAAGACATGTGATTGTGGTTAAATGGAAAATTAGTAAGTTTGCATGTAAAGACCCATAATGGGGTTTCATTGGTCAACTGGGTCTACGCACACATGCACTTGCTTAAAATAGTTATATGGTGGCGGTTTGATAGGGACCCACATGACTTACCTGGTGTGACCCGCAGAGTAACCACTGACACAGTTCATATTTGCTGTGTATGTACTTACTTCTGCACGAAGGATACACACAAACCCCTCTGTTTTCTACTTACACTTCAGATTAGAAGGACAAAAAGCAGGTTTGCATTGATTTTTTTTTTTTTTCCAGTTAAGCAGGCCTCTGCCTTCTCAGTTTCATCACGATGCTTTACGACAGAGTTATGAATGGAACAAATATCCAGTGCTTTATTTGATTTGATTTTAATACAAGTTGTTTTAAAAGGTTGTGAAGTTGTGTTGCTTCTTAACCTTGACATGTACTGCATGTTCACCTGATGGTGTCAGATTGCATGATACTGTATAACATCCATCTAACCACAGCGAATTAGTTATGGCATTGAATTCATCGAGAAATATGTCGGGGCTCAGCGAAACCGTACAAAATAAGAAGACTGTGGCACTTTTCACACTTTAGCACACTGTATTGGAGGAGAATTCACCAACTTTGTACTTGTGCTGTGACCATGCCAATTTCATAGTAAGCATTTTGATCTGTCACTAAATCTGTCACTCCGCCATTACATTAGAATCTGCAACCAGTTGGAGGAACCGACCACGTGGGAAAAGGGCTGTGCTTTTTTTCATGAAGGTGTACGGGATATCTACAGATGTTTAGATAACAATGTGTCCCAATTCTGGACCTGGAGAACCAGCAAAGTTAAACAGTTTCTCTCTTTCAAAACCCACTCGCTAAACCTGGTAATTAACAGGTGAGCTGAACAAGGTGTGTCTGAGCAGGACAAGAGTTGGAATGAGGATGAGGATTAGGGAATATTGAATAGACTTTAAGAGTTAGGTTTAGGAAAAACAATGTTGCATTGAATAGGTATGAAGGTACAGTACATGAAAAGTACTTATCAGTGTAATAATCTTAAAATTAAAAGATTTCACTCGAAGCACGGATGCGGCATTTTGAGCAAAAACAGTGTGAACCTGTTTGACATAGCCCTTTCTTCAACACCTCTGGCAACTTCTATCTTGGCAAACGTTCACATGCACGTCATATTTATAAACACTGTCGGGGCAATGACTCATGGGACTTGAATTTCACCATCCATAACAATAACGCTTCTTTCCTTGATGTAATGAGGAACCCAAACAGCTCTTAATGGCCGCCACACAAAAGCTTTCAGGTCACTTAGCACATTAAGGAATCTTCCTTACTTGATTTGACTGTTTGAACTCACTTCCCTTTCAGACTTCCACTCGCAGTCCATTTACAGGGGTGCCCGCAAACTTCCCTTTGTTTAATAGTCCGGCCGTACAATTTGTAAGAGACGCTTATGTTCCATAGCAGACATTACTCTACATCAGAAACAGCCAAGACCCTGGTCCATTTCTTTTCTCTAAGGTAAACCGACACAAATGTATCTTCAAGGGCTTGGCGCTTGACCCTAAGTTACTAATGTTTTTTGGCTGAAAGGTCCATGTATACATTGGGTACAACACTTGTATCTCTGATGGTGCAGTCGCAGAGATAAATATCAGGACATCTGAGAAGGACAGACTGCTAAATAAAACCATTTCAACAAATGCAAATCGGAGACTTCTCATAATCTTTCTGATTTGTAGCGAGCTTTAAAGTGTCATAATGAACAACACTGGATACTGACTTGGGATCAGTCTGGAGATAAAATTAGAGCTTAGTTAGAACTTTGTACAAGTCCTGTCATGGAATGTGTACAGGACATTTTTGTACCAAAATCACTCTCTGGTCCTTTGTTACACACATGCATCTCATAACTATTGTTATGGTTGATGTTTGTTATGGGGCCATCACATCATTTAGGAGTGGTGGTGCAACAAAAGCTCTTAATGCCACCCATAACATTTCCTGGTGACTGTGCAGAAATGATCCAAAAGAATCGATTCCCATTAAATTAGCCTACAGAAACATGTGTCCCTTAGTCTCCTGTGAAGTTCCCACTGCCGAGCTGCTTAGTTGTGTTACAACAGTGACGACACAGTGAGTAATCTTAGGTCCTTAAGGCTTAGCTGTGCTACGCATATGTTTTTTCCTGTATGACCTGTGTGAGTTAATAATGCAGGCAGTTTTTTTTTATTTTCCCTCCCCGCACTCTCGCTTAGCTTTACTGCTGCCGCCGACATTTCTGCACCCTCCGGTCAGGATTTTATTTTCTGCATCAGTTTTTCGATGAATCTTTTTTGGACGCTCTTGCCTGGGGCCTACATCTCTCTCTGCCTTTCTTTTACTCTCCTGCTCTTTCTCTCTCTCTCCCTCCCTCTGTCCCTTTTCAAGTGTGTGTGAATGCATGTTTTTGTGGATTTTCAGGAAATAAATGTTCTGACATTGTAGCAGACCGCAGAAAACCAGAGTTAAACTACAAGAGCAACAAATGGTCCCAATTTTTGCAAAGTGCATTTTACAAAAGTTTCATATTTCATTTTTAGAACTGAATAGTTTAAGACTGGACTAAGGTCTAGAGGTTTAAGTCAAGAACAAACATATGTAAAAGATGTCATCACTGTCCCCACAAAAAGATCTCTAAAATGGAAACTGTGGGATAAGGCAAGAACCTTACGTACCTGTTTTTAATAAATACATTTTAGATTTCCAAAAAATGTGATCATTTCTATTGGTCCCTCCTTATGAAATCTTCAGATAATTTAAAAGCAAGTTGTTGCGCTCATGTACACGAAACAGAACAAAAATGAAACAACGTGGTATTATTATTATTTAAAGATTCATATATTGAAAATGTGAAAGTGACAATCCTTGTCATTGCGAGGTCACAGCGCAGCACAAGTGAACCACAACGAAATTGGACCTCTGCATTTAACTCATGCACACAAACACCGTGCAGCAGTGGGCAGCTATTGAAAGCACCCGGGGAGCAGTGACGGGGACGGTACCTTGCTCAAGGGTACCTCAGGGCAACATACTGGTGAGGGAATCAAGCCCACAATCTTCCGATGTGGGGGCAACTCCCTAACCACTAGGCGACCGCTGCCCTATATATATATTGTACAAATGACATATATACTAACATATAGAACACACATAGGACACATTTCTATTACATATAGGTATATCATCACTTGAAAACAATGTGTGTCTGTATTTGTATTTTAAAGCATTTGGCCATGCTGTGGTTTGAAAATAGTTCCCTTTTCTCCTCTGCACTGAATGATTTTCAACAAGTTCGGCCACCCTAGTCCTGCCACGGCCATGCAAATACACAGGAGCTGCAGTTTCGTCTCATAGCTACATGACTACTGCAAACAACACTTATATTGCTACTTCACCACTCAAACCGCCATACACTCTGTACACAGCAGAGTTTCACTTAGCTTCCTTTTCAGCTGACAAATCTGAACAAACCAGTTTAAGGTACAGTATTAAATAAACTTTTTTTTTTCTTTTTCAGCTCGTCGTGTGGTTAATTGAACCATTCTCCCATGCAGTGAGTGTTTTATAATCAAACCCAAGGCCCCCAGGCAGGCTTGTTGTTACGACCCATAAAAGTTAGTGGACTGAAGACTATGGCCACTTGCAATGGAACAGCCTGCAGTGGCCTCATGACCTCATGATGATCCACTGATCAAAGTCACTGAGAAAAAAATGTTTCCTCTTTGTGTACAACCCATTTTAACCTAGCTTTAGATAAGCTACATTAGCCACCGCATAGCCATTTTGCTTTTAACGCTCATTCCTAAGGTGTTATGGTATCGTGTAGCATATATCTTCCTGTAGTCTTTCCCAAGGTGAAAATGTGACTCCAGCTGTTACAGTAAAATTTAAGAAGCCTTTGTTTGAGGTGGTGGTGGTCTGTAATCAGGAATTTAAGAGCATCTGCTAAATGCCGTAAATGTAAACGTAAATGTTTGAGAAGTCTTAATCATTAAAGATACTAGACATACTCCACACATACTATGACCCGTTTGGCTGCTCCCGCTTAGGCGTTGCCACAGCAGAGCATCCGTTTCCATTTCTTCCTGTCCTCTGTATCTTCCTCCTTCCCACACATACTACCATTACAAGGTTCAAAAGTTGGTTGCGAGTCATCTAAGTCCAAGCATTTTGAGAGCTTGATGCTGGAAGCAATGTATTGTTTCCACTGTACCCTTCCCTTCCATCATCATCACTTGGAATCACAAATATTTTTCAGAGGTCATCGATGTGTCCAGCATGATGATTCATTAATGACTCAAAATCTGCATAAAAATAATGAGTGAATAGAGCTAACAGGACAAGAAATGACTATAAATACAAAATTTCTGTGTTTTATTTATCATATAATACCTTTTAAACCTAGTGTTATGGTTAGGGTCCTAACCCTGGGCCACGTTTTTCATGCTTCCAAATATTCCAACAATTAAAAAGCTTTTGGTCAAGGTGGATGCTTGTTCACTAAAATGTGCAAAATCAAGACTCCATTAGGTTGGATATCACTACTTTTAACCGTTATTACTGGGACTATGGTTCTAATCATTGGACAAATCAGGTAACGGCACCATCAGTATTACTGAAAAGCTTTTATTTTGATTTACAAGCTATTTTTTCTTAAATGAGCTTCCTCAGAGCTGCTTCAGAGATAATGTACAGAAACTGCCTGTGTTTTATTGGTCAGCTTTCAATCTTGCTCTGAAATCCCACTTTCAAATGGGTGGGTGTGGAGGTTGAGGTGCAGCTATATGTGTGAACTCTGAGTGATGTGGATGTTCGGGAGTGTGAGTGTGTGAGTCAAACTGCGTTCCTCCTGAGGGCCTGACTTTATTTCAGTACTTCCTGTTAGCATGTGGCTGGCCAGCTTTAGTAAATCTAGAGGTGAAGGCAAAAGGCCAGGGAGGCCTCATGACAAATATCACACATTTGTACTACTAGCAAAGCCACAGCATACACACATACACACGCATCCATACACACGCACATACATCCGTAGAGACAAAATAAAGAGCACTTCATCCCGCTCACATATGATGTCAACAGAGATTAAACTAGTTTATTATTTTCAAAGAGGGAAAAAAATTACTCAACAAAAAGCAAGTCTGTTGTTTTTTTACACTAGTGATTATTAAATTTGTACAACCATTCAGTCTGCAATACATAAAGAAATAATTCTACATCTTTGTTTCTTTCGTATTTTTGGTACTCTGAATTATACATACAAATAACAAATACAGGAACTTTTTTTCACAATGCATATAACCTGGGCTGGAAGAAAAAGTCTTTCAGGTGAACAGAGGTGTTCAGTGTGTGTGTGTGTGTGTGTGTGTGTGTGGGTGTGTGTTTGTACTTGTGTATATTGTGTAAATGTCTGTGGAAGTGTGTGTGTGTGTGTGTGTGTGTGTGTGTGTGTGTGTGTGTGTGTGTGTGTGTGTGTGTGCTCGAACACAAACCAATTGCCCAAGACCTATAACACATCCAAAAGAGTAGCTGGTAGTCAGAGGAACACACCTGACCACATTAGCATTAATGCATTACACACTGTTTCAAACAGGCAAACCAAGCCAGCCTGTACTTTCCTGAATTTCCCATGTTCCCTCTTTTCCTCTTTTTTCCTCTCACTCAATCCCTTTAACTCTCTCTCTTTCTGCCTCTTTCGCCTTCTTTCACTCTGCACAGAGTGTTCCCGGCCTTCTTTTTTCCTTTTGTCTTCTCGTCCTCAGGTTTGAGTCGTACCCTTCTCATCATTAGCTGCCCATGGGCATTTTTTTTTTCATTTTCATTTTTTCGTCCTAGCTAATCCCCCCCTCTCTCTTTTTCATATCGTGTTTAAAAAGTCTTCATTAAATGTACTGTATTTCATACAATTTGTACAAATATATG
>CM029392.1:4621283-4826283 GCA_017165825.1 Hepsetus odoe
GAGAGAGAGAGAGAGATAGAGAGAGAGAGAGAGAGAGAGAGAGAGAGAGAGAGAGACTGCAAGGCGTTTTCACAGATTTGTCAAACTCCTGAACTCGTTTGATAATTAAAGCAATTAAAAGGGAATAGCCTGCTTTCAAATTCAAATAGGTGTTTTGTGGAAAAACATTATATCAGGGAAGGGGGGTGGGGGTGCTTATTTTCCCTCCATACCAATGTCATTCAGACATTACTTTTTAATTTAATTAAATTAACTTTTACATAAACCACCACATATTGCTGTTGCATATGCTGCAATACAATATGCACACAAAACCAAATACCCACCTATGTAAAAATATATGTAAAATATGTAAAAGCAGTATGTGATAGTGTCTAAATATTTAAGTGGTTGTGTTGGGGTTGGGGTTACAGATGGAAGCAGCTTCAGTTACTGTGCTCAACTGATCAGTGTTTCAGGATTTCACTGTTTTACTGTTTCACTGCTTCAGGATTTCAGTGTTTCAGTGTTTCACAAGACAGTGGCTGGACATCACTGCACAGCTGGAAAATGTCAGTGCAATATATGTTAAGCAAAGCCTGTCCCCTCAAAGCTAAAAGGGGAGAAATTTTAACAGCTGAGGCCTCATTACAAAGAAGAACAGTTCACTGACATAAAACAGACGGTCTACAAACATGTGGAAAACAGTGGTTTAATCTTTTACCTTTGTGGGCTGCAAGTAGATGTGCAGGACACAGCTAGACAACAGCAGAGACATGAACACTTGACACCTATAATATGGACGTTCAGCGTGATGTTGTATCTGTCAGCTGAGTCCTGTGAGTTGAAAGATGCTTGATCAAAGTGAGGAGTTTAGAGGCCAAGTCAACACTTTGAACACTTTGTCTTTGCACTAGATCTGAGTAGTGAGGGAGCCTGCATTATCCTGTTTAAAAAAAGCCCCTCCCATTAGGAAATCCCATTTCCCACCATGACCAGGTACGCTTGGTCTGCAACAATGTTTAAGTTGGTTGCGCATGTTAAAGTAACATCCACATGAATTCCAGGACCAAGGATTTCCACTAAAACATTACTCAGAGGTTCAGACCACCTTTTGTCAGCTTGCCTACATCCCATAGTGCATCTGGGTGCCAGCTCCTCTCTAGGTAAGTGACACACACACAACCTTCCACACAATGATGTGAAAAGAAATCATGATTCATCTGTCATCATACATATAATATAATATAATATAATAGTAAAATGGATGTTTCAAACCCATGGTAATTTCAAATGATAGATAAAAAAAAATCATTGGATGACTGTTTTGGCATCGCAAGCAACCTGCTTACTGATAGGGGGCGCCTCTTTTAACAAGCAACAGATTCATATTAATACTTGATCATAGAATTCCGCAAAAAAAAAAAAGGTAATTTTCCAAGCACAGCAGTGTCTGCATGAGATCAGACTCTAAAAATCCTTTAATCCCCTCCCCACTGTTTGTTCCCTTGGGTAGGCCATGCTTGGACAAAGTAACTTTTATCCACAAAGAAGCTAGCTTACATTGCAGCTGAAGTCAAGCAGAACTGATTCTGAGTTACAAAAAATCACTTAAACCCAACAAGGGCAAGAGTTCGAGGTTAGTATAAGCTGGGCTCCTTTTATAATTCTAGCTTGCTAGTAAGTAAACTGGCAAGTGTAAGCCTCTTAGTCAACTAGTTTAAAAGTGTTTTCAAACATTTACGCTGAACAGACAGAGTTAAAATACTGACCATTATAAACACAATGGAATGTGTCTGTGTTAATTGCCAGTACCAGTAGAACCAGTACTAAGTACAGCTGAAACCTTTGCATTGGGATCATTAGCCTAGCTAACTTAGTTAACTAAGCTAATATTAAACATGCCTCATCAGAATTGTTACATTGTTCATTTTTTCCCCAAAATACACTGCTTCCCTTTTCACTTGTCTCAGCAATGATCACAGATTTTCTTTGAAACAGAACGTAGAGGCCAAGTCAGCACCTTAAACTCTTTTTGTTATGTTCCGCAAACCATTCTTAAAGAATTACTGCACTGTGGCAGCACTGGTGTTATCCTGCTCAAAGAGGTCAACGTCAATATGGAATACCATTGCCATGAAGGTAAAGTGTCCAAGTAGGATCCACATGAATGGCAGGATCCAAGGTTTCCCAGCAAGACATTGCCCAGAGCATCACACTGCAAACAGCTTGTTTTCTTTCCACAAAGCATCCTGCTGCCATCGTTTCTTCAGATAAGGAACACACAAACATACAGCCATCTACATGATGTTAAAGAAAATATGATTAATCAGACCAGGCCACTTCCTTACATTGCAACAAGGTCCAGTACTGATGCCCACTTCAGGCTCTTTTGTTGGGGGTCAGCAAGGCAAGAAATGAAGTACTTTTTTCAGTCACCTTCCTTCCAAAGGCAGCATGAATGTTTTCAGCAGTTTGTGCTTCAGTAGTGCTTCTGTCAGGTCACTCACTACACCACCACCCCCCTTTCATTCCCTATGCCAGTCAATGAGCCTTGGACACACATGATACCATCAGCTGCTGGGTTCACAAGCTGGCATTTATTGGGACACTTTTGGAAAGTCTTAAATGCTGCATTCTAGGAAAACCCCACAAAACATTGCTCTATTGAGATGCTCTGACCCTCTAGCCATCATAATGTGGCCCCCGGGCATATTGTCCTTTCTTTAAGCTCTACTGACCAAATAGGTGCACTTTGTAGTTTACATGTAGAGTCTATTTATTACTCATTCTCATTTGTTAGCGCCCTTTTCCACGTTTTTGGACACCAACAAGACCACCAGCGTCCAGGGGTAATATGGAGGCTGGTTACATTTTCAACAAAAAGCAGTAACAGTAACACGGTGGTGGTTGTATTGTGTGCGTGCTGCTCAGACAGGATCACACACATCAGCGCTGCTGGGGTTTTTAAACTGTGTCCACTTACCGTCCTCTGTTAGACACATCTAACCTGATGCCTTGCAGATATAAAGTTATTGATGATGGTTCATCTGATGCTGCAGTGTTCTTCCTTTAGTCCTTCATCAGAATTCAATGTCTGACCACAGGACACTGTTGGGTAATATTAATAATAACAATAATCAGCCATCCAAATTGAAACCCATTGAAGAACAGGGCACAGTGGGCTAACAATTGATGCCAAGGAACAGAAGGATTTCAGCCTGTAATTGTAAAATACCCAGTTTCACCTTTACAATGCAAGTAATCTGTGCAATTTCAAATTTAGTGGACTAATAGAGATGTCCAAAATCTGACCGTTTTAGGCAGGGAGAGAAAAAGAAATCTACCTTCAGACAATGGAAGACCAAGCCTGACCTGCAGCCAAGGGTCTGTGCTCTGTAGACTATAACAATGTAAAAAAAAGCCAACAAAATTCCTAGGCAAGTAGCTGGATACAGCTTAAGGTTACATTATGAATGAAGGCTTAGGGGCCTTATGGCTTGGTTCATTTCCACAGACTTTGGACTACTGCTGCTTTGTCAATTTGCCTAAAATTTGAAAATATTTCACATATAAAATAACATGGTCACACAGCTGTACAATTATCTTTATTTTAAGCGAAGTGAAAGTGACAACTTGTCATTGTGAAACACAGCACAGCACACAGTGAACCACAATGAAATGCAGCCTCTGCATTTAACCCATACACACACATGCAGCAGGGGGCTGCTATTGAAAGGACCCAGGGAGCAGTGATGGGGACGGTACCTTGCTCAAGGGTAGCTCAGGGCAAGCTACTGGTAAGGGATTCAAACCCATGAACAGCTGATGCTGGGGCCTAGTCCTAAACCACCAGCCCACCTCTGTACAAAAATTAGTTCAAACCGTTTGAAGATTGAGACCCAACAGATTAAATAAGTGGAATCAAGGCTTTCCTGCTCGATTTTAATAAAAACCTGCAGACGACCAGGTGCTTTCAGATAAGATTAGTGAGACCTGTTAAAAGCAATAGTTTAATCAATAATGGTAATGTTACCAACAATGACAGAACACAAACAGCCATGGATTCACATTCAAAAATAACATCAAGCTTATGGTGGATGGTGGATGATTTTCCAGTCATAGTTAGCAACACCACCATGTTAGAACATCTGTTTTCCCAGATCCATGCTTCACCCTAAGCGTGTGTGTGTGTGTGTGTGTGTGTGTGTGTGTGTGTGTGTATTGAACCACTAAAGAAAACAATTCTGTTATCTCTTCTTGTCTTTAGAGTGCATTGACCTTGACCTCATCTCCTTTCGAACTCTATCCCTCTGACTTTCACCTTCAGGTTTGTCAATACCAACCTCTGTGTCTCGTGTTGTGAATACACCATGATGCACAGAGTAGCAGACCCAACCATGATCAGCGTTTTCATATCTACTGTTACAAGCTGTACAAATCTCAGAAAAACCAGCATCGTTCAAGCTAATGAGAAATTGTCAAGGCTTTTTTTTATTAAGCCAGCCTTAGATAATCAGGCTGATCACTGCTTTAAATGATGATGTTTATCACAAACGTGTCAAACAAGGAGTCGAGTGTCTCTTTTATCTAACAACGTAAGAAGAAACCTACTTAAATGTATCAAATGTAAAGTATTTCCAAAAGTCAAAAGCAACACGGTCATTGTTTACTGGAGAACATGCATCATATCATTCATTTTTCATTTGGTTTGTTTTGTCTTAAAGTGACATTCTTTAAAGTGAAAAGTGAAAGTGACAACTTGTCATTGTGAAACACAGCACAGCACACAGTGAAACACCACAGAATGCAAGTTCTGCTTTTAAACCATACACACCGTGCAGCAGGGGGTAGCTATATCCAGCACCGGGGGAGCAGTGATGGGGGTGGTACCTTGCTCAAGGTACTTCAGGACAATCTATTGGTCTGGGATTCAAACCCACCTTCTGATTCGGGGGCCTAGTCTCTAACTGCTAGGGCACCGCTCCTCTTCTTTATATGACTAACGCCACAGATATTGTGAGAAGGGGTCCAACCCTGTCAGCCCGATTGGTAAGGAGTTCATCCTGATTGGTCCGAGAGATGTTTATGAGCCAAAATCCTTAAATTTACATTGAGCAGGTTAGGGATACAGGACAAGTTTGCATGCAGATGTAACGTGGTAAAATGGGATTCACTGTTGTGAGACAGAAATCAAGGGCCAGACTGAGTTAGGCTTCACATTAGCTGGTTAAGCAAGAAATTCAGCTTGGTGAGACAAGCCCCTGCACACTGTGAAGAGGCTGGAAATAATGGATTTGCTACTAGCAGTTTCAATCAATTCATTTGTGGGTGGAGCAAGGGGAAAGCAATTTGGTTATTTGATCATCATATCTAGTGTCTGCTAAGAGTTTGTTTTTAATGAGGCCACATATCTCAAACTCCGTTGAAAGTTAGTTCAATTATGCCATCTGTTCATTCATAACAAGGTACTTTTTCACATTTGGTCTTAGAACAGTAACACTTTTAATGTCTGGATACTTTTCGTCTTTGAAGTAAAGGCCTTGATAGGCTTTGATCTTTGATCGATGAAAATCGTGCTAAACAGTAGTAATCATTAGAGTACAAGCTTCCAGATGCAGGAGATGCAGTAAGAATCAATGTTATATAACCGTTATTCAGGCCTAAAATATTTAAGGATAGAAGATAATGGTTTGCTGTTTGTTTAGAATGTAACCTTTATTCCAGTTATGGTTAAATGTTGGTGGGATCTCCAGTCTGAGATCTACATGCTGTATGCTCCCTGAAACCGTAGTCGTGAATGTGAAAGCTTGTGTGCCTGCCTGCAATTTCAGCTTTATCAGTGCAAACCTGAACCCTCTTGATTGCCTACACGTGTGTGTGTGTTCATCTATCTGTATTCAGTTCTTTGTGGGGAACATCACTAGAAAAACATAAATAAGAACACAATGCTCAAACAAAATAAATATATAATACAAAAACACAAAACCAAGCAGCCACAATTAAAACCACTGATGGGTGATGTAAATAACATTATTTAGATTCCTACAATGTCACATGCAAAGAACAGAAGGTTGCTCTGAGGTACCCTTGAGAAGGTACTGTCCCGTCATTGTGCTGGATATGGCTGCTGCACGCGTGTGTATGCAGAGGTTGCATTCTGCTTTCACCAAGACACTTTGATAGTCACTTTCAGTTTTGTTTCTTTGTTTTTTTAAAAGAAGCATACATTAGGCAGCAAATGAACAGTCAGCTCTTGAAATGTAGTGAAAAAGTTTGGACACCCCATCAAATACTCAGTTTAATCTTGTTTATATTTATCTCTGAAAAAGAATGGGATTTAATTGCAGGTAAACAACAAAAATGAACCTTGATTTATTCATTAAACAAAATATAACAAAAAAGTGCACCCCCTAATAGCTAGTGTTCCCCCCTTTGGCTGAAATAACTGCAGTGAAGACTTGTAGCATCTACCAGTCTCTGACATCGGTCTGAGGAAAGTCTGATCCATTCCTCAATGCAGAATTCTTTAAGCTGAGATGTTTGAGGGGTTTTTGGCAGATTATTCCAGAAGCCCTGGTCTTTGTCTACATTTTCTCTGGCAAACTTTATTCTGGCCTTGCTGTTTCTCTTAGAGAGCAAACGTTTCCTCCTTGCACACTCCCATGCAAGTTAAAGTTGTGCAGTATCTTTCTGATTGTTGAGGCACTTTCACATCAGCAGTAACAAGAGCCTGCTGTAGGTCCCATGATGACATTTTAGGGTTTTCTTTTAGCATCTTGCGGTCTGCTCTCGGGGTGAACTTGCATGGATGGCCAGACCTGGGCAAGTTGGCAGTTGTTTTGGAAGTCTTCCATTTGTAGTTTTCTGGAGTGCAGAACGGCTGATTGCAATTTCTTTTGAGATCTTTTTAAATCCCTTACCAGACTTATAAGCTGCTACAATCTTCTTTCTGAAGGCTTCTGACAGCTCTTTTGCTCTCACCATGGTGTTCGCTCTCTCCCAACAGGCAAGCGCACACCAGACTAAATGTCTGAGTTTTAAATAGTTCAAACCTCCTTCAAAATGCTGAGTAATGATGTTCTAATCATGTGCACCTGTGTTACATCTGTGTGCCATTTAAGCAATTTTAATTGGCAATAAAGATGGGGTGTCCTAATTTACTCCTCAGCAGAAATCACATTTTTGTAGAATTACATTTTACAGAAGTCTTTTCTAAGTTTTAATTATTTAGTTAGATTATTTAAATCACCCGGTATTGTTAAAATTGAGATTAAATATTCATATGTCCAAGAATGTTACAAAAAGGCTTTCATAGGGTGTCCTAATTTTGTCACATGGCTCTATGTGCATGAGTGTGTTATGAGTACATCATGGGCTCTCAAACCTCACTGGTGCATGTGGGGATCAAAGGCTAGCCCATATGTTCTGATCCCACAGAAGTCCTACTGTTGGACAAATTGCTGAAACAGTTCACGCTGGATATGATCGAAAGGTTGGAGAACACAGTACACCACAGCTGGGTGTGGATCGGGCATTGTAGCTGCAGACTGGTCAGAGTGCCCACGCAGTGTACGCAGTGTAAGAAAGAACGCTACCGCAGGTCATTCCTACCTGCAGCAATAAGACTCCACAACTCATCATAACATTACATTGCTTGTTTATTATTATTATATTATTATTGTTGTATATTATTATTATTATTATTACTGTATTATATATTATATTATTATTACTACTACTACATTTATTTTTTTATCACATTTATTATTACATTTATTATTTATTACATTTATATTCATATTTTTGCTATATTTATATTTTGCTACTTGTTATTTATATGTATAATTCATTCAAAACTTATTTATTACCGTGTATATTACTCTTGTAGATATGTATATGTATATATATATATAGATAGATATAGATAGATAATTTATTATTTATTTATAGCTCCTCTACTTTTCTCCTGTACTTGTTCCTGTTCCTCTTTCTCTATATCTTTATATATTTTTTCTTTTCTTTCTGTACACCTGTCTTTTTTTTTATAAGAGCCCTGTAACGCCCAAATTTCCCATTCGTGGGATAATAAAAGATCACTCTACTCTACTCTACTCTACTCTACTGACACCTCTCCACTTCTTAAAGCACTTACAATTGGCAGGTTAGCAAAAGAACATAACATTTTTTAGTGAAAAAAAAAAGTTATGCAGTGAAATGTGGCCTGGATTGATGAATCAGGTGTTTTTTGTGTGCATGATGCTTATTTTGGGAGGAGATAGCATCAGGATGCACTACAGAAAGAGGACTGGTCATCAGGCAGTGTGATTCTCTGGACAATGTTCTGCTGGAAAACGTTGGGTCCTGGCCTTCATGTGAATCTCATTAGTTATATAACACAAAGAAAATGCTGAAAACCCTGTACATCCCTTAATGGTAATGATATTCATTACTGAATACGGCCTCTTTCAGAGTTCACAGTTCAGTAAAGGATTGGAACAGAAAAGGATAAAAAGGATGGCAGTGGTGGTCTAGTGGTTAGGAATTTGCCCCTGCATCGGAAGATTGTGGGTTCGATTCCCTCACCAATAGGTTGCCCTGAGGTATCCTTGAGCAAGGTACCGTCCCAGTCACTGCTCCCCGGGCACTTTCAATAGCTGCTGCATGGTGTTTGAGTGCATGGGTTAAATGCAGAGGTCCAATTTCGTTGTGGTTCACTGTGCTGTGATCTCGCAATGGGTTGTCACTTTCACTTCATAAGGGCTTGGCCTCCAATGTCCTCAGATTGTATTGTTCAACCTGGACAACCTAGGCCCATTCTTGGAGGTATCACCTTGCAACTTTTGGGTCGGGTTTGTGGAGTCTATGTCATGATGTGTCGGAACTGTATTGGTGGCACAGAGGAATCTCCACAGTATAAGGGACATGGTTTTAATGTTATGGCTGATCAACGTGTGTGGTCCATGAGTTATTGCTGCCATTTGTGCACTTAAATATCTATTTTTTTCTGTGTGTGGGCGTTTGAGCAATGCACCCTTTTCATTTCTGAATGAAGCTAATAAAGCATCTTCATGGAACACTAACTTAAACAAGAAATCATTTTCTAACATGGGCCAGATTGGGCTGGCAGAGAATATTGGCACACTGCAGTGTTGCTGCACAAACATCATTTACATGGAAGAGTGGAAAATGTGAGTAAACCAAGTTGCGAAAACTATTCATTGCCTGAATTTAACATTTAAAAAAGTGCCATGTGCAAAATGTAAGCACTGTTTCAGCAGATGCACATGTATACTGTTTTTGGGCCTCCAAGCTTATTTGACTCATTAGGCCTTTATCCAAATCAGGTGTAAACAACTCCAGAGCATAGAAAATTGTGACCCTCTGGATGTTGTGCCTTCACCCAACAGCCCTGGGCTCATCTAAGCGACTGAACAGAAACAAAATATAATCAATTTTTGCAAAAGATGACTAGAAAAGATTTTCCTGAAACGGCAAAGCAAAACCCCCCACTGGAATCTGCTGACTGGAAGATCTGACTGGCATGGAATTGGTTGCAATGGTACACTGTGCAGCGTCTTCCAAAAATATATAGAGGAAAGTCAACAGAAAGCAACTAATCACAACCATCAGCACAACAAAAGACCGTATGCATTCTGGAATCAAGTACTAAAGTCGAAGTAAGATAAAACCGAACGTGTCGGCTAAAATCAACAAAGGTATCTTGTGTGCTGTTTAGCTAGAGGGTAGTTCAGTTATGCTTTGGTGTTGTGATTATACAGTGGTACAAAAAATGTGAGAAGGAAGAAAAAGATCTAGTAAATCAATAACTAATCCAGAATATATCCCGCAGTCGATGAAGAAACCGAGGAAGAAGTTAGAAAATACAACACCTTTGTTGAAATTATAAACTACTCTTAAAAGCAAGATTCGAGAGGGGCTTCACATTCCCCAGACTTCAATATTATTGATTACTGATCTGTGGGTAGATCTGTAGGGTACAAACATGCTGTCCAAGCAAGGTGACCTATGAACATGCTAAAATGCACTTTACACTTATTTAAACATATAGGTTGTGAAAAATATACAGCACACGTTAAGTTCAAAAACAAATGGATGACCCCAAAATAACTGTGTGTGTGTGTGTGTGTGTGTGTGTGTGTGTGTGTGTGTGAGTTTATCCTGCATCCAAATCCCAGAGGCTCTGATCAGAGAATGTCATATCTCTCCAGTATCCTTAACGAGCAGTGCTGGGTGCCTGTCTGCATGTGGAAGACATTTCTTATCTGAGAGCAAACTGTTCCCCTATGCTGGGAAAAGTCCTGCACGCTTTGAAACAAATAACGATTGAAAAAAAAATCTCTTTGATACATGCTATCATACAGCGATGATCGGACTACGACTAAAGGGCCGTTTTATTTAGGCCTTTGCATGTGTTTGCGATTAGCCGGAATGACAGGTAGCTTCGGGATATTTAATGAGGTATTACGGTGCGGATAACAGCGCAGGGCCCAGGCACACTGTGGTGATCACTGGTCACATAGTGGAGGAAATAAGAGAGGTTGAGCATCAGGTGGACTGGAACACTTAAAAGGTACAGCATGTAATTTAAACACACATTGGCCCTGGCACAGTCACAAAGGGAGGTATTTTACTCCAGGGGAGATAAGTTAAAGGCCAATGCGGGTTTTGTTCCTAGTGCATAAACCCTGTAATTCTATGTGGAAAAGTTTACGAACTCCCTCTTTTTCTCGAGGATGCATCTTAAATGAAAACGCGCAGAACTGCAACGATAAACTATAAATCGGTGTGCTCAATTTCGCTTTAGCTGAACAGAATGGAAAAAGACAAATGTGCCCTAACTTTTGCACAGGCCACTTCATTTTCTCAATAGACATGTTAAATTCAGCACATTAACCGCACCGTACAATATGCAGAAGCCTGTTTTTCTGAAGGGGATTTGTGACAAAGAAAAATAACAGAACATATTTTTAGCCGGGGTGCCCAACCTTTTCACATGACTGTATGTGAAAACACAATATGGGCAATGACGACAGTCTGGAAAAAACAGCTTTTAATCGAATCCATAATAAAAGGAAACTGCACTTCCAATCTAAATAAATGAGAATTACAATTTTAAAAAGGCAGATTATAGTACAGACTTTTTTTTTTCATTTTCAGTGATGCGATTCTGAGGAGTCAGCGCACAGTTGAAAAATGTCAATGAAGATGTATCGGGGTGTTTCATCTCCAAACACATGTACACCTAATGAACAGGCGCTGGCTTCCGTACAAAGAGTGGTATGTACGTAGGGTAGGATTACCCACATAAAAATTAACACAGACTTCTGCAAATTTCATTTAAAAAATACATAAGTGAGTACAGTGACTGAGTTAAAAGGAGAGGAGAAAACAAAATCCAAATTGAAACAACAGAAGGGAAAAGGTAGGAACTGAAATAAGGCATTAATGTATAAACAGTAAGAGAGAAGAAGAGAGAGACAGCGAGAGTGAGAGAGAGAGACGGAAAGAGAAAGAGCTGATGATCAGTGCCCTTTACGTTTCCTCTTTTTTGTTTTTTTGTCTTTCTTCTTGCCAGCACACTTCACACAAAACCAGGACTGGTCCTCTGGTGGGGCGGCCATGAGACCTACACATAGCCTAAAAGATTAAAAAAAAAAAAAAAAAAGACGGGGGGAGAGGGAGAGAGAGAATGTTACAGGTTTTCCTAAAAAATGAACTACTATTTTGGTTAAAAAGTTAACATCTAAACATGGATCTAACATCATGGTTCTAAATACAACTTCTAATTTTTTTATTGATATATTGATTTGAATATGAATTTGTGCATGTTTGCTTCTCTAAATGATACATATGCTATTTACAAGTAGCATCAAACCCTGCAATCAATGAATTCTTTGAGCTTGTAAATATGATATAAAGCTCAATTTGTAGGCAAGTATGTGATCCTAATGCTCAGCACAGGGAGCATAGAGTCCATGTGAATAAATTGGGTTTAATTTAAGGATTTAGCTCAAAACTTCCTTAAACCGAACCAGGTAGCTTTCTAAACATTAAACCCAGCTTTGTAGTGCACTCCTCCTCGTGTGCTTCACTACCAAATCATTCAGCTTTGATCATTACACAGATGGTGTGCGTTTCTGATCTGTAAAAGACGCACGTAAAAAGAGGATTCCATACTTCTTTATGGCTGTGCCAAGGGAAAGAGATGTTTGTTACGTTTGTTGTGTATCTGGTACCTCCTACACCGTGTGTGATGTATATGTCTGCATGCCTACCCGCTCAGCTAATGATACAAGCAGGGGGAAAAAAAAATCAATAGATTCACCGCATCAATCAAAATTTGAAAA
Organism: Hepsetus odoe; assembly: GCA_017165825.1. Classification (NCBI taxonomy): domain Eukaryota; kingdom Metazoa; phylum Chordata; class Actinopteri; order Characiformes; family Hepsetidae; genus Hepsetus; species Hepsetus odoe. The sequence continues at coordinate 4,633,634 of CM029392.1, forward strand.
AATTCGAATTAAACTTGGGGACATCTGTAGGTTCCATAAAACAACGCAGAATTGATCAAGTTTTCCTAAACCTGCGCTGGTGCTTCATGTACTAAAGGAGGAAATCTGACACATCAGAATCATACAGCTGATTACCACACACAGTTTACTTGTACTTAGAAATAAACCGACAAACTGTTGACTCAAAACACGCTTCAGAAACTGCCCTTTGGCTCCAATTATAAGTGTGTTTTGAGTAAACAAGTTTTCACTTCTTTACTACATACAGGGACATGTGTTGAAATCACTGTGTGTGATAACTGATCGAACGATACAGACGCAGCAGACAAATCACATTAAAAGAATTCCTGTTTTCTTTAATGGAGGTGCCAGCACTTTCACAGATGATAGTGCTCAAAACTATTTCTTACCAGTGGTACCAGTCATCACACTCATCACAACCGATCATAGGACTTCCATCATCTGGTTTGTTACAGCCAGGGCAAATCCAGATCTGATTACCCCACTCGTCGCGAATCTGTGAGAAACACACAAACAAATCAACATTAGTCACTAAGCCCAGGGGAAAATGAACAAAACCTTTCTTTTCCTTTGACTCTTATTTGGTTTGAAAAAGCCACCTGCTCTTTATGTCGTGTTTACATTTTTACAGTAAGAGATGTTCAGAGCGTTTTATTCCTTCTACAATGTTTTAGACTTCTTTTTCTACTCGGCACCAAGAAACCTGATTGTAAACTTCTAAACAACATTGTGAGAACATTATGAGGAAGATGTGTTTGAGCCTCACCACGTATGCACTGACGGTCTCCGTGACGACGCTGCAGCCGCGGGCTTTGGCCTGGCTGGGCTGGGGCTGGAGCACTGGGGGTGGAGGGGCCGGGGGCAGTACTGGTGGAGGTCGCGGTGGAGGGGCAACCGGAGCGGGGGCAGGAGGGGGAGGGGCTGGGGGAGAACGTATTCGTGCACCTGGACAGGCCCGGGCCACCGGAGTCCGTGGTGAAGGGGGAGTGGGCTCCAAATCAGATGATACTTTACTGATAACACTGTATGTGAGAGAGAGAGAGAGAGAGAGAGAGAGAGAGAGAGAGAGAGAGAGGGAGAGAGATCAAACATCTTTATATGGAATAATATTTTATTTATAGTGTGTAAAACTGCATGATCTCTGAAGTGATTCAGCTGCATTGATTTGGGAATGTTGGAATCAGTTACAGTCAATAATATAATAATAATAACAATCAATACAATAACAAAAATAAAAATGATATTACAATTATATAATATAACTAATATATAGAGCTCAGCATAGCCATGCTAGTCATATTACAGTCAAATTCCATGTTTAGTTTTTGTTTAATTGCTGAGACTAACACATCAGAAAACATAAAACAGAAAAAGTATTGTAGGTTTTGCACAGGTCACAAATAATCTTTGATTTCCCAATATGTTTTCCCAAACATGCATTAATTGTGCTTTTAAATGTGCAGAAGTTTGTCCTTTTTTTCCCCATTAGAATCTCAACACAACCTGTAAACTCTAAGTCTGTTTGCACTTACAACATTATAACTGACCTCAGCTAGCTATGGCTACCGTTAGCGCTTCAGCATCAGCTCAAACAGCGAGGAGAAGTAATTGTATTTCAAATGATTTGTAATTGAATGGAATCATGAGGTCAGATCTGCTCTCTTATTTGTTGTGTTTAAAGAAGTCTGATACACTTCTGCATAAGCAGCACGTCCGCTTTGTGTCTTATATGATGGAAATTCATCTCTGAGTGTAAAGTACTGATGCCCCGCTGTTAAAGGGAACTGTTTGATTGACAAGGCCAAAGAAACAGGCAACCCCAGTCCCCAGTTTTGACCCTGAGAGGGGCGTGTCAAGCACCCAGCTCTGATTACACACACACACAGTCATTATTTATGCCTTATCTGAATGACACCTCCGCAACGTACATGGTCTCACATATACACACACGCATTCTCCCTCACACACACTCCTATCGCAGCCCTTCCTCAGACGGTGTGAGGTGTGGGCTGTTCAGGAAATGCCCTCGACTCCCTCGAGTCAAAGGTCACCGTCATCCTTGTTTCCTTGTGCTTCAAAAGGGCCACTGTTAGGGCTCGGCCCAAACTGACTTCCAAATGCACAAACATAAAAACGTAAATTGGCAGCAGTTCGGTTTGCAATACAACTGCACATCATCGTGTTTTTTTGTGCCGGCTAGCTCAAAAGCAGGTTTTAATTTAATCCTAAGAATTCTAAATTTAAGCAATTGAATTCTTACTGAAGGACTTCCATTTGTTAAATGTAATCGAAGGCTAATAATAACATTTTCAGGACCTGAGGACATGCTGCTCTCTTAAAAATTGATTTTAGCAAACAAATTCATGATGTGCCGAAAGAGAGAATTCCAGGCCAAAAACTGATATTCAGGACACCTTGAGCAAAACCGGGAACAACGTTTAACAGGAAGTTGTAGGTCTACAGTATGTAGCATGCGTCATCCTATCAAGTGTCCTCAACAACAGAAAGGTTGGTCACTCACTCCACTGATTTTCATTATTTTTAGCGATTCTTCCCCTTCGAATGTTCTCATTATTACAAAAATAAATAAAAAATTCCAAACGTATCCAAAAAGTGTGCAGACATTGCCATTCTATTTGGGCTGCTTTTCTGCATTCTCTTTCATGAGCGGTTTTCAAGTGGTCTCAAACATCACCTGCAGATCTTGTTACTTAAATAAGCAGTTATTATGAGTTACTATGTCTTTTAGAAAAACTGCAATCGTTCAGCATGGTTTATTCCTGCGTTAACTGCTGATCTGTACAGGAAAGTGAACGGAACTAACAGAAGCTCTAATCACTACTTCCTGTTTTCATTACAGCTAAAATGAAATCTTGACACTTTGTTTGAAATTTCCAGCTCTTTCTCTTTTGGTTGAAGTTCAAAGCTGACATTTCTGACGATCTGTGCCTGAAAATGTTTTGAGACAGACATTTCAGGTTCTTTTCAGTTCATCACATTAGCTGTTCTGAATTGTTTCAGCGTTTCCTGATCCCACTGGTTATTCAGTGGTTCATTTCTTAAAGAATTTCTACTCAACTTCACCATTGTGAGTTCAGTCATTTTCTTTTCTAACACACACTGACACACAAATCTAAAAACATGCACAATATCTTGGTCTTTGTACTCTTAAAAACTCAGTCAGTGTCCCACACCCGCAAACACACAAACACACTGAAAGGCCAGCTGATTAGGTTCTAAGAGCAGCATACAGGTGCAAGAGAAGAACACAATAGAGCATGCTGACATCAGAGACATAATACATGCTCACACACACTTGCAGGATAAAGGCCTTCCTGTCGTCATACACACACTCGCGAGCGCACACACACACTCACACACAAATGTTTCCTGCTTGGCATGGTGGTTCAACAGTAGGGATGAGGGAGGAATACTAAAGCAAAGTCTAAACACACTCAAAGCAAATACATAAACTATGTTAGAAAACGCACACACACACACACACACACACACACACACACACACACACACACACACACACACACACACACACACACACACTTACCTGAAGCCTATGTGTATGTCAAAGAGTGGGAGGGTTAAGTGATGTGAATACTGAGACTATTGATAGCAGTGTGTAGCATAAGGTGTGTGTATAACAGTGTGTGTTTGTGTATGCGCAGTGCACACACACACACGCACCTCCATAGGCCATCTGGGACAAGTCACATGACCCAAAGACTGAAACACACACCTGCATGCAGACACACAGTCTCTGACCACACAGAGAGCTGCCCAATACCTTTCAGAGCATGTGTGTGTGTGTGTGTGTGTGTGTGTAAGAGTTTCTTACATCTTGTCCTGTCCAGCTCCAACTCTCAGTGTCAGTCTGGGAATGACTGGAGACTGAGGCACTGCAGGAGGTTCCACCTGAGAGAAGCATGAAAGAGAGAGAGGACAAAGAAAGAAAGGAGGGCAGAGAGACAGACAGAGAGAGAGAGAAATGGAATGGGATTATACTTCTGTATTGCATCATATCATTTAATATCAGCAGATGAAAAAACTAATCTCTATTAAAGACAGATATTTCTCGCTTTTCTAATTAAACCACCCCCTCCATCACTCACATACGCACATTCACACACACACACACACACACACAAAGCGAAAAACATAACATGGTATAGAGCTAATCCAGTACAGCTCACACCAGTGTCAATGGCACAGAGGAGGCTTTTTGAGTACATACACACATACACACACACATACACCTGTAAGGCTGCCAATAACCTGGGCCAGCCAAGACTTTGGGGGGAGGTATAGAGATGGATAACAACCCCAACAGAAAGATGAAAAGACTAGGGAGACTAAAAAGCTGAGAAGGCGGTGGGAATGGACAGAGGACAGGATAATAGAAGGGATAGATGGATAGTGGTGGATAGACAGATAAAGAGGGAGGAAAAGAAGAGCTGGCAGAGCTGAAGAGAAGGGTGTAGAGAGTGTCTCTGGTGGGGTTGTGGTTGGGAGGGGGGGTTGCTTAGGCTTAGCGTGAGTGAGCAGCTCTTTGTGTTTCTGGCGAGGAGAAGCCCCCGCCACTCGCCTGCCGCTTTTCTCTCTGCCATCCGCCATAATGCTGCTGCGCTAATTGTTTAACACAGAAACATGTCTTTTCTCCTCTTTCACTGGTTTTGTTTTTATTGTCGCTCTGTTGCATTTATTACAAAAACCCTTTGTGGGATTTGTAAGCTCCTCCTTCTCTCTCTTTTTCCCCTCTCTGTCTCTGTATCCCCTCTTCCTTTCTGTCAGTGTCTATCCCTATCCCTCTGTTTCCCTTTCTCTGTATTCCTCCATTCTTTCTGCTGGTTTCTCTCCCTCTCTCAGTCCTCACTCTGTATGTCTCTCTCCCTTTTCTTTCTCTATCCATCTTTATCTCCCTCTCTCTTGCTGTTCTTGCTGTCTCTTTCTCTCTATCTGTTCTTTCCCTGCCTGTCTCATGCTCCTTTCTTTGTCCATCTCTTTGTTTTTCATGTTTCCCCTTTCTCTTCCCCAGTTCTGTCTGTCCACGTCCACCTCTTCTTCCTGTCGTTTCAGATTATTTTTTCTGTTTGTTTCTCTTTCTTTCCAACTCTGACGAGACTCTATCTGTCTGTGTCTCACTCTCATTCTCTTTCTCTCACGGTCACTCTCACCCCTTTCTCTTCTTTCTCTCCTTTCTCTTCTTTCCTTGGCCATGTTCTATTCTGTTGGTGTCGCTCCTCATTTCTCTCTCTCTCTCTCTCTCTCTCTCTCTATTTTTGCAAAAGAAAGAAGAAACTGCACATCAGCAGAATTGGAGGGAAATGTCTGGCAGGTTGCATCATTCCAAAAGAATAGGAGCGTGAGAAGGTGTGTTAGCTGCTGAATTAGTGAACACACGCTAACGCTAACCCTGCTGTTAGGCTCCCAAAAAAAAAACAAAAACACCACAACAAGCTCTCCTCCTGTCTCTCCTTCAGATCACATCTCCTCACACAGGTTGTCTTTTTAAAGGCAGCATAATTGCAAGCACAGAATATCCATTTCAGGAAAAAAACGTGGAAAACAATTGGAAACCCAGTTCCTCTCCATATCCAAGTGACACTGTGCCGGGGCTATACAAGGGCTGCAATTCTAAACTGCTATAAATGATTCAGCCACAGTTTGTACTTCATTTGATTAGCACCACGTCTTAAGTTAACCGAGGACAAGTTTAAGACTCCAGAGTAATAGTGAGTTCATCCCGACCGGGCGTTTCATATCATAATATTAGTGCTTTTTATTTTACAAAAAGACACATATGCTGAACACGATTAAAAAGCACTAAAAGACCAAACGTGAAATAATTTCATAACGTATTACACTGATACCTTGAATCACTAGCGTTTCCGTATAAAACCCTATAATTAAAATAAACACAGGCATCAGTTCAGCTGCTGTTATCTGTTCAGCTTATAACTGTAGACGTGTTGTTCGAGATCAAGCTCACAGTAGCAGTACTTCCATCGTGACTTAAATTGTAAACCAAATCATATAGTGGTTTTGGTTGATCTCTGCTGGGTGCAATAATTAAGAACTGGACAGGCATTCCCACACTAGTCTTGTCAGTTTATACAGTGCATTTATTTGGTAACTAGTCTAAGCCATTCACATCCAACGTTCTGGTCTTGCCGGCATTGGCAGAAAAAAAAAGCCAGTTTGGTCAAAAAAGTGTAAAAAAATGTGTAAAAAAAGTCGGGTCAATCGGCACTTGACTGATGCTTGGGTGGGTAATACACCACAGGCCGGTCTTTGATTTTAAATATCTTATGAGCTCTTATTAAGCACATCACAGGTCCTGAATAAAAATCACTGTAAAATGTAGTGCTTCTATTCATTTTTAGTATTCTTGCAGTTTGTTAATTCACTCCAATCTGTATTTTCATTTGCTTGTTTCTTTTGGTGGATCATCAAAATGAATTGACATTTTACAGACATCACCCAAAAGCTACATTTTCGCAATTTAATTATTTGTGACTGGCGATGCATATTTTAATGTCACTTCCCCCAGAAAATCGACCAATAAATGATAGATTGGCAAAAAAGAAGAAAATCATTCGTATGTTGATATATGCTATTGTTTTTAAACATGACCCATTTACTTGCAGTGAAGTGCCTTGATTTAAAAAAATATATATATTTATTGCATTGAAAAAGTTGCATAAGAGTACCATATTTATAAAATATTATATAGCATTTATTAAAAATACCATTAAAGCTGGTAATGGTCCAAGTTTGGACAAAAGCAGAGCATGAAGAGCAGGAAAACTTGTAAGTTTCAACTGTCAAGATGGATACTTTGTGGGGCTTAGTTCACTTTTACTCAAAGGCATTTAGGTGTGAGAGGTCTCAGGGGACCAAGCATTCTTCACTCTCACACACTCACACTCACTCACACACACACACACACACACACTTCATCCTCCCAAAGGAAAGAGTTGAGGCCCTGTACCTGCTCGATAAGACCTGTGTGTCTATGTGCATGTGTGTGTATGTGTATGTGTGTGTGTGTGTGTGTGTGTGTGTGTGTGTGTGTGTGTGTGTGTGTGTGTGTGTGTAAGCACACACGTTCAGGGTCACCCACAATGGCAGGTTCAGATAGTGCTATCTGCTTATGTTAATTAGTCTTTAAGTGGTTGAGGAGGTGGGCGCAATGTCTTTCTCCCCAAAAGTCCCCCGTGCTACTTAACCCACACTGTATCGCGATGAGCCCTTCTTATTCGTGAGCTCGCTCTTTATTTGAACACCCACACCTTCCTAAGGTACGTTCAAAAAGGTGCGGGCGTGCACAAATTGATTAATCAGCTCCTTAATGGATGTAAAACGCTGTAGCCAGCGTGACCCTTTGACTGGAGTCGCTCTTTAGAACCGTTGACTAAAGAGTGATAACGGCGAAAAAAGAACATCAAACTCTCAAAAATTTTACAAGGGAATAATGAGCTTTAACACAATACAATTTAACACCAGGTCCTCTTTGAGCCATTTAGAGGCCAAGAAAGAGCGTCCAATCAGTTTTAAGATTAGACAGAATGAAGGCACTCTTCTCAGGTATCAAGGCTGAACCCGAGTAATAAAAAAAACCCATGAGACAGGAATCTATAGAATGTTCTACACAAAGCCTTACTGCACTTACTGACTTTCTAGAGGTTAACATTTTCAAAGTTAAAATCAAGCTTTTATGGAAAGCAGAGGCTGAGCGACATCGCTAAACTTTCTCGCAATTCTTCAAGCTGATACAGACTTTGCATTACAAGTTTTGCTGCAGAATCAAGCTAGGACTTAACAATGAAGCAGCGATGCTATCGTTAAATATTAACAAATAAGCTTACTAACAAAACTGATTCGAATGATTTCAGAACTTTGCCAGGATGTTAAACAACTGTCCCTTTAAATGGGAACGGCCAAAACTGTTTACTAAAAGCGTGAACGCACCACACTTTTACTTTTTTAATGCTTTTCAATATACAAAGGTTCAATATACAAAGGTTATGGTGATCAAATTTGTGGTGATGGAACAGAAACATACTGTCATATTCAGCTCTTATAGCCAGAAATCCTTTAATGGGAGAAAGAACGAAGATCAACAGACTTGATCAACAGAGACTTTGGGGAAAAAGGCCAATTTTGAAAAGCTGTTTTGTTGAAAGAAAAAATAAATCAAAAATCAAAAAGACAGCATAACACAAATATTCCTGAAGATAAGAATGTGTTATACCATATTTATTTAGTGTTCATATGACCATATGACACAGGAGTGTAAAGAACCTTTTAAAGGTATTAAGAACTTTCTTCCAAGAACATCTACATTATGTGGAAGAACTTTGATCTTCCTAAAAGGTTGAATTTTAAGACTTTTTAAAACCTTTTACTATGGGAATGCTCTAGAGCAAGTTTCATTAAAGAATCCAAAATGGTTCTTCCATGATATGAGGAGCATTTGTACTTGGACTTTATGACCTTCATGTTTCTTGCATAAAGTTGTGTTTCTCTCTGTTTAGGAAGGAACAAACTCTCAGTGTCTTTCTTCAGCGTTTTAGTGACTGAATCGCCAGACGTGCAACTTTGTAGTTCTAAAATTCAAGATTGTGGCTTGAAGTTAATGATCTAGATAAGAAGAACAGGAGACTGCCATTCCACACAGCTCTTCTTAGCCACATTCATCTCTCCGCTCTCTCTCTTCCTGGCCCACTCACAGTCTCTCTGTCCTTTTGCCTGCTTTGGTCTACCTCCAGCACGAACGCTGTGTTACAGCTGCACGATATGACAAAATATCAAGTGCCAATCACATTGCTGCATGTAGTGACTGCCTTGCAATTAGTTAAAATATACTGATTAACTTTTAAATGTGACATGGGTCATTTGGTTCATTTTGACCAAAATAATGTCTGTTTGTTGGATGACATCTAGATTAATCAAAACACCCACATGTGCAGTTACCTGGGGTGGGTGAGAATCAGTCAGGAGGTCACTCACTCTCTCATTCACACACAAATATATTATTATATATATATATATATATATATATATATATATATATATAAATAATATACATTCATTATATATAAAGGATGTGAGAAGTTGAACATGTCATTTGTTTTAAAAGACATTAAAAGAAAAAGTATATTGTGTGTCATGCAATGACGACCCAATCCCATCCGCAGCATCTGCATCATGCTGATATTGGCCCAAAACATGGATTGGATATTAACAACAAATAAAAAACAATAATAAAGATACCCAAAAGGATTGCCTAATGTTTTTGGTTCCCTATGAAGCTTGCAATGTAAATTCTGTTCTGCATTCTGTTCTTTGTCTAAGTACGAAGAACGGCTTTAAAGCTTAAAAAAAAAAAAAAAAAAAACACTCCAAAAGGTAAACTTATTTTTAAAAAAATGTGTCAAATCAAGTGCCTTGGGGTACAATTTAAGCACAGAGACATTCAGAGAAATGGTTCTTTAAAGGATCCATTCAGTTTCTTTAGGGAAATCAAATGTCCATTCCAGAAGAACCCTACTGGTCACCTTTATTTTTAGGAGTGTACACTGTCCGTGTCTATTACTCCCTCTCTTTTTCCCTGTCCCTCTCCCTCTCTCTGGAGAAATGCAGCACGTTTTGTGGCAACAGTAGTAGGAGGCAGTTGTCCGAAAGCCGCTCTGGACGCAGAGAGGTGGAGGTCCAGAGATAGCGGACTTCCTGTGTGGCCCCACGGCGGAGGCATTGTGCTTGGATTTGTCCAGTTTTTATGTAAACGCAATACTCTTTTCACCTGAACTAATACAACCAGTGGCGTAAGCCCCTTACTGCTACGGACGGCATTTTTCTGCTAATCTCTGCGGATTTAAGTCCTTTCCACACATACCTCAGGGCAGCTACTGATAAACCGCCCCTAACTCAACACTCCTTCTTTTCTCTTCCCTGCCACTCTCTCTTTTCTCTCACTCCTTCGTTTTACCACCCCCCCTTTTTTTTTCTTCCAGGACGCCAGCAAAGCAGCCTTGCAAAAAATTAAAGTGATCAAGAGATTTAAGCAGAGGAGAAAGAGAGTAAGAGAGAGATAGAAAGACAGAGCGAGAGAGCAGGAGAGAGAGAAAGAAAAATCTCTTTCAATATCCCATCTAGCAGTTGCAGCATTAGACAGGAGCATTTTGGGGGGGGGGCAAAAAGAAAGAAGGAAGAAAGTGAGGGTCAGAGAGAGGGGTGAATTATTGAGGGAGAAAAAGACAGAGAGAAATGCAATTCTACACTTAGCTGTTCAATCAATCCTGGAAGATCTTGTGTGATGTACATGCATTATCTGCTGTGCTGGATTGTCAAAAGACATTAGAGGACGAGTTTGCTGAAGAGGAATTAACACAATCTTTTTCTATCGTTGACTCACACAAAGACACACACATACACACTAAAATGGTCTGTGGATTGAGTAAACAGAGGCTCTGAGGTGTGAGTATTATCCCTTGTTTGATTTGCACACAGATTGACAGCTGTGTGTGTGTGTGTGTGTGTGTGTGTGTGTGTATGTGCGTGTGCGTTGTGTGGAAGCAGCAGGATGCAAGGGACGAAATGAACATCAAAGATGAAAAATGTAAATGTCACTCTGTAATCTACCAATGATCTCAAAATGCGCGTGCACACACACACACACACACACACACACACACACACAAACTGTATTTGTGGTCTCTAGCACCATGAATACTCATCCTAGCGCTTGTTAGGGCTACACAATATTGTTGTTCACCGTTATTGTGATACTGGCCTTCACGGTATCCAAATGGCAAAAGCTTGCAATTATCAAATGCGTCCAGTTAAAATGATTTTTTTTGGCTCTAAGTATCTAGAACCCCTCTCATAGGAATTTAGAAAGGCTTTTGATAAATTCAGGTTCAACAAGCAGAAGCAAGCCTGCTCAGATTATGCAGGCCAATATTCAGCCCCATCAAGTTGCATTAAGAGAAAACAGCAATATGTGCTTGTTATCACAAGCGACTATTAAAGCATATCCTAATTTTACGTTAAATATGTCTCACAAACTGAGATGTTAATTAGCAAGACCGGATTCAAACTTTTGATCTGGTCCACCACTAAATAAATAAACAAACAGATAGATAAGCTGTGGGGGAGTCAGTGAGGGCCAATCAGATGTTTGCATTTCGTCATTTTCATTCAGTTTCAAGACAAAATAGATTGCAGAATAAATGTCATATTGTAGCAGAATAAATGCTACAGTAACATTCCATTGTTATTATAATCCATTTTATCTTCTCATTTATCACCACATATTTAACTAAGAATCTTTTCTAGTTAAAACAAAAATGTTATGAAATAACATGTGCTTTACATTTATGCCCTGTTTTTGCTTTTGACAAATACAGAATGTGAATTAAATGTAAACATAATTATTACATAACTATGTAATAATGATTACATTTAATTAGTAATTACATTTAAATAGAAAATACATTTAAAAACTACTAGCAATTTTTCTGAAGGTGAACTAAATAAATATGGTATTTTGTTCCATATCATGCAGCCCTACTGCTCATGTCTCAAAAATGGAAGGTCTTACAAATGCTTTATGCAAACTGTTGCAGAGGGAAATGTACGAATTCACCGCAGGCCATTCTGGCTTCCCTTTCCATCAGCAACACTTGAATATTGGACTTTGTGATTTGGGGTTTATGATGTACCCATCCAGGTCTTACCATTACAGCCGGCTTCTCCGGTTTAGGCTTCTCTTTCTCCTTTTCTTTCACCTTTTCCTTCTTATCTTTCTCTTTCTCCTTCTCTTTCTTTTTCTCCTCTTTTTCCCTCTCTTTCTCGCGGGCCCGCTCCCTTTCTCGCTCCTTCTCTTTGTCCTTCTTCTTCTTCTTCTCCTTCTTGTCTTTCTTCTTGTCCTTCTCCTTGATCTTGGCCTCCTTGGGGTGGAACAGTTTTTCAGGTAGAATTGGTTGCAAAGGGGGAAGCATGGAGGGGATGCGCAGGCAGGCAGAAGGGCCGAACAGAGGGAGTGATGCAGTGGGGACACCAGCACTGGCTTCTTTGGCCCCTAGAGACAACTTCCTCTCCTCCTTTCCTCGCTCTTTGCCCTTGTCTCGCTTCTCTTTGTCCTTTTTGGCCTTTTCTTTATCTTTCTTCTTGTCCTTGTGCTTGTCCTTCTCTTTCTTGCCGCTGCCGGCACTGTCTTTTCTTTCGTCTACGCTTACTAATAACTCTTGCCAAGGTGCCTTGCTCTCCTCCACCAGTGCAGTTCGCTCCTTCTCTTTCTTCTTCTCTTTGTTTTTCTCCTTGTTTTTTCCCTTGTCTTTGCCCTTTTCCTTCAGCCGTTCTTTCTCCTTTTTCTTCAGCTTGGTCTTGACATCCTTCTTCAGCTTCTTCTTGAGGAGGGATGGTGCGGCAGTTGGATCTTTGCGCTCCTGAAGGGGTTTTAGAGGGAGCTGCGGCGTAGGTGGGGAATCGGAAGATGAGGAGAAGTACATGGGCTCTGAAGGAGAATGGGAAGATGTGGGTTGACTTTGATTGGCTTTTTGTATGACCTCGTCTATTGAGTCATCCATAGTCCAGCGGTTCGGGGCAATTAATGAAGGTACTAGGGGCGAGGCAAGCTGTTTAGCACCAAGAATATGAGTGTGTTTGCTGGGAACAAGCGGCTGTTTAGGTGTGCTGAGGCCTTGTATGTGTTTGGGCCCAATTTTTGGGGGGCTTGGAAGTCCGTCACTGTCTGAGCTCGAATCATAAGCGAACGGGTCAACTGGGCCTGCTTCACTTTTACGCACTCGTTCTATCACTGCAGCGATAGAGTCCTCAATAGCCTCATCTTTAGCATCAAAAACTTTAAACTGGCCATCATTAGGAACTTCTTCAGCATGAGGCCCTGACCAGCCACGGCCAAACTGGGGTGGCACCATTTGGGCAGGTCCCGGCCGTGGGCTCCGAGGGCTAAGTGGTCGTCCCGGCGATCTTTTCCCTGCCTTCTGAGCACTCTTGGGTGGCGTTATTGACAGAGGGCGAGCAGATAAGCCAGAAGATGCGGAGCTGCCCCCTCTTTTGGGCGATTTGTTTTTTTGGCGGGCTGGGGAAAGAGAGGGGATTTTAGGCTTGTGGCCTGGTGTGGGAGGGGCCACAGCAGGCCGGGCTGGTTCAATGGACAGTGGCGGTGAAGGGGAGTGAGGCATGTGCTGGGCGTTGAGTGAGCTGAGAGGTTCTCTCGGCTCAAAGGTCCATTCTGGACTGGAGCCGGGTTTGGTGCCCAAACGAGGCCTTTTGGCAGCGGGCAAAAGACCCTCAGGCCTAGGGCTATCTGCCCTCCGTGGGCCTAGCCAGTTTTCATCATTTTCTTCATCCTCGCCATCCTCCTCTTCACCGAGAGACACCTGCATGGCCTCAGCTGATGTGCCCATGTCTGCAGGGACCTGCTCTTCCTCCTCTTCATCTGTGAAAAAGAGAGCAGAAATAGTTAGACACTTTTTAAACATAAATATTCATGGCATATTAACATATATAAACATATATCAAAAAATGACAGGCGCACATATTCCCTCACCTTATAAAAAGGCAATTCATTTCTTACAAAAAAAAGTTCACAGTTAGTAGATATGTAACAAAGATGTAGGTTAAGCAAGTTTAGAATCTTTGTTAGCATTTGGTGCTAAAAGATATTTCATTTTGCTACGACTGTCAAGAAAAAAGATGACTGCTTTAAATCCAACCCATTAAAACTGTGGCAAGGCCAAAGCAAGAGCAATTAAAAGTGATCCTGCCCCCAGACATGGGACGTAGGTGGGAAATTGTAATCGATGCAATGATTCAGCTAATGACTCGTTACACTATTTATCAAACGCATGGAAAGAAATTGTGGGGTGAGGGGGGAGAGATAGAGATAGAGTGAGAGAAAGAAAGAGAGAGAATTTGAGGAAGAGAGCAATATTAAGTGGAATGGAGGACAGATATCAGAACAGAAGATCAAAATCATTCACACCTGATTACACAGCAGAACAACAGAGAGAATGAAACTCACACACACACACACACACGACCATATTGTAAGGGTAATCTCCAGCAAAATCAAACTTTTCTAATATTTACCCTCCACTCTAACACACACCCACACCCACACAAAAATACACATCGGCTGTACACTGGGGTTGCTGCGATACTGGTTATGTGGCCATGTGACAGCCTCCTGCCCCCTCAGAGCCACAACGGAGGACAGGCAGCGCAGGCATTCTCCTCTGACACCCTCCATTATAAATAGTGTAATCTATATGGTAATACTGTTGTATTCTATAGGCGGCGAATGGGGATAAGATAACATTGTGACTTTGGGCTTTTTCTTCCGTTGCTGACTGCTATGGTAATAGTTATCAAAGGTTATTTGGGGAATGACACGTCGGCCCCTCTCTGATTGGCCGAGCCTGGTTATTTATGATATGAATTATGATAAAGATGATGTCTCTGCTCCTCCTTACACTCTCTCTGTGAGAAGCCTCCCTCGCACAATAAATTGCTATCGTTAATCACCGTGTGCTTTGTGGAGCTGTGATTACCCTGCTGCCGCCACCGCGCCGTAATAAGAATTTTTATTTAAAGGAAGAATATGGATTTGTCATCCCCTCCTCAGCACAAATGAAACTGACAATATTTCACGATGCTGACATTTAATTTGTTTAAAAAAAAAAAAAAGAAAGAAAGAAAGGAGGAGGTAGGGAGTGCGGGCGATATTTGCATTTTATGGCTCTATTCCTCCTTTTGCTGCATCCGAGTATCTCTCTCATAAAAATAATGTGGGAAACACTAATGACTCATAACTGAGAGAAGTAGAAAGGGGGAGTAGTGGAGAGGAAAAGGTGAAAGTGAGAGTAAAGGAAAAGGTAAAAAGAGAGAGAGGGGGAAAAAAAAAGAGAGAAAGAGTGAGAGGATTAGGAGCAAAGATTGGGAACAGAGGAGGAAAGAGAGTGTATAGTTTGGGGGGGGGGGGGGGAGAAATAGAGGAAAAGTGGAAAAACAGTAAAAGCAATAATGTAACGCAAAAAGCAGGAGAAGTTGTAACAAAATGCAGTAGTTTCCTTTGTGCAGGAATAAGATGAAAGAAACTACGACAACGGTGAAAAAGAGTAATAGAGTGGGAGGAAGAAACAGGTGTGTGTGTGTGTGTGTGTGTGTGTGTGTGTGTGTACACTTTTTGCAATCAGACAGCATAAGACACTGCGTTGCCTCCATATACTCTTCTTTCATCCTTATATCAAAAATCAGACCAGCTCTCTTCAAATTTGGCACTGCAGAAGAAAGCACCACAAACACACACAGGCATGCGTGCGTCCACACACACACACACACACACACACACACACACACACACACACACACAATCGAGTTGTAATTGATTGTGTCATTTACAAACGTGAGAAAGACTACAGACAGGCCTTGATAACGAGAGAATGCTGCAGAGCCAAAAATGGCACGTAGCAATGAAAACAAGCTTAGACGCACGTTAGGAAGTAATTAAAACGGAGAGATAAGAGAGAGAGAGAGAGAGAGAGAGAGAGAGAGAGAGAGAGAGAGAGGAGGAGAGGGAGAGAGACAGAGAACAAATGAACAAAGTGGAGAAGTGTCATTTTAGCCGAATCCAATGGCTCACAAAATTGACTGGCTCTCTGGTCCTGTATGGCTCTATCCACTCTCTCTCTCTAACTAACACACACACACACACACACACACACACACACACACACAGAGTGTGGTAAAGTGAACAGAAGCAGAACAGATATTTATGCCCTTATTTGGGGTAAATTCATATCACTTCCATTAAAATCTCCCTCAGTTCACCTCCCTCTTCCCTGTTGCCGCTATATTACACGTGAAAAGCTCGGATTAAGGCTCAGTGCAATTAAAGCCAGGTCGTTTATTGGGGCTTCAATCAATGAGCGGCAGAATCACAGGTCTAAACGAGAAGAGATAAGAGCCTTTTAATGTTCCAGCTCCACAGAGTCACTGCAATGGACAATTACTAATCTGAGAGTGCTCCTTTGTGTGCCTATGTGTATGTGTTCGTTCACACAACCTGTAGGAGTTTTGTAAACAAAATAACATTTAGCAACTAGAGAGAGCATGACCACAAGAAAACACAGTGCAAAAGCCTTGAGCCACCTCTCATATCTTCATATTTTGCTTCCAATATAGAATGAATGAGTCATTCAAGTGTAAGTCTGTCTGTCTGTGTCTGTCTATCTCAGATCTAAATATCCCATAAATTCCATTTACATTTTAAAAAGTAAATAAACTTTCATACATTAGTTTAACCACACACTCAAAGAACAGCACTTAAGTCTAATCTTGCAATTATCTGGAATTGCCAAACAGACTACAAAACCAATGAGCGCAATTTTAAGATGCTATTGACAATAGTGCGGTAAATAAAATGCACCATATTCAGCTACTTTAATATAAAGCATATGTCAGTTAGAGCAGGCATAGTGTATCTGTAGACAAACACATCTACCCTGTTCTGCTGGGGTAAGTGTAGGTGAAGTGGGTGCAGGTAGTAAATGAGACAGTGGGGGGCAAACAGGTCAAACTGCATTTTCTTGTGGTTTGAGAAAGAATCAGCGTTGAAAGCTAGAGAAACCAAGAAATAACACGTTTGTCCCATGTGTGTTACATGTATTATAACTGTATGTAATACTAATTCTGTTTATAAACTCTGATTGGCTGAGCTGCTGGAAGAATCCACACAGTATACAAACACCTGCGACTGCTGACCCAAAGAACTGTTTCAGAATGGACTGCAATGATGCTGGCAAAATAGCACTGAGAAAAGCTATGGATAAAGACTGAACCTGGTTAATGTTGAAAATGAGCATCTTTACTCAACAACCAGGACTAGAGTGAACAACACAAGTCTTTCTCCTTTATACTCTTTTAACCGGTGTATTTGCACAATCTTTCGGTGTGAAACTGTAATGAAAGAATGGAAGAACTTCACTGTCTTCACTTCAATGTCTTACAAACTTCAAGTTTCCAGGTCCGGACATATCATGCTTTCCTTGAGGGGCCATAGTCTCAGGAAGTACACAGTGCACCATGTAAAAGGACAGGGATGCATTTGAGAATGACCCACAGTAAAGGAACATACAGCACCAGTAACCCTGGGATTAAAGAACGCTGAACATTAAAAAAAAGGCTTTCCTTTCAAAGTATCATACGAAAAAGTTCATAAAATGTATCTAATTGTCAGCAAATGACTGTTCTGGTCCTTCTTCAGAAATCGACAGTTGTTCGGTAGCAATTTTATACTCTGGATTAGCTTTGGCTCACAAGCATCACTCCAACACACCCCTATAGCTGACACTTGGGCATCTTAGGCTTTTAATGAAGCTCAGTGTCACAAGCACCTTACAAAGTCAGGACTTGCATCGTAGGTCCTGCAGGCTCGCCTTCCTCTAGTCTTACGACAATGGAAATGAAGCACGCACATGGCCCACTGGAGTCTGAAAGATAAATGAGTATTTTCTAGACGGAAATGTAATTGCTGAAATATATTCATCCTTGCCAAAGGTAAAACCACACTGAGAGTTGTGTTGTCAGACGAAAGCAGAAAAGAAGTGGGAAAAGAAGGGGGAAAAAAAAAGGAGGGGTTGATAGACTTTGGAGTGACTTTGACCTTGCCTACTGCAACACACACATTCACACACACATACACACACATAAGCACTCACACATGCCCACACAGACACACACGTGTTCCCCCGCAGCCCCAATGTCTGTCTCCTTGCTCTCATGACCTTCACGTCCGGGGGTATGGAGGGAACGGGGAGGGGGGGAAAAAAAAAAATAAAAAAAAACTTCCAGAGGCTTCCGTCTGTAAGTTATTCAAGAATAAGCTTTGAATAATTGTCCCGCAATATGAGTCTCCCTGATTAATTGCCTGAGATAAGAGGTGCTTCTCTTCCCTCCTTTCTCTCTCCCCCAGCAAGGCCTGCTGATTCTTCTAATCACCCCAGTGTACCACCAAACACACCACGATGTGCGCAAGTGTGCGCACGTGCCCTTCGGAGTCAATGAGAGGAAAAGAAATAAAAGAAATTAAGAAAAGCAAAGAAAACTTTGGTGAGATGAAGGTTCAGACACTGGGGAGGTCATTTGTGCATGGACATTTAAACGTATATTAAACGTTAAGGGTGGATGTTTTGATGCCAACGTCGCGATACATTCTTACAACTCACTGCTTACTTAAGAACTGTCATACTTCCCTGTCCTTTCTGTGCAGTTTGCCTTTTCTGCGTGTCTGTGGGCTTCCTCAAGTTCCTCTGCCTTCCCATTCTAAAGACATTTATGTCAGGTGCACAGGAAATGCTTAACTGCCTCAAAAGGTGTGACCATGAGTGTGTGAAGTCTTTTCTGCAATGGATTTGCAAACCCTCCATGTGCTTCTACAACTTTCTACACCTTAGGAGCCATGGCGTAGGCTGCAGCAACCCCTCCCACCCCGGTTAGGAGAAGTGGCTCAGAACCTGGATGAATAAATTAATGAATTCATGTTTACTGGCCCTTTAAATGGTCGTTCCTCTGCAGTTGTTCTGAGGTCCCAAAGTATTGACAATACAGGATTTATAATCTAAGCACATGTGACATAATGTCCCGTAATATGATAATGAGACACCGCCCACCACTTTAACATTCAAAAGGGTTAATATCTCACTACGCAAAATAAAAGTCCCACTCACGCAATACCCCAGCATGCCGTCCCAGCATATAAATTAGCGTAGATCTAAAAATAATATGTTATCAATATATGCTCCTCCATACACGTATAAAGGTTTCAGGTAAAGAAAGCGAGCGCTCCGGCGCACACAGTACTAATAGCAGATTTTCTTTCTGCTATAATTTGCAGCGTCGCCTACAGGGCGCACGGGTCTTTGAAGTGCTAAGAAATGCCAAGTCAATTACTAATGTATTATTTATTTATTTATTTTTTGAAGAAAGAAAATTCAATTTGGGCCTTTTATGCTTTGCAACAGTGTACATAGCATGATCTGAGTTTTGTGGCTCAGTCCTCATTTAAAAGATGTATTTATTTGAGAGAGGCTCGATTAGACTGAGGTACATTGTGTCTTTTTTTCCTCTCTGGTGTTGTAGTGTTTGTGCACACAATTGTAAAATTGGGAGAGTCATTTGGCAGAATAATGCTCTTCATCAGGAGCAAATTCACAGTAATGATCTTTTCATACCTGAGCGTAAGAGGGTGTAACACGGGGCTGGTCTGGTAGGGGGGACAATAAGCAGGCAAAACGCTCAGCCCACCACTCAGGAGCTGTGATGCTCCACAAACACTCTGCCTCTACTGCGGTAGGAAAAAAAAGCATTTTCTCTTCCTATTCGCTTAATGAAGTGATCTGTGATCTGCAGAAGGGAATTAAAAAAAAAAAAAAAAGTCCCACAGACACACCTCACATCACACTTCAGCTCTTTCTTCTTTTTTGGTGCTTTGACTGAGGCCCTTTCTTTCTTTCTCTCTTTCATGCTTTCTTTTCAGGTGCTGGTGGAGACAGACTGGCTGGAGCACCCTCATATTCTCAGAGCCGTTAGCTAAAGAAGGAAGCACACTAAAAGTAATGCTACACTCTCTCTCTTCCACCTTATCTATTCTCTTTCTAACTTTCCTCCTTCTATCTCTCTCTCTCTCTGCTCCCCATATTTTTATCTATTTCTCTCTTTCTTCCTCTGGTTCCCTTCTCTGTCCCTGTATTGATCTCCCTTACATCTCCATTTTTGCTGTCTCTTTATCTCTATTCTTTTTGCCCTCTTTCTCTTTTTCACTCACACCCGTCCCTGTTTTCTCATCTTTTCTTTCTTCTTTTACTCATTCTTTCCCACAATCCCACTTGTTCCTCTTTTATATATATATATATATATATATATATATATATATATATATATATATATATCTTTGCCTCTTTCCTTCCAGTCTCTCTCTTTCTCCCCTTGCTCCATTTTTCCCTTCTTTTACTTTTTTTCTTTCTGCAAAACCCCCACCCTCCACCCCCTATACATAGATCAGGAGCCCTGATCGCCTTCTGCGATTAGAGAAAAACTGCAGAGTTCTGCCTCTCCCCCCAAAACAAAGTGTTTTTAAAGCTTCTGTTTTCCCCAGCCCTGGCGCCACCAGGAGAACAGTAAACAATAAACATCGACGGATGGAGGGCGGACACAGACACACACTCTGGGCACGTACACACGCCCCACACACACTCACACACGCGTGCACAGGTTCAGTGCGAGTGCGTACATTGTGTCTAATGACTAATTTGAGTTGCATTGAAAGGCATAGCGTGGAGGCGTCATGTCAGTGTGTGTATGTTAACACTTCCCTGTGCCTGTCAGCGCCCACACACACACTGAAAGGTCCGCCATACGGCCGGGAACACGCCGCGTCACCCTGTTGAACGAACACTCACACACACTTATACGCACACCATCCTTCACAATCATCTATACACACCTGCTTCCACACACATTCAACAAAGGACAGACACATCAAACTCCGCTAGCCAAAACAACCCCGTCCTCACTGGACAGTGTTAACCCACTTAAAAAACAACTAGGGGAAAAAAGCGTTCGGGACTTTTCGGTGAAATGACAGAAGGGGAACGTCGATGCTTTGGCCCTGTTAAATAAACACTGCCCAAATTGACTCGTGTTATCTATACATCGCAAGGCCAGTTCCAATGGCCGGCGGTGAGCATGCCCCTCAGGAAAAGAGCCGGCCGAGTCGAAACACTTAAAGAGTGGACTCATGGCAAATTGACTTTTACTTCAAAGTGCTCCACAATTATGTCTTTCAGCAATTAGAGAGGTTGAAAAAGGGACCCACTTGAGGCTTGCCAGTGAACCGGCAGAGGAATGCCCCTGGAGCAGCTGAAGCAGGGGTGGGAGCGAGGGCCCTTTAGTACCATGGGAGTCTAAGCCGTGCGCACACACACACACACACACACACACACACACACACACACACACACACACACACACACACACCAAGAGGGGTCGAAATGAGGGCTAAGTCTTTCCACACCTACAAGAAACACAGACTGGTTTTTATACCTTGCTAGGACATAAGGTCACTTTTTCTATTTATATCATATAAGATGATATAAAAGTATCTAGAAATCGGACCCTAACACTAGACTTTACTTCAAGCACCTCTTCCAAAAAAAAAAAAAAAAAAAAAAAAGTTGTGCTAAACTGAAATTCACTTCACAAAGTCGGGGACATTTTGTTTATTCCATAGGACAGGCCTGTCTTTCTCCATGTCACGACATTTCTTTCCTGAAAACGTAGAAAAACAAGCACTCAAAAACACACACACACTTACGCGAATTTTCCTACACGGCCCAGAGTGCTCCATAATAAAGAAAACCATCAAGCAGTCAAATCGAGGGTATGAAATAAAAATACACAGAAAATCACCATCTTAGAGCATTTGAATTGCTTCCAGATTCAATACAGTTTAAAACCTTTTGAGGTCATTTGGGGAAGGGGGAGGTGTATCTGCTCATATGCTCAGTTTAATAATCAGAGACTCTTGCTGCAAGTCGGGGAGAACGGCTCTTCTGCTCAGTTTTAATGGTAATAACGCGCTCCTAACGGAGGCAATTAGGTTGCATGTGATCCCTATCGGCTCTGTGTGTTCCCAGCGCATCTAAAGAAAATGTTTGCGTTTGAAAAAGTCCATCGCGTAAACAGATAAGGAAGGTTGCGGTACGGCATATCGCTACAGCTGACTTTGTTCTACCCACAGATCAGTAATGCTGGCCTGCTGTTCAGGCTGATGAGCCCTGGCTACTGCAAGTGCTGCCGATTACACACACAGACACACACACACAGAGAAAAGGTGTGTGTGTGTGTGTGGTGTGTGTTTGTATGTATGTATTTGTATATAAAACATTAAATTAATTTGCATTAGATAATTTGTCACACTGAGCAGAATATACGTACAGAGCGAATGAACTGCAGTTAGCATTCTACCAGAAGTGCAAAGAACAAATACGATAAATACAGTACACATAAAGAGCACCATTAATGGAGATGTATGTTAAAGTGTGTACAGTGATACAGACAGTGAAACAGTATATAAAATAAAAGAAATGAAGGAAAGAAAGGAAAAGAAAGCAGACTGAAATAGGGAATTTGTATTTCTATGCTATATGTATGGTATAAACAAATGTCCAGGTGATTTTAAAAAATACGAGGCTTGAAGAGGGATAAAACTGTTGGTTCCTCCAAATATACAGTTGGCTGTGTGCACACAGGCTATATGTGCAGTAAAAAATGAATTCCAAAATGGCACAAAACTGCACAAACTGAGTATTGAGTGCAATATGGTTAGAAAGTTGTTGTTGTTGTTTTTTTTTTTTACATTTATCATCATTAAGTAAAACAAATAAATAAATAAATAATTGGTTGTCATTTCAAAATGAGAGCAAACTTCGAGTATTTAAAGGGTCACGTTTGTCCTGAAAATGCATGAAAACAAACACTTGCACTAAAAAAGCCTAAGCACAAGATGACAAACGGTCAAACGAAAAACAAAAAGGTCTATAAATTATTCTATAAGGATATTCTAATGAGTTCCATTTCTCCGAAATGTATTCATTCGATGAAGGCTTTTAAAATATGTGAAGAATGTGTTATTAAAATCACTCACAGAAATTCTATTCAACAAGCAGAACTGAACAGCAAGTGTTCCTCTACTGAAAGGCTGAGCTACTGCTAAATTAGCCCTTTGATACACTCAGATTCACGAAAACATGAAAAAAATGAATTTGATTCTTAATCTTATGACCTGATGTACTATTTGCATGGTAAAGCAAACACAATGATCATTTTTAACTTTAGAAATTGGAATATTGACCTTAAACGTGGCCTACAAATCAAACTTCGCTCCAAAGAATGCCTGATATGGTCTCTCGAGTTAAGCAAGCATAACTGTACCTCCTCATCCCCTGAGAGAAGATACACATTTTATAGATTTCATATAGCTTATTACATTCCTCTTTCTAGCAAACCTGTATTTCACGTATTTTAGTCTCATAAAATGCATTTATATTATATTGAGAGGTGAGTAATCGTTCCGACATCTTAGTCTAATTTAAGTTGAATTTCTCTCCAATAAGATGCGTCTAAAATGCAAACAAACATTTTAAAGATCTCAAGAAAACCACAACAACCTAATCTACCAACGATCAAAAATGTGCTTAAATAGCTTTCTTATCGTTTTAGCTTTCCACATGAGCCATACCTGGGGATGAGGAGTCCAGATACACTGCATTTTACACATACACACGCAGTCTACTGACGCAAACCTAGCACGCGCAAACACACACAGACAAAACATTCATTCACACATCACTCACTCATCTCCCCTTGAAGCGCTCACAAGTCTCCGAAAAATGCATTCGGCTTCTTCTCAACTTACATCTTCATCACTTATTTCAATGTTCTTTTCAAAAACATTCTCCTTTTGAAATGTTTGCACAAATATGGGCTTTGGGCTTCAAGTGAATTTAAGGGCTACTAAAGTCCTACTAATAAAATCGAACCCCATTAGCCAGAACACTCGGACACCAGACACTCAATGTTTCCATTTCTTTTAGCTTTATTTTCTTAGCAAATAATAAATATGATAAGCTTATTACTGACTTTTCTGTTGCCCCTGAAATGCTATGTGTCTAGAAACTGCTTTTTAGATAAGCAAAACTAATTAATGAGTTACTTAATAATACATAAATAAACAGATTGAAACGGAACTATTTTCTATTAACCATATTTTCATTTAAGCATTTTGTCTTGACATCCAATCTGTACAGACTGCGGAGTGAATTTCTCTCAGGATGAGATTGGAAACCAGTTTAAAAAGACAGGCCAAAGGCTCCTTGTCGCTTGAAATGTGCTGCAATTTAAAAAGAACATTCTGCTGCCCAGGTCATGACCTCTTTGTGAGTGTCTGCGAGGTCATGGGGTCAGGTCAATTGGAGGGGAATGTTATCCAAAGCACCTTATTTATTTATTTAATCTTTCATCTGACTCCGCTCGTCCGCCACTAGCCGGGATTATCCGTAAAGAAGGAGAGAGAGAGAGAGAGAGAGAGAGAGAGAGAGAGCTGCTTCAAATTAGCCTGGATAAATAATCGACATTTCAACTCCATAAACATTGTACGTCGCATTTTTTTTCGCAAAAAGTCAAATAAACGGTTCGGAAAACCCGTCCTGGCAGCAAAATAAAGAGGAGCATTGAAGTCACATGACGTGGCCGGGTTATTTCCTCTGCCGTCCACTTTTTCCTCCCCTCTCCTCCCTTCTCTGATTCCCTGTGCATTCTCCCATGTTACAGTCAGCACATGAGAGGCTGTTCTAACATCCAAACGCACACTTTCAATCAAGCGTTTCACCAAAGGACGCTTTGCAGCTTCAGTTCAACAGAAAATGCATGTTTATTACAGGCTTTCCACTTAAGAGCTTAGCTTCAGCATATCGAATAAGGCTTTAATATTGACTTTACTGGTCAAATGCTATGCCTCTCCAGCTTAGCATGTAATCAAGGTGAATAGAAGTCTTCAGTGAGTACATTCGCAAATGACCTTACCTCTGCAAGGGATATTTCATATATTTTGATCCAAAAAAAAGGGACTGGTGTATTTTTCCCCAAAACTATACTATCAAAAGGTACAAAACAGCCTTAAAATACTGCTTAAGAGCACTTTTTGAGTTTGAAAACTACAGAACCTACAGAAAGGTACTTCTTAATACATTTCAATAACTTCTCAATTAAAAAAAGTCAGATAGGACAGTGACCACCTTTATCCGAAAATATAAAACTTAAGACTTGCTTCTGAGATTATTATTACTAATCCTCCTCACTCCTGTTATTTGTGATCACTTGGGTAACCTAAAACTTGCACCGTAATAACTAAAAACATCAAGAGAAATTTAGCTTCCTTCTATAACATTTATTTCTTCCTTCTTTGGATTTGAATAAATGCGCAAGTAGCAAAGACAAAAGGCAAAAGGCACCTTTTGAACTGACTCTGTCTTGCATCAATGTTCCTCTTTCTTAAGCCCCTAAAAAGCAAAGCAGGTTTTGTGTCTCATAGTCTGTCACATCTTCATCACTGGACTAACGGGCGGCTCCGGGTTTTCTCGCTGGAGCGAGACAGAGCTGGGGCACAATGTGAAAAAACGGTCAGATAGTCTGGAGGTGCATGAGGGTTTAGGTCAACGCTGGGTTTTCGACAGCAGCTTTACAATACCTGTAATACTTTACAATACCTGCCAAGCATCACACACAACAGACCATTGACTGTGCAAGATAAGTGACATTCATTTCAGTTAAACCAGTTTGCAACCAGGTCACAATGGGTTCACTTAGGAGTCTGGAAACATTTTGGATGTGTCGTATGAAAATTATAACATTAGGAAAACTGAAAACGCTGGAAAAGTAATTACAATATTTCTCTTGTCTGATATGCTCAGAAGCTTATAAATTGTGCCAACAACTTGTTGTCACACTATCACCTTTTTGGACCACATCAGCTTGCCTTTATACTGTAATACTAAAATTTAGGACAAATAAATTAAAAGGTCCTAAATAAGGTAGAATGAAATCACATGAACATGAATATTAAAGAAAAGGTGTCTTTCCATTTTTTTAGTTTCCATCTCAGACAGATTTTATTTCAGCTCGGACAGCAAGTTGCTACGAACTGGTCAGTACCTCGTTTAGGGATGATATACTGTTGTTTTTTTTGCATATAACCCACATTTGGGTGCATTTTTGAGAAGAGAATTTAGCGACACAGTTCATACTGTATATATTGTCTTAATGTTGTCGTAATAAATCTTAATTTTAATATTTTATAAGCAACTTATGCTGCCATTCAGGTCTACACAGGATATGAGTTTATTTATGATGACTGCGGCCAATTCAATTTTTTGTATGCGTCCCTCCTTCAAGTTCAGTTCTTTTGAACAGGTAATACACGCTGCACTGCTGCACTGTTTCGCACACAGGACTAGTTTAAGTGAAGTGTCTTTGTGGTTGGAGTTTAGATCGAGAAGCTGCTCACTCCAGTCTCGTTGGTGAACTCTTCACCCCAGTGAGAACAAGGGGACAAGATGGAGAAAAGGAGAATTAGGAACTGTGAACAAGAAGATTCATAAAGGAAAAAAAAAAAAAAAAAAAAAACCCCGGCCACCCGTATGAGGGCTGCTACACAAAAATTCTAGAGCATTCCTCTGTTTCTTCGGCGGCCAGCGCAACACAACAATACGCCTCATTTACAGCCAGCAAACACACACAACCCCTCGAATGTGTGTCTGTGTACGAGTCAAAGAGGCAGACTAAATTTTGGTGTAATAGCACTGTTTGTTCATTAGTAACAGCAAGTGCATGGCATACAAATGAGTCAGGAATTACAAGGAAGAGTCATGTGAATGTGAACATTGAATAAATCTAAGGTGTGTGTGTGTGTGTGTGTGTGTGTGTGTGTGTGTGTGTGTGAGAGAGAGAGAGAGAGAGAGAGAGAGAGAGAGAGAGAGCGCCCAAACAGGCCGGCGCCAGCAGTCTGCCCTCCTCGTAACGGCTGAACGCCGACGGAAGACAGAGAGAGAGCGAGAGAGAGAGAGAGAGAGAGAGAGAGAGAGAGAGAGAGAGAGAGAGAGATCGACATCTTTCCTACAGAACAGGCCAGGATGTCTTCTGCCTCTATGAGGGAGGAAGGACAACAAAAAAAGAAAAGGGGGGAAAAAAAAACCAAAAAAAAACCAACACCAACACTAGCGATGTTTTTCTATACCTGCCGAGCCATTCTGCATGATATGACACACACAGGTGCAATCACACACACCTTTCCAAAGCCCTTTAGACAAATTTGGGGGAAATTATTTGAAAAATGTTCGTTTGAAAGATCCATACTTAAGAGAGGAGTAAGTGAAACAAAATAAATAAAATCCTTTCATCGACATTGCCAAATTCAAACTTTCACCTGACAAAAGGAAGCAGCACAGAAACAGAGGCTCTTATAGGCCCAATTTCAGAAGCCTACATATTCAAATTTCTCACTGTCATCTTGGCGTATTAAGATAACTTTAATTCTCCCAATTTATTTTTATTTTCCTGAAATCGGGGAAACCGCTGGGTCAACACGACCGAGCCTTGAGCCGGGCGGGAAAATAAAGCCGCTCTATCTCAATATGAGAGAAAAAAATAATCCCAAACTGCCTCTCCTCACTCGAGACATACGCAACTCAATCTAAAAAACACACACCAATATATTGAAAGTGCATTTAAGATGAGGGGTTGAGCTAAAAAAGCCAGGATGCTTACTCCTACAAAAATACACTTGTGCTGCCGTCTGCACAATCGCGAAGCCAAAATATTTCACCACAGAATCCGCTCGCCTCTATCCTCCACTGTTCCAGTTCACTTCAAGTCCTTCTGAACTTTCTCAGCTTTTTCCCCTGCTTCCCTTTCCCTCGGTCTCTGATGGAGATGATGACACGATGGGCTCTTGCAGCAGGCCAAAATCCACTGCAATCAGAGCTGCTGTACAAACGATCAAAATTCTCACACACATCTCTCAGAGAGATCCTCTAAGGGCCTGTTTCTCTTTACGGGCTTTGTTTCTGCAACTGAAAGACGAACTTGCAAATAAGAAAAAAAGAGAGAGATCAAAAAATCTGGTTTAGGTTAAAGCTTTTTAGAACATGTTTACTAAACAGAGCAGGTGTAAAACAGAGCAGGTGTCTCTCTGAAAAGTCTATAGGGTCTGTATGTGGTGTCCCCTGCTCACAACTACCATGAAATATTCACAGCAGTGAAATCAATTTTTGCAGTTACTGAATAACAATTTGTTGTAATTACTGAATACTTATCTGTTAGTAATTCAGTAAATAACTGGAATAGTAGTAGTTACTGCAATCCAGCATTACATACTGTATAATCAACAGTTATTACTCAATGATTACCAGCAGCTACTCAATAATTAATCAGTAGTTACTGAATATTCAACAGCAGTTACTGAATAATCAACAGCAGTTACTGAATATTCAACAGTAGTTACTGAACAATCACAAGCAGTTACTGTATAAGCCATACTCATTACTGGATAATCAATTGGAGTTAGTTAGTAATTAATATTAGTTAATAATCCATTTAAGTTAGTAATTCATAGTAGTTAATGCATGATCAAAGGAAGTTAGTAATGAATTACCATGGCCTGTTATAAATAACGTTAATGAATAACAACAACTGATGAATAATTGATGGTATAATTCATGCTAGTAAGTGAATAATTCTCAGCAGTTAATAATCAACAGCACTTAGTGAGTTAAAAAGGGAATATTAAAAGTGAACTGAACAATAGTGAAAAATCTATAATAGTTATACTAAAGTAAAAGATGAATCAACAATAATAAGTGAATAATTCACGCTATGAACTGAATAATCTTTAGCACTTAGTTAATAACTCAGATGTATTTATACTGAACAATAAGTTTGAAGACACTTCAGAGGTTTGACCCCAATCTCGTAAGCAAGGGCCCGTGTGGCTGCAGCTTTTCTCTATAAACAAGCAGAATCAGGTGAAATGCTTGTTTAATTAGAAGCAAAAAATGGATCAGCATCACCAGATAATCAAATGAAAATTCTCAGGCCAGACATGCTCATACACTATCATCTGAAGGGCATGCCTCGGCGGTGCTTGTTTTCGTCTCTGCTGGCAGACATTTGAAGGCAGTGACTCCAGAGTCAAAGAGAAGAAGGGGGCTGTTTAGACTGTATTAATTCCCTTGACGAGCTTCCAAGCCAGCCCACTTAAGGTTATTAAGGTCTATAAATACCGTGGCTTACAGGCTATAATGTCACTGTTGTTTGCCCTTGTTAAGACACATAATTGCTTAATTTACATTTCGCTTCCTCTTTCCTCCACCCAAAAAAGCGGAAGCCATTACGTGCCCCAAATGTACCCATCCCTACAATTACGCTGCCGCCAGAACCGACCAATCAGCTACGAAGCCCTTGCATTGCCGAGGGAAGCTCCAGAGGACAGTGATGGGAACGCAGGAAAAGGACTGTATAGTCTCTGACGGAGAACGAAAGCAAGCGCAAGAGAGGGATGTGACCTGCCGAATAGTAAACGAAAGAGCAAAGGAAAATGCAAAAGCTGGGAAAAAAAAGAAAGAAGAGTGTGTGAAAAGAAAGCAAGTGAAAGACACAGAAAGGGAATGAAGTGTTGGAAAGCTGGACAAACAGAAACGTACCTAACCTGGTCATGACCTTTCCTACTTGTTATCAAACACACACACACATACACACACACACACACCATAAAATAAAACAAAATAGGTATCCATCGAAGCACCAAGTTTAATTAACCAATACAGAAAAACTGGCTGTGTGTGTGTGTGTGTATATATATATATATACACATGTTTTTGTTCCCTCATTTTCACTAATTTGACATTTAAAGGAATTACTTTGTTTGTAGTGGCAGGAAAAGGCAGGAAATCCGATAAATTATGCTATTAGATAAATTTACCAAGACAGGTCAACACCCAAACAGACACGGTCTTTGTGTGTGTGAGTGCGTGCACATAAGAGTGTGAGAGATAAAGAAAGAACCTAAGTCAAATGATAGCCAAAAAAATTACAGAATGCACTAACTATAATAAACAGAAGGGGAATTAATATTCTACACAAAAAAAAACTTTTCATTTTAACACATATGAATGCAGCACAGTTCATATTGGTCCGTTTATCATGAAACGTGCACATTATATAAAGGAAAGCAGGTGCTGGACAAGTGTAAGAGTTATAGGCTTGATATAAGAAGAGTAAAATAGATGTGGTGCTGCTTCTGTAGACTGGAACTAGGAAGCTGCTTTCTTTTACCAGCCTCTAATGACCAGTTCACCTACTCATTCCCTGACCACAAACACTCTTGTAGTCCGGAATTTCTCATATGGCTGACAGGGATTTTTGTCGAAATGCACAAATCATTTGGAGGCGGAGTTTGCGTATATAGGTTGTTGTTTTTTTCTTCAGCAAATAAATCCATTACATTAAACTACATCCTAAAAAGCATACAGATGCTGACATGGGCTGTGACTGTAATCCCCACCTAAGGTCACACCGCAAGTACAAAGAAGTGTGGATACATGTTCCTGAAGTTGGAACAGTGGTATGGACAGCATATGTGTGTGTGTGTGTGTGTGTGTGTGTGTGTGTGTGTGTGTGTGTGTGTGTGTGTGTGTGTGTGTGTGTGTGTGTGTGTGCTGAAACAGAATTAGGAGCTTGGTTATGTGGAGCAAACAGCAGATAAGAAGTCTAAGATGATGAAATATAAAGCAACACATGACCTGGAGAACCTCACTCTGATCACTGATAACTAACACGTGCGCGCGCACACACGCTCTCTCTCTCTAACACTTTCTCTCTCCCTCTTTCTCTCTCTCCCTCTCTCTCTCTCTCTCTCTCAAGAGTCTGTGATTCATGATAACAGCAGCACAACACACACGCAGGGACGAACACTATATCAACAGCAGAATTACAGGCTGATATAACCTCTGATATACCTGATACTGCACTGCCTGTGTGTGTATGTATGTGCGCGCACGCGTGTGTGTGTGTGCGCGTTTGTGTGCTTGAGAAAGAGAATAAATGTAGAAGAGTGTCAAAAAAGGAACGCACAGTATAAGTATAAAATATTTACTTTACATGCAAGTATAAAATAATTACTGTAGCAAAGAAAAAAAGAAAGAAAAAGAAAAAGCTTGTGATTAGGATTTGGCATCAGTAGATGGCATGAACTGAATCTCACCTGGTGAACTAATAGTTAGTTTATATTCAGGAGTGTAATTCGGCTCATTGAGAGCTTCTCATTGCAAGGACTGTACACTGCTTCTCGATGATCCCGTCATACCTCCTGCTGCTAAAAAGCAGCCGTGTGATATTCCTCTGGATATATTTCTATGAAATCATTCAATTTAATCTATTCATCTTTGATATTATTCGCAAGGATTTGGTGTGATGGGGGAAAAAAAAGAACAGCTTTTCGGTTCCCAAAAAGCACTTGTGGTGTGTGCGAGCATGGAACCCTTTAGAAGTTGTTTTTCAGTAACCAAACAGAATCTCATGAACATAATGCAACCTGAGACTTAAGTTTAATAGGATTCTCCTCAATCGTCCCATCCAAGCCCAACATTTTGACAAAGTGCATCAAGTGTGGATCCCAGAAACTAAACTGCAATTGCCACACAGAGTGGACAAAATCAAGAAGGAGCAAGTTGGCGGATGCAGATGTAGCCCTTTAGCTCTCGCTCATGTTTCAGTTCCTGTCACATCTCTGGATTGCAACGGAATATCAGAACAAGCAAAGCTCTGTCAGTGATAGCAGATAACGCCTCAGCATATTCCTGCCTATTACACACACTACCACATCCGCTTGCTACAACCCAAACAGGTATCTGTTCAGATCTGTTCTAGCTGGAAATCAGAGAATGTAAGTATTATTTAACCTTTGGTAGTAAAAATAGCAAGTTGAGTGCAGCAAAAATGCACAGAATTAGTTTTGTCCTGCGCTCACTTTACACTGTGGAGATTCCAGTTTGAAGCATGCAGGACTATGTTGTTTTAATCCAAAGCAAGCAGGAAACAATACACTGGCCATGTGACTTCACACACACACAGTAGTGTATTTTATCCCTGTATCACCAGGCAACAAAAATGGAGTAAGCAAGTGCTTTAGAAATCTGGGAAAATGTGAACAGCCTTGCACTTGGACTGATCTGGGCACTAGCATTAAGAATAAATCTAGATCAAATATTTCGAAAGTGTGCCAGTGTGTCACCTTACATTGAGGCCGATCCAGCGTCTGTAACTGCAACATCATATTTTCATGTAATTGCACGTGTGAAACAGGATGGACTGCTGTCGATTCCCACATTGAAACATGAAAGTACTTCCACTGCGTTTGCACAGGAATGGCCAACCCTCTCCATTTCTACCTGTCCTCTGCATCGTCCTTATTCTACCATAACAATGATTTCCTGGAGTGCAGTGTCTCAATAGGCTGAACAGGATTTTTGCTCTTAGTGCAGCTGCATCCTCGTAACGGTTACTATAAAAGCAGACCTTTGGGATGGGAAAGATCTTTTATTCAACAGCTACTAATAAACGGACGTGAAAGTTAAACAGTTATTAAACTCAAATTTGTAACGTTACAAGGCAGGAGATATTCTGCTTATTATAGTTCAACCTCTCCATCATTCGCTGGGTCCAAAAGCCCTTTCAATTAATCCACCATCCATGTCTCTCTCTCGCTCTTTCTCTCTCTTGCTCTCTTTCCCCCCTCTTTCCCCTGACACAGCCACCCTCTCCGGCTCTATCAGTGCATTAATCTAAGCTGTGTTTCCTTGCCTCTCTTGGTGCCATGAGGGCAAAACCTTGGGATGGAAAAACCCTGTTTGTATTCAGTGGGCGAGCCATCACCCCCTCCATCTCCCTCTCTCACTCTCTCACACCCTGACGCTCTCTCCATCTTCCTGCTCAAGTCCTCCATTTCTTACGCTTGCTTTCCCCACCTTCATCTGTTTGCCACTGCTGTGAAGGCCTTCCATCTTTCCTGATTTTGCTTCTTTCCTAGAGATTCTTCATTCAGAAATAAGTTTTTCCAATGGAAACAATGATGGATGGCGACTACAACGAATTATAACCTCTCTATGTACAAAAGCTCCGGTATGATATATGCACATTCACAGATTACCCATAGACAAATTACACAAGTTATGGGTAGTGGAAAAATTAAGGATGGCAATATTGATTACACTGATAATCCAAGAATTTTCAGATTCTAAATCAAAAGAACTGATTTGTTTTCTTTAACCTGTTTAAACCCAACCAAATTTTGAAACGGTTCTATAATTTTTTTTTACAATTTACAGAAACATTATGATCGCTGGTTTAAACCATTTTATCATAAAATAAATCAAAGTGAACAGCATGACAAGATACCAGTGTAAAAGGTGGATTCCACCTCTCTGAAGCAAACAGGACAGCAGGGTAATGGTATATGAAAGGGCGTGATTGAAATTAAGAAAAGAAAAAAAAAAATCCAATATATAACAGGAATATGAAACAAATTGGCTACAACTCTTAATGATGCTAGAAAACACAATGCTTTGTATTCTAATGCTCAAGAACTCTTCCCAACCAGGTACAAATTTGTTAGCTGAAGCGAGAAAAAAACAAACAAAAAAAAAAAACACCCATGTTTACCCAGAGGAAAATGCAGGGTATTTGCTTGGCACTAGTTTTAACAGCTGAAGGATGTACTTTGCTTACTTCAGTAATATCAATTGCAATATCATGAATTGAACTGAAGGCTTGGAGCAGCAAAATGATGTTCACTATAAATTATACAAATATAAAAATCAACATGATTTAAGACAAATATTGTAAAAGCAGGACTGACACTGACCATATATCCTAATGCAACAACATATGCAGTATGTTTGTCTGAAGTGAAATGAGGCCACATGCAAACTAGTAGCACCACTACCCTACATGTACAAGCACACACACACACACACACACACACACGTATATTTTATCCCTGTATCTGATGTGGGAAATGGTATAAACATACGGTTTAATTTCT
Organism: Hepsetus odoe; assembly: GCA_017165825.1. Classification (NCBI taxonomy): domain Eukaryota; kingdom Metazoa; phylum Chordata; class Actinopteri; order Characiformes; family Hepsetidae; genus Hepsetus; species Hepsetus odoe. Next base: position 4,667,412 of record CM029392.1, read on the forward strand.
TATGCACACACACACACACACACACACACACACACACACACACACACATATATATATTATTTATGTGTGTGTGTGTGTGTGTGTGTGTGTGTGTGTGTTTGTATGGAGAGCAAATGGCCACAGCAGCACAAAGCCAATAGGCGTTATCTGAGCAGAGTTCTTTCCTCCGGTGGACGCAGACACTCGCCGCTTCACTTCACTGCACTGCGCAAATCATTGTGCCCACTTCCCCCTCCATCGTACTCTTCTGACACTTCCATCATATCGCCCCACCTTATGAAGTAATTACAAGCTGCTACAGTCTGCCAATATTCTGAATGACAGTCCAAAATGGGCCGCTCAGAAGAAAAGGTCAATTCTTCATTGAGCGTGGTTTCAAAATGGTCGACGGGTGGTTAGTGTAGGTGACCTCCTGAAGGCCACGCACTCCCCACAAAATCCCATTAAAGATTAATGACAGTACCATGGTCTCCAGTTTTCCTGTTTTAAGGTTTGCTAAGAATCTGTATCACCCAGACACATTTTTTATTTCTTCCTAAATGTGCATTGCAGTTTAGGTTTAGTTCATCAGCATCACTCCCCTACTTGGTACTGAAGTGTTAGACGCGTTCTTAATGCTAGTGGATGCCCCAGTTTATACAGACAACTCACGAAAGTGGAGAGTAAAACTACTCTCAGCGCACTCTTGGCAAACCACGTTCTATAGAATACCAGAAATAAGTTCTTGCAACACAATAGAACTCTTTGTTGCTATACAGAGACACTTCTACAGGCACTTTAAAGAACAGTAAACCACATGCTCAGACATGGCAAAGAACCACCGAAGCATTTAGCACCTTCGGTTTCAAAAAGAACCTTAACATGGACATTTTATAGCACCAATAAAGACTTTGCTATAGTTACAAGTGAAATCACCTTGTTACTATACAAGATGATTTTTCAGTTTGAGAACTTTTACTTAAAACCTAAAGTGCATGAGACACAGTATTGCTGTGTCCTAAAATTACAACATACAGGAAAATGAAGTCTTCTTTTTAAAGGAAACGTTAATGATTCGCCCAGTTCATCTTTTAGACAAAAACTTTTTGCCGAACATAAAAAGTTGGGTACAGCCCGAGGTGAAGACGGTAAAATCTCATTCTGTTTGTGCACTAAGGAAAAGCCAGAAAAAGCCAAATGATATTCATGTTTAAAGAAAATCACCTAATGAGCTCAAACCCAAAACTTTCAACTTTCGCAAGAAACAAAGGAAACATGTCCATCAATAGGCTTTATAGGTCAATCCACACACACACACACACACACACACACACACACACACACACACACACGTTGTTCAGTCTGTCTGAACAGAAGCATGAATGAGGAATATTTAAAAAACCCAATTAACAAGTGGAGACATAAGAGAGTAAACCTCTTATAAGCAAACACACAAGGATAGACGTACAGTCTTCTGCATTTTATTAACATGGCAACTATAATAACAGTTTACTACAGTAATATAGCCAAGTGAGGACCGATTCAAAGTTCAGAATTTGTCAGAGATGATTGATTTGTGCATGTTTCGCACTGTAACATCAGCTACCGATGATGAATCAGCACCGATTCTGTGATCCTCTAAAGCTCAAACACTATTCATCATGTACACACACTTTCATGCTAATCAGAGAAATGTCCTCACAGTCCTGAAACTGTAATGATTAGCGAAGGACAGAAGAGACTAGCACCAGCACCACTGTTAAACTGATAGGACATTTCTGTTGGTTTTTACATAAATGTCACATAAGTTGAGATGCCCTTTAAAGCGCCAAAACTATGAAAATGTAGTGACCCGCAGGCAACCCGTCCTTTACACCTCCAACAACAGACGGAGCTTTTAGTCTTTGGAACGACTGTAGGAAAGTAAATAAATGGAATTTTTGCATCCTTTCAACAAATGCAAGTGTTTCAGTTGCCACACACACAAAAAAAAAAAAAGAAAAAAAAAAAAGGACCTTGCCGATTAGGATGCTATTTAGCATGAAGTCATGTAGTTTGCTGTGTATTTCTGTGAGTGTTTAAGTAGTTCATCTCAATTGTAAGCGAACTGTTTTCAATTAAATAGTTCATGGTGCAGAATAAATTAGTAAAATATCAGATTTGCATCAGCAGATTTGGAAGGTGTCATTATTGGTTTCTGTAATTTCCATCAGGACAGCAGTACCAGTTATTTTTGCACACTAAATGGGACGGTAACTGGTGTAGCTTTTTAAAAAGTCTTACTTGATGAATAAATGAAAAATGTTAGAGATGCACAGATCATGGATTTTATTTTATCTGATTACTTTAAAGCCAAACTGGGGTCTTTTTGAAACCATTTTAATTGCAGTTTTTGGCTAAATGAAAACAAGTAATTCTTTAGCACACATTTACAAGCTAAAACTATGAAGTGAATATTTTCTCTAATGTTAATGGACCAAAAAGGCGTTCTGAATTCTAATTATTAAACAATTGCTATATAATATAAATACATCTATATAATAATGTCCCAATAAAAGTTATTGGTGACTGCCTACTTATCACAACCATAACATTTACAGGTGTAGTAACAGTGTTCAGATACAGCATTACCGCACGTACCTGCCTCATAAAATAGCAATAACTAATCATTGACTGGTCATGTGCTGATTAAAAAAAAAAAATAATAATAATAAATGCACACCCCTAGAAAATATACATGAGATTCCACTTGGTGGCATTAATGTGAAACTTGTGTGAAAAGAGTGATGATTCGACCTGATGTTTCCATCGCATCTCAGTAAAAGATATTAAAACAAGATAGAGGCTTTGCATTAAGTGTAAAATCCTGAGTGCCAAAGATGCTTTTACTTTGTCGAGACTTTCATAAATTTCACTTTTAAAATGTACAGCTACAAAAAAGTCTTTTTTAAGTATTAAAGTATCTTTGACCTTAGGTAATGACACTTCCATTTCCCTCTAATTATTCCTACACCATGGCATGTACAGTGACTTTACTGTCTTTCGCTTTGTAATAAAGAAGATGATCATTGTCCAAATATGTAACCTCTGTATGAGCAGGTGAAAATAAAAGAATAGGAAATGCAAACTTATCCACACCTGTGCAAAAGACAGAGGAAGACGCTCCTTTAAATGGATAGAAACCAGGTTTCAATGTAATGACCCGTAAAATAAACAGTTATGGCATTTTTAGACAAATAATTTCACGCAACGATACAGGACATTCATTTCATCTGACAACTGTGTTTATAAGGACATATTTTTGATGACTAGGATTTGATGGAGTTGTCATATTTTTTCCTCAATCCCATCATCACAAACTGAAAATCTAGTGTAAATGTAACCTACTAGTGTAACCCACAGTCACTTAATAAATAATGAAATTCATTGCAGCAGCACAGCAAAACCAAGGCAAGAACTCTATAGAGTGCAACCGATTAATCAAAATCACTAAGCTTGGTCTACATGCCTCTTCACTCGTTCTACCTACCATCTCTCATCTCTCTCTCTTGCCATCTCCTCTCTTCGAAGTGGTATTTTTCACCCACCTCTTGTTTCCTATGGTAGCATTAAGTGCTTACCCAGTCTCCCTCTCTGCTAGCACAATAAACACACACTAATTCCCTGGCACCGCTTAATGCTTCACAGAGACTGTGTGTGTGTGTGTGTGTGTGTGTGTGTGTGTGTGTGTTGCGAGGGGGCCCAATTAAGACAGCCTGTTCTTTTCACATGCATTTTTCAATGTGAATCTTAACACTATGAGTTGTCCTGATGGTTTTTGAGGCACTTATTCACTGCAGTGTCTCATCTTAAGTGGTTAAACGTGTGTGAGCTGGTGAATCAAAAATAAAATCCTGGCAGATACACTGCACCAGAGGAAGTGTGCTCGATTACACAACTATGTCATTATTATACACGCAAACACACACACACACACACACACAGTAATGGAGCAATCTGACAATATTTATCATTACTGTGATAATTCTAAGACAGTACGTCTTCTCTGAGGACATTGTGAATGTTTCGGTACTGCCCATCGGCATGTTTCTTAACATATACAGCTTAATCAGGCCTGGTTACTTGTATTTTGCGTTGTTCAGTGTGGACTTAAGTGTACTTTTAAGAGTATTATTTCATTTTTTAGAGTATCTGACATTGTATTACAAATACTAGAGTGTTTTTGCATACGCTTCCACCCGTCTTTAATCAGATGTTAGAAAAGTACCTACTGTGAGACTTCCGAGATATTATATATTTATTGCATCACACACTACGCAGTAGATTTCTCAGTAACGTGTGAATATAGAGACTATAGAGAATATCGAGATGAGCATTAGATTTTCTCTCCCACTCTTAACAGCCCATGAAAGACAAATGAATATGTGCCATCACAGATTCACAAAAATCAAAAGAAGTCCATCACTTAAAAAAGATCTGGGGTCGTGTTAAGTAGTACGTGCATTTGAGTGTGAAGCAAATGATTCCTCGTGGGACGACAGACTATGATTAAAAACATGTAAACACACACATACCATACAACATTAGCCTTATAGAAGGCAGTCTTAACCCCGGTTAATTTAGACCCGCCCTGAGCCCAAGAGACAGAGGGCAGCTTGAGCCTGCAGCCCAATTTATCTCTGGGGAACGATTTACATTCCTACTCCTCCCATCCACCAGACACACCAGGGCCACTGCTCGCTGCTGGAGTAACAAATTTCAACCGACCGTTCCATGCTCCACCCAAAAATGCATGCTTTCATAGCAACTGTTGCTAGGTTAGGCAAGCTTCATGAGGTCCTGGCAAAAATCCCATTACCAAAAAAAGCAAATGTAGTGCTAAGCACCGTTTCTGTCAAAATAGCTACAGAGTGTGGCATTACATGCAAATTATATTTATTTTTTTGCATGCAAAGCGGCACATTGGCATACCTAGTTTTGTGTAGTTACAGCAAAGTAAAGTAGTAAGTGACAGAAGATTAAAAATATATATTTTTTATACATCTATTTTTGTAAAAATTCTCTGGAAATCTGGGACAACTGATGTTTTTTGGCCTTCTGGCTCATAATCTTAGGTCTGGACCATGATTTCTAGGAAGCATGGCCACATTTACAATGTGAATATACTTCTAAAGGGTTAATAAAGGGTCACAAATAGTTTATTAATAGTTATTAATTCAGTCAAACATAAGAAAGCATTCGCTAGCAGTGAGTGAGCTATACAATCTCTGATATCTGATGAATATGAAGTGATGATGACGCTCACAGGTTTAAAGCTGACTGATGGAGATGATCAGGGACGAGCAAAACAGAACTTATGAGTTGTGGGCCCAAATGTAACAGCAAATTAAATGGCAATCAATACTGATCACAATTAGATTTTTTTATCACAAACTACTGATTCTACTTGATAGCAGAGACTTTTACAGATTAACTTTAAATAATACAAAATTCTGAAATGACCCTTCCTACAAATCATCATCCACCTCACACATCACAAATGCAGAACAGTTAAACCTGTAAACCCTAATAATTGCAATCCACCTTTCTCTCTCTCTCTCACACACACACACACACTTTGAATGCTGTGTGTGTGTGTGTGGATGTGTGTGTGCGTGTGTGTGTGTGTGTGTGTGAGAGAGTGAACAGGTTATATGAGGATCCATTTAACTCCCAGCTTCTTCTACACTGATGTGCTGCCCACATGCACTGTCACAACACTTGCCCAAAATGAGTCAATTACACACGACAGCGGCCTCGCATAGGCTGTGTGTGCGCGCGCGCGCGCACACACACACACACACACACACACACACACACACACACACACACACACACACACACACACACACACACACAATGAAGGGTACATCCTTCTGCAGCCAGCATGGCCAGTGCATACAGACTAGCAATGTGTTTACTGAGAGTGTGTGTCTATGGTGTTTGAGTGTGTGTGTGTGTGTGTGTGTGTGTGTGTGAGTGTGTGTCATACATTGTATTTAAACAATGTACACAGTCACATCCGTATACCAAAACATATTTGAAAATGTGTTTGCGTTTTTGTGTCTACATCAGAATTTTTTCTTAAAAACCCTGTCCTGTAGTTCTGGAGAAATGAGGTTATAATGACGATGGCAGTGTGTTTAAAAGTCATAAAATAAAATGTGTGTGTGTGAATTTTCGGTTTAGGGAAAGGTGTAAAGTGAACATCAAAACTCATGCCAGTCCATTGGCCACTGTAATCATTTTCTCTATGGAAAAAAAAGGGGGAGGGAAAAAAAAAAAAAAAAAAAAAAAAAAAAAAAAAAAAAGACAACTACCACAAACACAACCAGTAACAATATCTGTCTCCATGTCATCACAAACACAGGAGAAAGAGCTGCATGGAATGAAACACCATTTGTGTGAGAGAGGAGAGAAAGGAAGAAAGGAAGAAAGAAAGAAAGTATGTAAGAAAGAAAGAAGGAACTAAAGAGATAAGATTAACTAGTGCAACAGTGCCATCTAGAGGCGACATTGGTACTACAATCAGCTTGGGTATAAGCTATGAAACAATTTCTCACAGATAAAAAAAATAATAATAACTAACATGTTTTATACTCAACTATACGACTAAAAGACAAAATAAAGAACCTATAGATGGATGTCAAATTAATTTAGATAATCCTTTTTGTTTAATGGCTTTTGTAAAAGAATGAAAAACATATTTCAAAGTCATTCGTGCAACAATTACAGAAGAATTCAAATAAAGAATATTTTATTAGGGAAAAAATAATCAATAAAAACTCTTCGTGTCTGACAGTGTGAAAAACAAAACAGCAGGACGTGCATTAACGTCTTGAAAGCCCAGTGAGGCAAATCCCACATCACACAGACCGAATCAAAGCCCCCCAGCCTGAAGATGGCAATGAGGGACACTTTGATACGTCCATAAAAGAAATAATATTCAACTTTTATAATTACACTCGCCTCCTCTTTCCCTCCATCTTCCTCTCCCTTTTTTCCCCCCGCTTTTGTTTTCCTCCCTGTCTTCTTCCGAAGGTTCAAACGCGTGTTGGAGGCGGCGTGCCGCTGAGAAGAAGTGTAGAACGAGGGGAGGAAGGGGGGAAAAAAGACAAGAAGTCCAGCAGCGGGGCATGTGGATGGGACACTCTTTTAAAAATGTTAATAAATATATATATAATACAATTTAAAAATGCACTGAACAATGTCAAACACTGATATCCTACCACTTTTGAGTTTGAACAAAGGAAAGAAAAACGCAGGGCTGAACCAGGAAGGGATGTGCTTGGCCACTGCTTAACGTGGCCCCTTGCATAAAACATACTACATATATGCTCAGGGGACGAGAAGATTCTATATCATTGAAAGTGGACATTTTAATCACACTAACCCCCTTTACCAAGGTGTTCAGGGAGGTAAGGGTGGGCAGATCATAAATGTATTATACACACCAATCAGCAATGACATTAGCAAAGACGTTAGCAGCAGATACTTTAAGTCCTGTAAGTTTGAGGTGGGGTCTCCATGGATCAGGTTCATTTGTTCAGCACATCCCATAGCTGTTCAACCAGAATGAGATCTGGGGACGTTGGAGGGAAAATGAAATCCTTGAGCTGTTTCTCGTGCTCTTTTCTGCAGTGACGGAGGCTACAGCCATAAAGGGGTGCAGCTATTCTGCAATAATGTTAAACCTGGAACACAAGAACCTTCAGTTGAACCTGCTTTTGCTATGGAGTAATCACTGCAAGCCAGGACCAACCTGCATGACCTGCCAATTTGGAGAAGCTCTGACCCAAACATCTAGTCATCACAGTTTCACCAAGTCACTCAGATCTTCATTCTTGCCCTTTTCCAGCTCTCAACACCTCCAACAGCATTGTTTCAGTAATGTTCATTCATTTGTCCCTTTCTGTGTCCGTTATCAGTATGGAAGTGCTAAATGTTCATATATTTACTTTAATAGCTGTTAACTGTATATAAAAATATACAGTTAACCATAATTATTTACATCGCAGCAAAAGGTTCATGACTATGACAGGCCTAATTCAGAATAAGGTCTAAAAAGGAGAGAGGAACGTAGGAGGACAAGAGTGGGTGAGGGAAAAAAAGGCAGGAGGCAGGCAGAAGGCAGACTAAAAGAAGTCAACTCTACCACTTGCGCACACACACAAACACACACACTGACACACACGTTTTGAGTTAGTGTGCCTGGTCAAAGCCGGGCAGCCTTCTCTACAGGACTGATCCTGGGTCAGCTGACCTCTCCAGTGAGCCGCACAGCAGGGCACTTTCTGTCTCTCTGCCAGTCTTACACTCACAACACACACACACACACATATTCACTTTTACACACTACCTGGCTCAGTGCAGCAGGGAGTCATCCTTGACCTGTCAATCATAAGGTGCCAAAAAGCTAACACGTCTCCCACAAACACACCGGAAACATACACACACACACACACACACACACACAAATATGAGCATGTATACACACTAAAAGGAAGGTAAATGGTTGTGACAGGGGGCATTAGGGTTGGACCGAGCCATCTATCATACAGCCAGGACAGAGTAACATTAGAACGGAGTCTCTCTCCCTCTTTCTCTCTCTCCACACACACACAAACACACACTCCTCACAAAAAAACCTTCAAGTCTGTTCAAAACCCTGAGAACCGTGTGATTTTAAATTAAATTTGATTTTCATTGCATTGCACTGCATTGTGTTATTACTGTTTTATAACCATCTATCAGCACCTGCTCTTTGGATTGGATCCATTTCAGGAAGAACAGCGAGGCCTCACTGCAATATTCTGGATAAGCACATTATTAAATCCCAGTTATCGAACAAAGGTCCACATTAGACAAAGTTTCCGGGTCATGGGGTCTGTGTCTCAAAGACCACCCTGGTTCAGCAGTCAGGGTGCTGACCAGCAAATTAACAAGAGATGTAGTCTTTGCAATTATCAGTGTTTCTTTTCTTGTCCATTTTGAATGGCACTCCATTTAATACAAAACTCAACTAAGAATGATGTCTAACACATTTAGACACAGGGCCCTTGAGGAATTTACAATAGCCTAGATATGCAGTTACAAGGACCTTGACTAATCACTGTTTATTTGACTCAATTTCTGCCAGAGGAACAGGTCACTGTTGATCAATGGCTGTGGCAAGGTCTGCTTAAAAGACCCAAGCTACTAAAAGGAACCTTTTTCAACTGGTGTCATAAAAAAAAAATTTTTTTAAATCAGGCAGGACTCTCTAACTAACCTTTTTCATTCCAAAATTACGTTTCAGTTTAAATATTTTCAGTTTCAGGGCTACGCTATAAAGAGAAATAAATAAATAAATAAATAAATAAAAGCGATCCATTTTTTAGGACATTCCATCAATGCTATGGAAAAATTATGAAGGGAGTCAGAACTCTGGACTGGAACTAGAGGGCCGGTAGGATAGGTTATCCTTAAAAATGCTGCCCTTTTTGAACGTTAAAATTCATTTTCAATGCCTGCCTGATGTTATTTATCCCTTAAAATCAAAAGGCAGATCAGCCAAATCTGAAATTATTCTAGAAATGCTTTACTGAAAAACTCACAACAAAAGCCTAGATGAATGTGTCCTGCAAGTTCAGTTTCTTCCCTGGACATTCTTCAAAACATTCCACTTTTTTCTGTGGAACAATGTCTCTTTAACTCCAGCAACCCACCATATCTCATTGATGATACAAATAAAGTATGCGCTGAACAGATTTCGTTGTCCGTCTGTCTGTCTAATTTCTTTCTCTGTCCTGCTTTCTCAGCCTGTAGTATATCCGCCGAGGCCTGATGCTCCCAGATTTATAGGAAAGTGTTTTAATTTGCCCTTTGATTTGATCTAGATGAGCAAAGTGGTGCATTTAGGAGAAGTACTGTATTTTACAGAGCTTAGAGAACGGTTAAAAAGACAAATGGATACGACTGACAAACCTCAGTGCGTATAAGAGAGACGAGGGAGTGGGGGAGAGAGAGAGAGAGAGAGAGAGAGAGAGAGATCTGCACTCTTCCATCGATCCCTTATCCTTTCTCCTCTCATCTTATCTGCAGGTCCGAGTGAGCCGGGCAAGTTTAAACGATTCTGACCTTGTCCGACATAAATAGTCAGAAAAGTACAAAGCGCAGATAGCCTTTTTCTCGCTCCCACCCTCTCTCTCTCTCTCTCTCTCTCTCTCTCTCTCTCTCGTCCTCCCTCTCTCTGAGGGAAGAGGAAGGGAAATACATTGAGATAAGGCGAGGTAGTGAGATAATACTGGAGTTACTACTACATCAGCTACAGTGTCACAGCACAGTGACTAGCCTGGGAAAAAAAACAGAGAGAGAGAGAGAGAGAGAGAAAAAAAGAGCGCAGGGAAGAATGAAAGGATTGAGGGAAAAATTGAAAATGAGACAGAAAGTCAGAAAGAAAGACAGAAAGACAGGCAGAGAGAGAGAGAGAGAGAGAGAGAGAGAGAGAGATAAGTGCATATAATGAGTATTATGCTTAAAAGATGAAACTCTTTTCATCAGGCTCGACTCTCCTGGCTAAGGGAGCGTGCCCTAGCCAATCGGAACGGGCCCTGGGCCTATTCTCCGTCTGAAGAAGATGTGAACGTGTCGCATGGAAGAAAAGGAGAACAGAAGGGGCTCCTTTAATATTCATCCTTTTCTCTTTTCAGAGTGTAACGGCTGCACCTGACATCGTCGCAGAACCTGCGGAAACTGTGCAAATCTCTTCACGCATTGTCAGCTGTTCCTCTAATCATTTTACGCTCTTGTGAGGCTTTGAAAGGGCCTGATAACGAAGCAGCTCAAATACAGAGACCCAGCTCAATTCATAACTTAACACAGGCTACACACACACACACACACAATTGAGGAAAAAATCTTTGCCCTTGCTCTGCGGCAATGGCTAATGAGTTAGAATTGTGATGTTTTTACATATGACAGGTCCATCTCTCTCTCCTTCTCTTTCACATTTGTTCCACTGATGTCCATTTAACAAATGTACGGCGATTAGTCATAACACAAACAGCCGTGTCCAGTCAAGGCATGAACTTCACTAGAACATCTGAATGAGCACCAAGACTTTCCCAGCAGATCTTTTAAGTCCTGTAAGCTGTGAGGTGGGGCCTCTGTTTCATGGTGCAAGATTCAGAAAGAAAGTGGGCAAAAATGGTTTCCATGGGAGAACGGCCAGACGAAATTCATTGTTAAGCAATTGGAACATAAAGGCGTTTTTCTAAAGACACCATCATTCCCCTAAAATCTTTGGAATAACATTCTCTAATTCTCTGACTGACATTCAAAGATCTCTCCAGTTCCTCCTCTCCTGTTAACAAACATGGATACAGGTGCTGATTACAGTTGCCGAGAAGTTTTCCATAAATCACGAGATCGTTTGAAATTGTGTCTTTGTCTTTTGACTTAAACTAACTTCTCGGAGAACAAAAACCATTTTGTGTGACAGATGAACGAAAAGAGAGGAAATAAATGAGTTAAAAAGAAACAGTATTGCTCATTCAGATTTAGAAAAAGTTCTTTACAAGCCGCAAAATATATGATTTTGTTGGTTGTGTAAGTTTTCTGGTTCTGAAAATCTGAATATTTTTTCTAATTTTCATACAGCTATACCTCACAGCTAAGGACAATTTGCTCTTCATTTGTATGTTATGTTAAAGATCTCAAGGCTCCAATTGCTTCGTCTCCATTTACATTCGAATCTAAATCCACAGTCCCGACGAGCCGAGACACAGCAACACTCTGACATTGTTGGGATATGCCTGGGAAAAAAATTCCACAGAATTCCGAGATTGCTTTCATTCATCCCCGTGTCTCTCAGCCCGTCTCTCATTCTGCGTAGAGCGGGTCTTTATCAGGCAGCGTGATCACTGGTAATTTCAGTGTACAGATGCAATCGCTTCTCTCTCTCCCTGCCATCCCACCTTCCCCCAGGACCAAACAACAATAAGCTCCCGCACAAAAGACAAACAAGCGCCTACAGACTGAAACCCAGACATGGCTCCGTTCTCTGTCAGACTCATGAACAGCTACGGATAGGGAGGTCCACAATTTGGCTTTGATGCTCACGCTAAATGTAGTATTACGAAGTAAATTACAAAAACGTTGTCACAGAAGACCCACATTCACTGGACTAAACTGGAGAAATATGTCATTTTAAAAGTGAGAAAACAGGCCAAAAATATCAGTTACAAACCAACAAATGTTGTTTTGCCAGCATTTATAAAATCACAGGAAGCGACGGCAGCATTTTCAGATTGAAGTTAAGTTTAACAGACCAAATTTATAAATGACTTATCAATACAAAAGACTTCACACACAAAAAGTACAAGTTAACACTTTCTTTCCATCAGCGCTCACGACTGATCGAGCTTTGATCACTACTCTTAATGCCTGGAGATCTTCCAGCTCCTCTACATACAGTATCTGCTTCAGATGTCATTTCTTCCCACCGTCTCATTGAGAATAATCAATTGAAGGACCTCATTCGATTTCTTACTCATGAGTATTTAACAGAAGCTCGCTGAAGTTTCTGTATGACACTCTTATCTATATCCATGGACACCAGCATGGACGAAATAAACCAGGCATCACTATTGTAAGCAAGCAAGTGAAACAGAAACAGACAGATCAGAGAGAGACAGAAACATGAAAAGATAAGAGAGCGATAAAAGGACACATTATGAGCCATAAGAGACGTTTAAACCAATTTTAACATTGTTAACTGAACACATGCCAAGTCTATATTACATTAACAATCTAATATGACTTCCAAATCTACATGTATCTGAATTGTAAAGCAATGAAGGTTTTTTGGGGATTGATTTGCCGTACAAAATAAAAAGTGATAAAATTAGATTTTTTATTGGCTGTATGACCTCATATTGAGGAACTTTGAGCCTAAATGTAGATGGTTCTCATCTTTTCCATTGCTTTTTGTCTGTTCTCCAAAACTTCAACAGCCAAGAGATTCATTACTGACTGCTCCCTCATTCCTTCACTGCAACTGTTATCATTTTACCACAAAATCTCATATACAGTGCTTAAGTAAGAACATATTAGGTCTTCTCCCACAAGTTTTTTTTACTACAAGCTCAGTCAAAAACATTATTTTCAGGTATCTGCTGAAAAGAAGAGCTAGAACAATGTTCCATGTTAGAAACGGAATCTAATGTAACACCAGCGACAGTGTGGGTTTATTTATTGTGCCAATACAACCAAAAATAACACAAGCAATGCTGCACTCGCGCCTCCAATGTGGAGGATCAGGGTGACGTTCTGCATCTAGAACACAGCTACTAAACACGTTTTTGAGACGAATATTCATGCCCATAAATGTGTTTCCCAGAGATACAATAAATAATAATGAATAATACAAGGGGCCTGAGGGGCTGATCATTATTGGGAGAAAAGCTACAACCAGATACAGTCGGTAGTTACTGATCATTTTGACATAAATCAGCACCACTACAAACTACTGATATGCTTTGTTATATAAAATCTGATTATTAAATTATTGGAAAAACAATGCAGCAGCTGATGGGACTGTTCTTTATACATACATACACACACACCTCATGGTTTAACTACTTCTTTAACAGGGCTGTAAGTCAATATTGCCTTTCACAGTTTTAAGTGTATTTGTGACAATGTAGAAAAAAGGTAGTTCAGAAACTGGAGAATTAAATGTCTTCTGAAATCATCTGTGCACAGTGGAAAAATAGCATCATTTTTTTAATCTAGATAAATATTTATTTGGTGTTTTTTTTCCCCCCACTATTCTTTGCTAAAAAGAATTCTCGTCTATTTCATGGTGATGCTTATTTGTCAGCCTTTTAGAATATACAGGACATGTGTTTGAAATAAAAAAGCTCAAACTTAAGCTAAAGGTAACTTTTCTTCTATTACTGCTCAGAAAATCCTTCTGCATTTGCTGCACTGGTTGACAGCTGACTAACACCAGAAGGCTGGCCTCCACTTTTGCTCATTAGTGGTTAAACAGCTCTGGCTTGTGGCCACATTGGGAACTGCAGCAGTGTTTTATCTGCTGCTCAGGTCCTGAAGTTCACTTCGGTTTTGGAACACTTTACATGTGGTGAGTTTATATAAAACCTGCGGTTTCTGCAGTGAATTAATAGTGTTTATGTAATAGGGAAATAATGTAGAAGTGGACATCTAACTGTGTGTGTGTGTGTGTGTGTGTGTGTGTGTGTAATTCCAGTACGTAGTTAAGCTACAGATATAGAGGGAGAGTGGGAAGAGAGAAAGCGTGAAATAAGCTAAGAAAAACTGAAAGAAAAATTAAAGAGAAAGTGCAAGAAAGACTGAAAGAGAGATTGAAAGAAAGAAAGAGAGAAAGAAAGAAAGAAAGAAAGAAAAAGAAGAAAGAAAGAAAGAGAGAAAGAAAGAAAGAAAGAACTCTTTTGGCAAAGTGGCACCCAGCTGAGTGCTGGCTCCAAGCCCAGTTAGGCCCCCTGCCCTGGCTAGAGTCTTACATACTCACACACACACACTCTCCTTTGCACACACACACACACACACACACACAATAGCCGGTCAGCTTCCTGGCTAACCTGAAACAACCCTGATCATGTCCGCCTCTCCACCACCCACTGGCAGAGCTCAGTGTGTGCAATGAGGAGGCGTGTGAGTGTGTATGTGTGTGTGTATGTGTGTGTGTGTGTCTGTTGCCAGCCTCTGGGATGAGAGCCAGACAGGGAGTCCAGGAGGACGGCAGCAGGTGAGAGAAGCATGGAAAAAAGAAGGAAAAAAGCAAGGATGAGGGTTTTCTGAAAGGAGGAGCGGAGCTTCCTGTGCATGCCGACAGTGGGCCCGACCATTTCCCTTTTTTCTCTTCAGAAACACAAACACACTTCATGCACCCTTTTCTTCTCCCACAACCAGTCGCACATTAGTTATATTCATCTCTCTTTGCATACCTACCTTCTCTGCTCCATACACACAGATCAAGTTACACATAGTAGAGGAATAGTCACACAGGAGTAGTGGAACAGATACACATACACACTGCCGCCTGTACGTCTGCTTTCAAATAAAGTGTCTGTCTCCACCCAGCCGTAATGTGATTTCACTACTTTTGTGATTTAAAACAGAAAGTGTTAAAGATGAGCATGATTCATAATAATAACAATATAATAATGATGGTCATTTTTACTATCATAATATAATAACACTGTAGTATCTACAGTAGTCTCTAGTTAAAGTACACATTACAAAATCATAAGTTCACTTATTTTAGAACTTTTATTTGACTTTACATTTTTAAATATCTCTTCTGAGCTTCCTTAAATAAACGTGCTCATTAATATATTTTTATTTCTAATTGTTTCAGTAAACTTAAAGGTGTAGTAACTCAAATGTGAAGTAAGAGTAGTAATCTTAGCAGCAGCATCTATTTTGTGGTGGCAAACGTTCATGGAAACGTAATGATTGCAAATGTAATGTAGTTAAAATGCATACTTTTTAATACTTTTATATTTATAGTTTTACAACACTGGGTAAAAAAAAAAACACTGAAAAACATGGTTGGTAAAAAATCTAGATTTTTTTTGCAACTCATTGAAATCGTTACGAATATGTGCTTGGAGTGATTTATACAAAGAGTGAAGTGGACTATTAGAAGCAGTAAGAATGAACAGTGTTAATAAACTTTGTGATTTTCTCTGCACTACTATATAAACACGTGGTCTTAGTGGTCTTGGTCTTAGTTTGGTAATAGTATATGGATGTGAAAAAAAAAACTAAAAGAAAATGGTCAAAATGTTCCCCATGTTGTTTGTGAAAGAACAGGTAGAACATCTCTGGCGTTTAAGGAAAAGCAGAATTACATTTTTCCTGACTGTAAAGCAGACAGGAGCACTTAAGATCACCAGTAGAGAGAATGTTATACAAATTTCATTGAATGTAACTCTTGCTGTAGCAGAAGAAGTGCAAAAATAAAATTACCAATACTTTAAAACATGACAATATAATGGTCTGAGTTTAAAATTATATCTATTAGATGATACATTTTAAGATAAACTAGTCCTTTAAAATAAAAAAATAAAAAATTAAAAAAAATATCCATTCAGGCAGTTGCTAGTATTTTTCAGTGTACGAAAAAGTATGTTACAGCTCAAATCCACAGATTTAAAAAACACCCCAATAAATATCTGCAAGACGACTGCAGTAAACAGGCTCTCTTTAACTACGTTACATTTCTCTGTAACTCGTCTAAACCCTACACTACTGAGAAATAAAGAAACAGTCAAGAGGTCATTTAAAGTGATTTAAAAAATTCACAGTCATTCAAAGTGATTTCTTCATTGATTTGAAGATTTTTTTTCATTATTATTGAAGCAACCTATTAGTGTTGCTTCAATAATAATTAAAAAAAACCTTCCAATCACGGAAGAAATCACTTTAAATCTGCATTAAAGAATACAGAAGTGCTAGAAAGTTTACTCATCTTTTTAGAATTTTCTATATTTCTGCACATTTCTCATCAAATATTTACACACAACCTAGAGTTAAAGAGAACCCAATTAAACAAATAATATAAAATAGAATCATTTGTGCTTTACAGAATCAGCACGAAACATAAGAACCTTATCGCATCTGTTAAACATGTTGGCGACGGTATTGCAGTTTGGGCCTGTTTTGCTGCACCTTGGCCTAAACAGGTTGTCATTACTGAGGAAACAAATAATTCTGAAATATACCAGCAATGTCTGCAGGGAAATGTCTGTAAATTAATATGGCTGCCCCCTGCTGCAGGGTGTGATTCACTGCATTTACAAGCATTTCGTTGTGCTTCACTGTCTGTTGTGCTGTGTTTCACAATGACACTTAGTCACTTTCACTTGACTTGTGTGAAAATCAGTTAATGTTTACTGTAAAGAACATATTTACACTGAAATGTGGAAAATTCATCCTCTTATAGGTTTTAGTTTAATGCACTGATTGACACGCTTTTGATTGCATTGGTTTGACTGGTTGATTGGGTTTCAAACTTTAATGGAAGTTAACATTGTATACCGTTCCACTTCATCAAAAATTCTGCTCTATGAGTTAATAAACTTAAAGTTTGCTGAGGTTCTTCACTATGCAGAGCTTACCTGATGAAACCGTACAATAATTATTTTACAATAAATGTAGTACCGGCTTCATTGAGGCTTATATTCAGATGTTTTGCGAATGCCCACCCATCATGAGGTTTGGGAATTATACAGGAAAAACTATTTATACATTTTAAATGACTGATATTAATTTATGCCCAGGTTTACTTTTATGAGCAGATGATTCTAACATAACGCTCAGTTTTCAGCATTAAAATCTAATGGCAGCATTAACGACCCCCAAGAGACCACTAGAAAGGCTTGGTTTGAACCCAATATTCAACTTCTATTAGTTTGACACTCCAACCTTCCAGATATTTAACAGTTCCATTTTCTATTTTTTGTTAAAGAGCGAATAAAGTAAGTAATGCTGTATAACAACCTAAGCCATGTTGTTGAATGATGCATGTTGAAGTGAAGTGAAGTGAAAAAGTGAAAGTGACTATTCATTGTGAGACATTGTGAAACATGGCACAGCACACAGTGAAACACAACAAAATTACACCTCTGCTTTACCCATGCACATGTGCAGCAGGGGGCAGCTATTGAAAGTGCCCGGGGTGCAGTGATGGGGATGGTACCTTGCACAAGGGTACCTCAGGGCAACCAACTGGTCTGGGATTCGAACCCATGGCCTTCTGACCTTGGGGCCAACCCACTAACCACTAGGTCACCGCTGTATGTTGATGTTATGATGCATGTTGAAAGAGTTTTATTGTATATTTTCATTTCTTATTTATCTATCTATTTATTTATTTATTTATATTATTATTTCTCTCTCTTTTGTTGCACCCCTCCACAGTTCCCAGGGTGGTTGTTCATTAGTTAGTTTTGAATAAAAACTAATTAAACAATACATATATAAAAATCTTTACAAAGTTTACAAACTTTAAAGCCCCACTGCATGTAAAATGAAAGCCAGTAATTAAATATACATGTCTCCATTTAGGCTGAAATGTATTCGAAATATAAATTCATGCTAAATGGACATGAATTTATGAATGTATGAAGTGAAATACAGGTTTTCTGTCTATATAGGCGCAAGCAACTGACAGATGTTCATGATTTCACAAAGATAGATGATTATATGAAAAAAGAGGAAAAAGTTCCAGAGATTAACGCAATAATCACTGTTTTACTTTGTTAAATCCCATTAAGATAAGAAATTTGCATCTGCATTTCCTCTTTCAATCACAATGATAAATAGAATTACACATACTCTACAAGCTGAAGTTCTCTCCTGGTGCTTCAGAGGATCAGGCGACATTAAGCAAAAAGCACAACTACAACTATATTTTTCATCTCTTTCATCTGTCATTTTTCCTGGGTTTATAACACCTATTTAATGATTTATGAATATTAAAATAATAGTTGTTCTATAATGATGTCCTATACACAGGCTGCACTCACTCATCTGTTCAAAACTTGAATAGTGTCAAGTATCATTCAAGTATTTGAATAACCCTAGCTTGAGGTTAGGGCTGAGCTGTAGTCTTTAACTTTGCACCAACACATTGGAGCAAAAAAACGAAAGGGCTGTTAAAAGAAGTGATTATTATAAGGAAGCTGATTATTTTTATCAACCATCTTTTCTCATCATGTTCTTTTCTTCTGTGGATGCAGTCTCCTAAAGATAGTACCTACCTTCTTGCAGTGAGACAAGTGGAGGGAAGTATTCAGGGATGTAGTCTCTTCTCTCTCCACGCAGAGCATTGCGGGCATCTGTTTCAAAGCCAGCGGCGGGAAACTGAAGCACACTGCTCTTGCTGATGGGGAACTGAGGGATAGACTGTGAAAAGGCCACCGGCTCGAGGTTGTTGATGTAATCTTCCAGCTCTGCTATGTTGACTCCCATCAACCCAAAGGCTTGGTCAACATCAGTTAGCCCAGGGTCTGTCCTTCCATCTGCAGAGAAAGTGAGCAATTTGGCAACAAGGAAAATGATAAGAATGCATACATGTACAGTAGCACATAATGACACCCAAAGTCAGGCTGATGCACACACAACACATAAAAAAATGTTCACAATCTTCCTTTTCGATGTACAAGAAAACATCACTTCTACCCACATGTTGGCTTATTCCAGCTTGGTGATGCTACATCACCTAGAGCAGTTTTGGTTACAACCCATGCATCTATGTATTCTATTATGCCTAGCATCAATAGTTTTAATTCAAATTCTTTGGCTGAAACAGTTTTAAAATGAAGGCTGCACAATTGTGGTAAAAATCCTAGTCCTGATTATTCTGGTCACTATAAGGATTATAATTATTTAACACAAATTCTCACTTTGGAAACTTTGTGCATTTATGCTTTGTGTTTAATACCTTTTTTTCTTAGACTTGTTAATTTAACAAACATTCTCTCTAACTGAACTTTAAATGGAAACATTTCTATGAACACTTCATATATATTTTTGAATGAATATTTCAACAAATTGTATCAAAAACATTTCCTCAAAAAAATGATGAATTATGTAACCTGTTACAGATTATTAACATCTAAAGTTATCTCTTCATTTTTGCCAGAAAAAAAAAACTGCATGTTTATAGCACGTGCTCTGGTTTCAAAGCTGATAATGGTTTCAGTATGTTCACCTGTGCTGAAAACCCTCCCAGAAGAAGGCACCTTCAGTGTTCAACGGTGGTTATTTTACTTTTTCAGGAAACAGGAATCAAAATGAGATCAACAGAACAGCCCTAACACTATCACTCTTAACATTCCCAGTCATGCTGTGGGGTAAATTTAAATGCTGAACCTCCTCTTGCCCAAACCTGGAACAAAAGTATGAGAAAAACCACACTATAACCCTCACGCAGGCATCATCCACACATAGGATGCATCCATCTCTATGGCAACGGGCAACATCAGCATCTCGCACTGGAATCTAAGCGTTACACTTAGCTTTACTCTCACACGAGTCAAACTGGGCAAACGTGTGCATGTACATGTTAATCTTCCCCCAGTAACATTTCCTCGTCGGATTTTGCGAGATTTGCGATTTTCTGAACTTCACTGTTCCGTCCGCTAACATTAGCATGTGTTAAAGTTTGATCCACACATTACAGAGAATACATTTAGCCTCCCCAGCTGTCCAAATAACACCCCAATAACGCACTACTCATTTTCCAAATTTCCAATTTCAAAAAAAGTTCATTTTTGATCCGCAGTAAAGACACTGTCAGCCATTAGCTTAGCTTGCTATCCTGCACTGACTAGCTAGCATAGCCACCAGGCTAACGATGTAAACAGAGCAGGGCAGTGAACAAAAACGTCCTCAAATACAAAAACAAAGTCCAGCCACAGGTCTCCTGTGCTCACATTGATCACAGAATGTCTGCTTTTAATTATTCTGCCAATTGAGAGATAATTCTTGGTTTTAAGCACGAAATATAGGCACTTATTTGAAGTTTGCGCCTAACACTACTGTACCACAATGTGCAGGAGAAACAGAAGAGTTATTTTACGATCACTCATACTCAAACATTTCAGAATGAGAAGAAAGAAAGCAGAAGGAGATGCAAATACTCAAATCTGAAGAGCCCAGCCCCAAGAGACCTGCTGCAAAACAGAGAGTACATATAAAAAGATACAGAGGCTCAGTGTCAAGCCTTAAGTGTACTGTCAGAGACCCCCTGAGAGAGGGACCGAGCCAGGGAAAGATCTAGCATCCTGCTGCTGAGAGTGACATTAGAGATCCAACACCCTGTAAGAGACGTTTCCAGCGTCCATGTGAAGCCGGATGTTCACTCACAGAGCTCGGAGTAGCGGTGGCAGCCTCTGGCGAGCTGCTGCATGAACCTCTCCAGCACGTCGGAGAGCAGGTCGCAGGCGGAAAGCTGCACGGCGTCCCAGCCCAGCGCCTGGCAGAGCTGCGCCACGGAGACCCGCAGCAGCGAGCGGGCGTAGCTCTCACACATGACTCAGCCCAGGCGAGCCGAGCCCGGCATGTCCGAGCTCAGGAAGAGGCGCTCGAAGATGCAGGGGCCGCCTATGGTCCTAATACTGCTGCTGGTGCGGTTGTTTATGTTTTCTCCGAGGTGCTTCAGATGAATAGGGACGTTGGCGCTTCCACACTAAGCGCCATCATGCTCTCGCTGAACTGAGCGCCGAGTAGTCGATGTCGGGCATGCGCACAAGAGCCGCTCGATTATGTAGCTATCGATTACGTTGCCTTGATTCGAAAAGCATGCTGAGGTGCTGTACGATCTTCACCTCTCTACAAAACTTGATCAGAATCAGAAAATATAAACGTGTGTTTGAAATAAACAGCTTCTCAATGTTGGATAAAGTTGCCTTTTCCCTGAAAGTGAAAGTGAAAAATCACCTGCATTGGTCAGAAAACCAAAACCAAACCAAGAAAAGTGTGAGCCATTATGCCTGATCACTCAACATTGGCTGGACATAGTGTTAACCTCCTCCAGAACATTGTGATGTGTAGTGAGAGCAGGGAACAGCTTGAGGAGACACTTTTGACCATCTGCTGATAAATATACCATTAAACTGATCAGATTCAATACTGCCAAGCATGTAGATTTTAGGAGGTCTTGATTAGGCAGGACTAGTGAGCCTAAGAACCCAGAGAGATGGAGGCATGCTTGAGAGAGGAGAGAAATGAAAGTCCAAACAGAATACATGAGTGTGAATGAAAGGGAGGACAGTGGCGTGGCTAGGATGCAGAGGAGTTTAAATACTTGGGATCAGCAGTCAGAGAAACGGGGTGCTGAAAGACAAAGAAGAGAGTGCAGGCTGGTGGGAATGGGTAGAGAGAAGTGGCAGGAGAAAATTGTGACAAACGGCTACCAGAAGGATGAAAGGGTAGTGAGACCAGCTATGCTATGTGGCTCACAGTACTGATGATAATACAGGTGTCAGAGTTAAAGATGCTTAGATTTGTGTTGGGAGTGATGAGGAAGGACAAGATTAGGAATTAGTTTACCAGAGGAACAGAGAGGCGTTTTGGATTGGACATGTACAGAGAAGAGACGAGGAGTATATTGGGAAATGGTATTGAAGATGCTCAAAGTAAAAGGAAGATGCAGAGGACAGGAAGAAGAGGTTCAGTGAGGTTAAATATGTAACAATCCTCTATCTACAGTGCTGGTGATAGATACCGGTGGCTGCAATGTCTTCCTCACAAATATAGCCATTTTACTATTACTTTATCACGTACTTTCTGAAACATCCAGTTAAGTTACACACCTCTTCTGAGTTTTATGATATCATAGATTGCTTTGTGATGCCTCTTGTATAACTCTGTTTAGAAAAATGTCTCTGGTGCTGTGCAAAACTACTGCTTATCAGGGTCTCAGGCATCAGGCTGCATCTTCTTAACCAGTTCATGAAACAGATTTTAGAGCCATTAAATCCTGTCTGGCTCCTATCACCACCTCATATGTAAATTTGTCCTGAATGGCACATTTCACCTCAAATCACCATCAAATTCACATATCCATGATGCTGACTGCATCTTAAGTACTGAACAATGATGACACGTTGGTGACAAAATCTTTAAATGTTCTTCCCCCTTAAAGGCTAAAGACCTACTTGTTTAGTCAGGCTTTTAGCAATTAATTTTCCTGTTAGTTAAAAGGTGGAGATCCAGGGGTTCACAGATATAGAGAACTGCTGCAAACTGGGATGCTGGTGCAGCCGGCCCACCACTCTCACGCTCATAAACTCAAGCTCAAAAAACTCAGGGACAAACCAAGGCCAAGACAGGCCGGTGGATTTCATTATCCATTGTTTGGCCGGAGATCCAAAACTAAATCAAAACTAAAACTCAGGGACAAACCTGGCCCAGACAGATCAGCAAATTCAGGTTTGTTGAGAGTGGTGTGGGTGGTTGCCAATGTCACAGGGTGCTTTCGTGTTTGTAAAACCCCTGGATCTGCCCTGTTTAATCAGGATCAGTCCTTTTTGGTCTGCATTCTTTAAACTCATGGTCTGTACACTGAGTTGAAAAAAGAGATCTAATTCCTTTCTCTTTGTTTGAGATGGGCAGCAGGTGTTGGACAGTTTAGGTGTTTCTGGAAAGCAAGTCCATCAATCTCTGTCAGGGTCTCCTGAATTCCATACCAGCTACTCCACCATGTCGGCGAAACTACTATCGTCATATTTCTCTCCCGACCTGAACTTCAGATCAGCTACATCAGACTGCAGGAGCTGCTGCAATGAAGATTGAAGCTCCCCCCACTCAAACAGAGCCCCCGCCATTAGCTCATGAACCTCCAATTATAGTCACCAATGGACTTTTACTGTAACTCATGCTTACTGGAAGTCATCACTATACAGGATTTTTCTATTCCTTTCTTTCCTTTCTATTTCCGGTTTCGACCAAAGGAGGATGGGTTCCCCCTTTGGGTCTTGGTTTCTCCCAAGGCTTCTTCCTCATGTTTGGGGGAGTTTTTCCTCAGCTTACCCAACTGGGGCTCAGACCCTATTCTGTAAAGCTGCTTTGTGACTACAACAGTAAAAAGCGCTATATAAATAAAATTGACTTAAAGGGATGCCCTTATTTGTTTTGTCACTCTGATCTGTGGACACATTTAATGATCTAATGGATCTTAGAATGTCGCTGTATTGGTTTAATAAGAGTGTAGTCCACCAAGCTTAAAACGCAATTAAACAAACTGACCTCGTCCAAAGCATGTGAAAGAATGGGTCACATTAGTATGCATCAAGCGCCTTACCACGTTGGATCCAGTAGCAAATAATTAAATAATGAGCGAGATGCCATCTGGCCAAACAAACTTTCCCCCGGTGCAGTGTTATCAGTCAGGGGCCTCTCCTTGAGCTGCATTCAGCGACCCTAGACGTCACCCTTACTAAAGTGCGGTCATTCAACACCACAAGGCCTTCACATGTAGGCGCCACTGAATCTGATACTGCCATGGTTGACTCGCTAGTGTTTATTAAGATGGAGTGTCTTAAGTTGCAAATGGATAATGAGGAGGCTAAACTTGTTTTGATTGCCAAATATTATAAAGCAACAATGCGCCGTGAAGTCAGGTGGGTTAATCAGTGATCAGTTCAAGGTAACTTTATACGGATTTAATCAAAGAATGTGTGGCTGCTTCAGTTCAGTGATGGGATTAAACTCTACTTTTAGGTCAAGTCTTTATTTCAAAGAGGTTCACTGCATTGGTGACCTTTGACACCAACATTATAAATCTAAACAAGAAAAAAATCAATAAATCCCACATTAAGCTAAATGCTGTAAAAGGTTCTTCTTATAAAAGGAAAAGGTATAAATACATTCACACTGTGGCCCGTCTAAATGATGCTCGCTAGTTGTCAGAGGATTTTATAAGACAGACCCTCCCTTTGCTGGTTACTGTGGGAACATCCTTCCAGTGAAGGTGGCTGCATGGATAGGTCAATGGAATGGTGGACTGGGCTGACCTTAGTTTTGAATTAAATTGCTATACCAATGAGGGTTCACTTTTAGATCCATTTTGATACCTGCTTTTTATCTTTGGGCTAATCTGGGTTCTAGGAAACGTGGCTTACGTCAAATCTGAAATCTGTCCTTCACAATCGCCCATTTCATTCAAAAATGATTGCTCTGTCAGACGAACATCTGCTGCCATATGTGATGCACATCCATTTAAAGAACCAGTTCTAGTGCAGAATTAAAGTGTTAAACGTTTAATGGAAGAAACTTTACTGTGACAATGTTTTCTTAAATATTTCAGCACTGTGAAATGTAAACTAAAAGTTTGCAGATAAAAGATTGTAGTATTAGGGCAGTGGTGACCCAGTAGTAAAAGGATTGGACCCTGTGATTGAAAGACTGAGGGTTCCAGTCCCAGATCAGTAAATTACCCTAACGTTCCCCTTAAGCAAGGTACTGCTCCCAGCACTGCTCTACAGGAGCTAGATGTATGGATTTCTGTGTAACAGTTAGTGGGTTATATGCTGAGAAAGCATTGTTAACTACCAACTTTCCAAGTTTGCAGTTAACCTCTAATTTGGCAAGAGTGAGATTTGAAGAAGCTTCAGAGATGCCAGCACATCACTCTGATGGGGCTATGAAGAATTCAGTAGCGGAGATGAACAAAACTGGCCCATGTGAGAAAGTAGCTAGAGAGGGCCATTACTTATGCAAATAGGCATCAATTCAGCATATCTGGGGTTTGCAAGAAAGCACCAGACTGAAACAGCTAAATGTGGGCAAATGTTTTGTTCTCAAATTAGCTTTAGTGTCAGACATCTTGTTAAAACTGAGGAATAAGTAGATGGTGCAAAATACAGGAATTAACTCTGCAGAAACCTCACTTCCCAGCAGGACCAAGCTCTAAATCCCAAAACCAAAAGCAACACAGCAGACCGAGCTAGGTGCATATTTTTTTTTTTAAAAAAGATTGGCTGCCAAATAGTGACCTTTTTGTTGAAATTTGAATTTTTATTTGCAATAAAAAGAAAAGCTGGAACAAGTGCTTTGTAAACCTGGAACTTAAGTGGGTGAAATATTACAAAGCACTATTATTGTATTAATTTATTTTTTAAAAAGTGGTTTGTTTATTAAAAACAACCCCAAAGAACACACCAAACATTTAACTTAAAAAAAACCCCCAAAAAAACACAAATTCAAATGAACATAAAAAGATGACAAATGCATTCAAAGTAGATCTCAATGTAAGGTTTATTTACTGATATCTTACAAACAGAAGCACAATTTTAACTTGACGCCAGATGACAGAACTGGAACGCATTATTTTATTCAGATCCGCAATGAGGGTCTGGATGGGTCCTCTATTTTCTTTATCTGTGGGCAAAGAGAGAGAGGATAAGTTATTCAAATAAAGAAAAATCATGATGCATGTTTCAGGGCTTCTTCAGAGCACCTGGTAATATACTGAAACTGGACAAAATCTTAATAAGCATTTGGATGACACACTGCTTGTAGTTAAAAAACAGCAGCAGCTATCCTCCTAGACCGTATTCTGTCCAATCTCAGATTACCACGTGTCAGAGAGTGCCACATAATTCAGTTTTAGATTACTTGAATGAGTGATGCAGGCATGAAAACACCAAATCTAGCATATAATCTTCCATCACTAGTTACACATCACATAACTGCAGCGCAAACCTAAAAAAGCAAACGTCACACACCAAGCTTATCTGATCTACAGTTTACCTTATGCCTCAGTCCCTGTAAGCATTGAATGCATGCAAATTAGGGGAGTTAGTAAAAAATAAAAATGAATGAGATCTGTGCTGGCCACCAGAAAATATGTAAAGACTAAAAAGAATGAAAATAAGATTAGATGAAGAAAGCAAATAATAAGTTAACAAATGTCCACAAACAATAGGATAATGGAATTTAAAAAACACAAACTGGTTTGATTAAAGGAACACTGAATTCAATGAGGTGAAACAAATTAAGAAGATTAATGAAAGGATGGATGACAGCAGAATGGGTGAGTAGAAAAACAGAGGTGTGGGGGGGGGGTTGGCATCTGAGTCAATGAGTATGATTCAGATCAGATAAGTGAGTGAATGCTCGCAGAAAGAGCAGCAAAATGCTTAAATGAATAAAGCAGATTCATAAAGAGAGAGCATTGACAGAAATAAGGGAGTGAATGAATGCATAAGGTGAATAAAATGAAAGAATAAATAAGTGAATAAACATGACTAGTCCCAACATAGCCAATGAATGCATGCAAAAAAAAGAGGAACGGGTGAATGAATGCACGAGACAGAGTGAGTGAGGGGCCAATGTTTGTAGAAAGAATGGTAAGTGATTCCGAGGTGAGAGAAACAGACAATAAAATTATGGTATGCTTAATTTAGTAAAGTAATAAATGAATAAAATGTAAGCAGCTAGAGAGGGAGGTAGACAGTGAAAGCTTACAGAGCAGCAGCTCCAGAGATGATCTCAATCAGCTCCTTGGTAATGACGGCCTGGCGGGTGCGGTTGAAGGTGAGGGTCAGCTTATCAATCATCTCAGCTGCAGGAAAAATTTAACAAGTTTAATAAAACATGAAGCGGACGCTAACCCCACCTTCACATAGTTCATATCACAGCCATCTAGAAATCTAGTAACTCGATATGATTTGTTTCCACATCATTAGAAGATATATAGAATAATTAAAGCTACCATTTATAAAATTTTTTGCAAGTGTCTGACATTTGATGGTTCGAGGGTTGATGAAGCTTCCCCCCCCACACTAGAGGGGATCACTGGCTTAAACAATTTAAGAACCAAACCAGTTTCTTCTTGATTTACACTGAGCCCTTTTTAGCACCATTATTTTTTGACACTGAGAGGAAAGCCCCACTCACAGGCGTTTTTGCTTGCACTGTCCATAGCGGTCATCCTGGCACTCTGCTCACTAGTGGTGGACTCCTTCAGTCCAAAGTAGATGATGTTGACCAGGGCAAACTCCTGATAGTTCCTCAGTACATCGGCATCAATGTCATCATAGATGCCCATGGTCTCTGCATGGAAAAGTTAAATCAGCAAGTGATCATCTCTTTCTCCCACAGAACACGTGGACTATTTCTGTTTGCAACAATTAATTTCATATTAACTACAGATATGTGGCGTGTGTGTGTGGTTTGTCCAATAATACCTGAGCTTGCAACTGTGTCCATGGAAAACAGGGGCTTCTCAGCCGTCTTGTACGAAATGACAGACCTGACAAATAATAAAGTAACCTTTTAGCAATAATCATGAGCAGCACAAGTCTAACGTGTGTGTGTGTGTGTGTGTGTGTGTGTGTGTGTGTATGTATATATATATATATATATATATATATATATATTTTTTTTTTTTTTTTTTAATTGAATTATTTACCTAAATCTATTATAAAAAATGGTGCCCTGGTCAAACTCATAGCCAGAGTCCAGCAGTTCTGTTGCGATGACTGAAGCATCAGTGAACGTAGGGGGCTTCCTGCCCACCTCCTTACAATTGATAAGGATGTGTTTGCCATGGGTCCTGCAAGCGGTTTTAAAAACAAAAATTATTTTACAAAAAACAGCCTGTTGGTATGTTTATATAAAGGTGATTACGGTTTACAAAATAAATCCCTACTGCAGCTGAATTCATTTTACCCGTTTAATTTCTCCATTTTAATCAGGCACTTCTGCACTTGTACCCAGAAATACTTTAGAAATAGTATTTTTTTCCAGTAATGCAATACAGAATAAAAAACACTATTAGGGAGTGGCATGTGCTGACATAGCCTGCAGCTACAGACGCCAACATGAACGCTTGACCTTTCAATCTCTTTTTTGTAAGGATTTAGATCAACCCTTTAACCCTAACTCACTAACTAGTGAAATCATGACACCACAGAAATGCTATGTGAAAACTAATCCAGATGCAGCAATGCTTAAAACAGAGGGAGAAGTGGAGAGAAAAAAAAACAAAAAGATGCACCTGTAGAGGAGACCTCTGAGCTTGTCTCCTACATTGACCACCATGACCTCTTTGCCAGCACCAGAGAGTTTGGCAATTTCACCCTTCATGGCTTTGGCCACGCTGCTGTGAATGGCACCGCAAAGCCCACGGTCAGAAGACACACCAATAATCAGGTGCTTGTTCTTATCTTCTGGAACCTTGATGTCAGCCTTCTCATATAGCGCTAAAAAAAAAAAACCAAAACACAAAGCTTTATTATTAAAGGCTTTAGTCTTTTAAAGCCTTGTTTAAATAAATTTCATGCATCTCAACCAAGCAAAAATACACCTGATTTCACTTGTTTAATCAGCTGGTCTTTAAACAGTGGGCTTTTGCATGACATGCTCTTCTGGGTTGGTATAAAAGCCACACCAGAAATGTTGGGGATCTTACTAGTTAAACCTTATAAAGCATTATTTTAATAGCCTTGAAAGAGTAGAGTATGGATCAGCCTGTTACTTTCAACCAACTTATGTTGGTTGGACAGTGTGAACATCACGATGCACCTAAAAACCCACAGCAACTATCTAGGCTATTTTCCCATTGGTCTGAATGCGTTTTGTAATCGAGACTTGAAAGATGACTGACATGCATGTTGTCATATTCTAAAATATACCAGGAACACTTTAAAACACAGCCAACAAATTCAAGAGCATTTAGCAACTTACAGAGTGCACCAGTGCCATAGACTCTGGCTGGCTTCAAGGCCTTCTCAGCCCGAGCATACTTGGCAGCAGCCACCATCTTCATGGACTTGGTGATCTTCTGGATGTTCTTGACGGACTTCAACCGAATGGTGACTGCAGATTAAAAAAAAGTTAAATGATAAGCGTGACAAGACATTTTGACTGGTATGTGCCTTAATGCTTTATGCTTGGAAAAGCATGCTAATTGCATACTATTGATATTT
Source organism: Hepsetus odoe (assembly GCA_017165825.1). NCBI lineage: Eukaryota > Metazoa > Chordata > Actinopteri > Characiformes > Hepsetidae > Hepsetus > Hepsetus odoe. Next base: position 4,696,904 of record CM029392.1, read on the forward strand.
TTGCATACTTCCGTACACTTTGCTCTCTTCACATTTTCCATAATTATACTGTTCTGCATTCTAGCAAAATAAAGAAGAGACTTTTACAGAGTCAATATAGTGTTAGCTAGATACTTAGTTGCTTTTCTTTATTCGCTATACATTTAAGCTCTAGAATTAAGCTTCATTGCAGTCTTGGCAATTCAGCAGGACCTTTCCCTCCACGCTATACTTTTGTAACAGTGCACAGGCCAAATAAAAACTCCTTGAATCTTGAGGCCTGACTGGCAAGACTTTTGTCAAGACCATCCACTGTGCAACAGATGCCCCATGCAGTCAAATGCTACCAGGAATAAATATACATTCAAACAAACCATGCATATTACACACTTATTAGAAAAACATTAAGGTTTACTTACTGTCCTTCAAGGTTGCCATGTTCCTGACCTGCCCACTGCAACAGAGAGGATTCATTAATGAGAGCCAATCAGATTAAAGTTTCCGCTTCATGACAGCCACATGCAGTTCCCAGTGATATTAAAGTGCACCAGGCTCGCTGTGTCCACACACAGTAAACCAGACGTTAACATCAGTAGCTGCTGTAAATATGAACTCAGCCCAGGTTTCCATTCTCCTGCATGAGTCCAATACAAGCACAAACATACCACCAAACCTCCTCAACTACATCTGCACAAACCCAACCATCCACAAACTTTATAACCTATAGAAAGTGTCTTTTATTCCGACAGTCAGTCCCCCTCTAACGGTCACTGGTCAAGTTCAGTCAGACGCTGATTAAAGCTGCTGCGGCCTACAAGCCCCGGCACGTCCTTGCAGGGTTTTCACGCAAATATCAACTGATACCGGAGCCCAGGCGTGTCGAGAGCACAGCTGACCGACTTAACAACAAAGAATGTTGAAGTAAAGTGTGTAGGAAAGAGTTTTTAAGGCTTTACCATTGTGGGAAGAACACCACCGCGCTGGCCCGGGCGAACATGTTCGCTGCCAATGAAGGTCAGACTGGCCACACTGCGCATGCGCAAAGCGCGCACAAGATGTCGAAAACCTATGACGTATGATTCAGTTCAGCGACTGATTCAGATTCTTCAGACTCAGAGTCTTTTAAACTATGTATTCGGCAAATATCGGAAATAAGCAGCCAATCAACTCACACACAGCTGAAATCTGATTACATTTAGATTATTTATAAAAAATTGTGCAACATGAAACATATAGCATCATAAAATATACTGCAACCTAAAAAGTAGTACTACTTTAAAAAGTACAACAAATCAACAGTGCATTATAACATACAGTTAAACATAAAAAGGATATAAAATATAATAAATATTTTTATTAGATTTTATGTGCAATATAAAAAAACAAAATCAAGCATAATGCACAGTAGAGAAGAATCTGGAGAGATGCTCTAGAGAGGAGAGGAATGCATAGGACAAAGTGCCTGGGAGCAGTGATGGGGATGGTACCTTGCTCAAGGGTACCTAAGGGCAACCAACTGGTAACTCCCTATCTACTAGGCCACTGCTGCCCCTTAGAAATGGAGATGCAGAGGATTGAACCCTGGACCTCATACACACAAAGCATGCGCTCTACCACTAAGCTACATCCCCCAGTTAAATAGCCGGGATCAACAGTTCCGAGTAATGGTGAGTGTGGAAGAGAGGTGAAGAAGAGAGTGCAGGCAGGTTGGAATGGGTGGAGAAGAGTGGCTGGAGTGATTTGTGACAGACCCTAGGTTTACAGGATAGTGGTGAGACCAGCTATGTTATATGGGCTGGAGATGGTGGCACTGACAAAAAAACAGTCAGCAGAGCTGGAGGTGTCAGAGCTAAAGATGCTGAGATTTGTGTCTCGGTAGATGAGAATGGACAGGGTAGAGTATATTAGAGGGACGGCTCAGGTTGGACATTTTGGAGACGAAGTTAGAGATGCAAGGTTGCATTGGTTTGGACTGGTCCAGAGGAGAGACGAGGATTATATTGGAAGGAGGATGTTGAGGATGAAGCTCCGAGGAAGAGTGAAAGTGACAACCCTTGTCATTGCAAGGTCACAGCACAGCACCCGTGAACCACAACGAAATTGGAGTGCATTTAACCCATGCACTCAAACACCGTGCAGCAGTGGGCAGCTATTGAAAGCACCCAGGGAGCAGTGACGGGGACAGTACCTTGCTTAAGGGTACCTCAGGGCAACCTACTTGTGAGGGAATTGAACCCACAATCTTCTGAAGTAGGGGCAACACCCTAACCACTAAGCCACCGCTGCCCCAGCAGAAGAGAGGTGGAGAAGACCAAAGAGGAGGTTTATGGATGTGCGATGTGCGAGGACATCCAGGTGGTGAAAAGTGAAAGTGAATATTCTTGCCATTGTGAAACACAGTACAACACAACAAAGTTCAAACTCTGCGTTTCACCTATACACACACTTGCAGCAGGGGGTAACTATTGAAAGCACCTGGGGAGTAGTGACAGGCACAGTACCTTACTCAAGAGTACTTCTGGGCAACCTATTGGTGAGGGACTCAAACCCACAATCTTCAGATCCTGGGATCAATTCTCGAACCACTAGGCCACCGCTGCCCGATGGGGTGGGTGTGTAAAAGAAAGAGTGCAAAGGAAAGGGGAGAGAGGAGGCAGGTGATGGCAACCCTTGAAGAAGAAAAAGATAAAGGAGGACTGATGGAAAGATGGAAACAGATGCCAAAAAGTGCCTGTGGACTGAACTTCGAAGCTCACAAAAAAGATTCACTAGGGCAGTGTTGAACTCTCGTTTAATAAGAGCCGATTCAGACAAAATGATTCATTCGAATTGAATCCTATGATGGCTACGCAGGAAATGCTGACGTAGAACACACACATACACACCACCCAAACAACGAGGCAGCGGAAAGGAGCCGCGGTGGCTAATACTTCAGAAGTTTTACATCCTCGGCGTGTTATTTGTGTTTTTGCAGGATGGGGAAAGCGGATTTTCTAAGTCCAAAGGCGATTGGTAACAGGATTAAAGCGAAAGGTCTTCAGAAGCTGCGCTGGTACTGTCAGATGTGTCAGAAACAGTGTCGAGATGAAGTAAGTGCGGTGTATGTTTTCTCTAAAGTTCAGGCTCAGGATCAAAACACGGTAAACAATTAAATACAATCACGCGTGCAAAAGGAGGCGGAAGAAGTAAATAATTATCTAGTCCTTCCCTTTTCTCTACCTAAATCTTGCTTTTAATCATCATATATAATGTGCAGGTGCCTTTCTGGTCTAAGACTCTCCCCAACATCATGTTCCTCTTCAACTTCTTCATTTCCTTCAACGAAATCAGTGAACATCATCGCGCAACTGCAGCTCAGCCCTGCCTCAGCCCTGCCTCAGCCCTGCCTCAGCCCTGCCTCAGCCCTGCCTCAGCCCTGCCTCAGCCCTGCCTCAGCCAAAAATCATGCTCTTATGCAGTTTCTTAAAACTTCTGATACCGTGTTTAATTTCTGTGTCCCACAATTTTACACCCCATTCAGATTGACCAACTTCAACTGAAATTCAACACACAGTTAAGATTAGTGTAACGCATGTACACTCGCTCATTTTCTCAGCCACTTCTCCCAATTAAGGTGCTGGGTGTGCTGCTGGGGGTGCTGGAGTCTGTCCCAGCTCTCACAGGGCGAATGCAGAGACACTCCCTGGACAGGCTGCCAGTCCATCACTGGGCAGACATCCAAACACACTCACACCTACAGGCAGTTTAACATCTCCAGTCCACCTGACCCGCATGCTTTTGGATGAGGGGAGGAAACCAGAACCCAAGGCCTCACTGTGCCATGCATTTTAAATATATATATAAAAGGGGTATATTTGAAAGTGAAAAAGTGAAAGTGACAACCCTTGTCATTGCGAGGTCATGGCACAGCACACATGAACCACAACGAAACTGGACCTCTGCATTTAACCCATGCACACTCAAACCCGTGCAGCAGTGGGCAGCTAGTGAAAGTGCCCAGGGAGCAGTGATGGGGACGGTACCTTGCTCAAGGGTACCTCAGGGCAACCTATTGGGAAGGGGTTTGAACCCCCGATCCTCCGATCATGCGGCTAACACCCTAACCACTAGGCCACCGCTGCCTCCTCATATATATTTGTTGTCATATATCAATAAATAAATATAGTGTCCCTAGCAGGGAACGTTAACTAGAATATGTCTTGACTGCTTTACAAAATGACTTTAACAACTTAAAAAATGGTTTCTTTTACTTTACTGGTGCCGTTATAGGAACACAACAAACTTAAAACCTAATCTGATCCCAGATCCATTAATGCTACATTTAATACAATCTGATATGATGATACAGATTCAAAATGATGTAATGTCAATTAGCACTTATGCTTTTACGCAAGACATTTAGGCCAACATAGTAGAACACGCGTTTTTCCCTGTCATATTGATTTCTCTATTTTAATGCATCTTCTCGTGTGTGTCTCTCTGTTAGAATGGGTTTAAATGCCACTGCATGTCCGAGTCCCACCAGAGACAGCTGCTGCTGGCCTCAGAGAATCCAAACCAGTTCATGAGCTACTTTTCTGAGTAAGTCCTTGTGTGTGAATGTTATATGCCACTGTGTCCTTCTCCTGCGATGGGCTGGCGACCCGTCCTCGCCCTGTGTGCGCTGGGTTGGACACCAGCACCCCCCCGCGGCCCCGTTTGGGACAAGCGGCAGAAAATGGATGGATGGATGGATGGATGTATCCTTCTCTCCTCATATAGCTAATTTGTGGTTTCTTTTCAGGGAATTTAAGAACGACTTTTTGGAGCTGCTCAGAAGACGTTTTGGTTAGTTTCCAACTCTTAAATGACTCTCAAAGGACTGTATTTAAAAGCCTGATCAGCATCATTGTCTCTCAAACCTCAACCCTAATGGCCTACTGCTTCTTACAGTGTGGAGTTTTTTTAATGAAGAATAGACTATATGAAATAGTCAAAAATTGCTTGGAATATATTGGTTTTGTTTTAATTAACACAAATTAAAAACACATTAGAGTTTTCTGAAAAGTAATAGAAGAAGGAAACCTTGTAAAAGAAGTAGTGTTATAAGAATGATGCAGTTTTTAAAAAAATATATATATATTTTTTTAAATAAACCTTTTAATCACTGTCTTGTTGCATTTGCAGGCACAAAGCGAGTTCACAACAACATTGTGTACAATGAGTACATCAGTAATCGGGAACATGTTCACATGAACTCCACTCAGTGGGAAACCCTCACAGATTTTACTAAATGGTTGGGAAGAGAAGGTAAACACACACACACTATCAAAATACAATGCTCCCTTTAAACATCTTAATATTATGAGCAACATGACAGTACATGCTTTGTTGATATATGGCAGTTTTCTGCAGATTTTAGTGCACAGTTTCTTTCTGTTTACAAAGTGACAAAAAATTAATTACATATAAAATGTGCAGCAGCTTTTGGCACGTTGTATCCTTTACTTTTTCCACAGTTGATTTCAGATAATCAGTAAATATGCATTAAAATGTGCAGAAGTATCTACTATCTTGTTGGAAATGTGTACTTATTGTACATGTGCCCAAAGTTCTGCATACAACTATAATAGTTCTTTTGCTTTAAGTTTCTAAAATACTTGGGCAGACTTCGTCTTCTCAAGGTTCATGCGTGCGCGTGTGCGTTTACGTGTGTGTGTGTAGGTTTCTGTAAAGTGGATGAGACACCCAAAGGCTGGTACGTTCAGTACATCGACCGAGATCCAGAAACGATCCGCAAGCAAGAGGAACTGGAGAAGAAGAAGAAGCAGGATCTGGATGACGAGGAGCGCAGCGCCAGGTTTATTGAAGAACAAGTGCGGCGAGGCAAAGAGGGCAAGGAGCCAGAGGTGTGTGTGTGTGTGTGTCTGTGCATGGAGGGGGTATTCTGTGCTCTATTAGTGTATTAGTGTATCCCAGCACCGGGTAACATATCGAATGCTTTCAGAAATGGAAGTGTACTAGTGTATCTATTAGGAATTAGTGTCTTTTTTTTTTTTTTTTTTTAACCATGTTTCTTTCTTCTAGGATGAGCCAGTATTTACTGAGCTGAAGAGGGAGAACGAGGAGGAAAAAGTGGCCTTTAACTTGGGCTGTAACTCTTCTTTAGGCCCGGCTAAAGCGAGGTAGCGCTTCTTATCCTCACACGCAATACCTGACATTATCAAATCTCTCAATGAAATTTCCAGGTGTATAATAATACTAGGATTGTCAAACATTTCAGTTTGCTTCAATTAGGTATGATGATTTTTTTGCACTAGCAATGACATTGTGTTATTAATTATTCTTCATTCAAGATAAAGTTTTAACTGTTCTACACATTAAAACCTTCTACTACCTCTAATATCTGCTATGTCAGATTGCATTTCTTTTTCCCCCTCATTTAGCGGCCCACATAAGAATCATCAGCTAGTAGCAGGTTTTGTAACGCTGTTCAGTCTTAAAAGGAGTTCTTCAAAAGCGGTGCACATGGTTTTATTTTCAGAAGGTTGCACACCCATTTAAAAAGTGTTTTATATTTAGAGGTTTGAAAAGAAACGGCTGACATAACATCAAAGGCATTAGATGAGTGAAGGTTTTGCTTTGGTACTATAAAGAAACGTTAGGTTATTTAGGAAATGCTTATTACAGGGTTTTAATTTTTTTTATCTCTTGGATTCTGCAGCTCATCTCTGGGTTCAAGTGCACTAAAACTTGCGGCTTCTACTAAAAGGAAAGACCACTCCAGCAGCACAGACTCAAAAGAGAAGAAGAAAAAATCTGCTCTCGATGAGATTATTGAGGTAACCCCTACAATTTCACCTCGGGACCGCCGCCTAGGTATTCTGGTTTCACACGGGTGGTCCAACGGCTGGATGGTTTTTACAGTGTAACATTAATATTTGACAAATTCCACATTGTCATTTTCAGATGGAGCAGCAAAAGAAGAAGTCAGTGAGGTTAGATAACTGGATACGTCCAGACATTGTGGTCAAAGTCATCACCAAGAGGCTCGGAGACAAGTACTACAAAAAGAAAGCGATCATTCGGGTCAGTTCCCGGGGCCTGTGGATGTGATTTCATCGCTTCTACAATATGTTATTTCTTCAATTCAATTCAACTTAATTTATTCTTGTATAGCGCCTTTTACAACGCAGTGGCCCCAAGGCACTTTACAATGGTGGTAGATGGTGGAACAGGTTACAGTAATAGATGTTAAAGCCGGACGACTACGAAGGAGAGGAACCAAAAACTCCACTGTGTGGAGAAAAAAAACCCTCTGAGGGTCCAAAGGGTTCTTATAGATTCACAACCTTTAATTGTTTTAATTGTTTAGTTGAGTTTTTTCCATCAACATTACACTTTTTTTTAAATGATAACATAACGTAACTAGTCAACATTGTAATTAAAGCTCAAAATGAGCTAATTTACTACTAAATGTTGATCTTTAGGGAAAAAAAAAAATTCATGTCATTTCTGTGTATTCACAGGAGGTGCAGGATAAATACACAGCTGTGGTTAAGATGGCCGACTCGGGGGACAAACTCAAATTGGACCAAACCCACCTGGAGACCGTCATCCCGGCACCGGGTAACATATCACTGTTGTGTTTTCATATATATATATATATACACACATATACACACACACACACACACAGTACTGTGCAAAAGCTTTAGGCAGGTGTGGAAAAAATGCTGTAAACAAAGAACGCTTTCAGAAATGGAAGTGTTGATCATTTATTTTCATCAATCAAAAAAATGCAGTGAATGAACAAAAGAGAAATCTAAATCAAATCAATATTTGGTGTGACCACCCTTTGCCTTCAAAACAGCATCAATTCTTCTAGGTACACCTGCACACAGTTTTTGAAGGAACTCGGCTGGTAGGTTGTTCCAAACAACAAAAACTAACCACAGATCTTCTGTGGATGTAGCTTCCTCACATCCTTCTGTCTCTTCATGTAATCCAGACACACTGGATGATGTTGAGATCAGGGCTCTGTGGGGGCCGTACCTCAGGGCAACCTATTGGGAAGGGGTTTGAACCCCCGATCCTCCGATCATGCGGCTAATGCCCTAACCGCTAGGCCACCGCTGCTCACATATATATATATATATATATATATAATACAGTGGTACCTTGGATTACGAGTAACCCAGTTTACGAGTATTTTGATTTACCAGCAAATTTTTCCAATAAAATTTAGCTAATGGGATGTCATGCGATGCTCCTGTGGTGTGGATTGTGCTTTTTACACCAACTGAGATGATGTTTCTTTTCTCTCGCCTCGTTAACACCGAGATGTGAGCTCGCATCTACACTACCCTCTCCCATTTGCTGAGCATCCATCATTGAAACATCCTACGAGCGTTTACGTACTGTACAAGTGTTCTTTGTTCCTTTGTGATAGCATGTGTGTGTTCATAAAGCAATTTTGTGTTTTGCTTTAAGAATTATTTAAGTATTCATCGTTATTCATTTCTGATGTTAGGAGTAATAGTTTGTAGAAAATTACCATTAAAAATGATTTTTATATGTGGATTTATGCAGCTATGGAATGCATCATGTGATATTCCTTTGTGTATAATGCTGGAAAAAAATGTTTGGGTTACGAGCATTTAGAGTTTGGAGCACGGTCCCGGAACGGATTATGCTTGTAGCCCAAGATACCACTGTATATATAAACAAAATAAAAATAAAGATTTTATACAAATGTTTATATAAACTCTTACGTTATAAATTCTGCAGTATTACCCCAGTATATTAGGGCTATAACTTCTTTCTTTCTTTCTTTTAGGTAAGAGAGTAGTGATTGTGAATGGACAGTATCGAGACACAGAAGCCATTTTGGAAGGCATTGATGAGAAAAAGTTTTCTGCCACTCTCACATTAGACTCAGTAAGTTTTGCCAGGGATAGTATTATATATTTTTAATAGCTTTAAATGAAAGTATATGCAACCATGACTAAGCATAGCTGTTAATTGTAAATCGGCATTAAAAAGATGAGTATCAAATCATGCTCTCTGTAGCTTAAAACCAATGTTTTGTCTAAATGTACAAAAAGATAATGCAGTACCGTTCATAAATCACAATACATTAAGCACTGCAAATGTATTTATTGAATAAGGCATTTTAAAATGTAATCATAATATTTGTTACTGAGTGTGAACACTATTAATGTGACAAGTGATTACCATCTTTAAAAGCATGTACCTTTTCTATGCCACAGGGTCATTTTAAAGGGAAGAGAGTTGAGGGAATTCCATATGAAGATTTCTCCAAGCAGGCATGAGATGTTTCTTGATTACTGTACAGCTACTCTCATTCACCCTGGGAAGCCTCTACTGTGTCAGAGCATTCTTCAGGATCTTTCTTTTTTTAATTCATTTTATTTGATAATGTCTACCACAGTCTGCATTTTAAATTGTTGTCAATTAAAGCAGGCTATGGATTAAACAGACAAAGTAGCTGAATGCATTCACAATGAGGTTAAAAGAATGGGAAATATCTTTATGTTATAAACAAGTACCCAACTTTAATTACATTAATTCAATTTATTTTGGTGGTATTTTGCCTATAAAGCACCATTCACTCACATCCAGTCTTGTTTCCATGTTGCTTCTGATACAGTCCTTGTTTAATGGCTGTTTAAGAACATTTTTGTTATTTTTATGAACTCCTCTTATTTAGAATACCAGATTCCTACCAACCTGCTCTCTGATTTTGTTCCCACGCACGCACACACGCACACAGACAGACAGACAGACTTGTGTACACAAAGCCCTCAGATCACACTCTCACTCAGAGTGGGGGGAGGAAGCTGTCGAGATCAGGGACGATGTAGTTGGTGTAATGGCCGTCAATGAAGCCTTTTCCATTGTTATGGACAAACCAGCAATAAACATCCGAGCCGTGCTTCTTGTCATGACGGTAATCCTTTTGCCAGCCCCTGTGTCATACACACAAACTTAACATGCTGGAAAAAACATCTCATAAACTTGTGTGTGTAAAAGGGATATTTAAAAGTGAACACAAGTTTGGATTATTACTAGATTTTGTTCTGAAACTACACATGTAAATAAAGTATATGAAGTGAAGTGAAAGTGACTATTTGTGTTTGTCAAGCACAGCACACAGTGAAACACAACGAAATGCAAACTGCTATTTAAAACACCCTGGGAGCAGTGATAAGGACGATGCTCAAGGCTATATATGAGATTGGTGTAATATTCATGTTTTGTTTTTGTCAATATACTGTGTGCACAATTATTAGGCAAGTGCGTATTTTGACCATATCATAATATTTCTGCATATATTCCCATTCCAAGCTGTATAAACTTTAATGCTAATTTGATTTAAGCAGATCAGGTGATGTTTATTTGTTTACGGTGTGGCCTAAGGAGATCACTAGCCTATTTCAAGGTGTCAGCTTCTTTTCCACAGGCCACAAAGACATTGAGAAGCCAAAGATTGTAGAAGTAAAAGTCTTTGAGGGTTGCAGCACTCTTAAAGAATCAGTCATGAAGCCACCAGGAACCCATGATCCTCCAGTGCTGTCATATTTCAGAACTGCATCCTACCTGAAGTGTCCAGAAGTACAAGGTGTTCAGTGCTCAGAAACATGGCCAAGGTAAGGGAGGCTGAAACCCCAGCACCACTGAACAAGACACATCGGCTGAAACATCAAAACTGAACCAAGAAATATCTCAAGACACATTTTTAAAGGTTTAATGGACTCATGAGATGAGAGTAGAGTGACTCTAGATGGTCCAGTTGGATGGGCCCCTGTCTGGATCAGTAACAGACACAGAGCTCCACTTCCACTCAGACACCAGCAAGGTGGAGGTGGGGTACTGGTATGGGCTGGTGTTATTAAAGATGAACTAGTTGGACCTTTTCAGGCTGAAGCTGGACTCATAATCATCTCCCAAACCTACTGCCAGTTTTTAGGAGATGCTTTCTTCAAGCAGTAAGTTGTGTAATAATTCTGCACTAATAGTTGCCTAGTAATTGAACACTATTATGTATCCCCTGAGAGTGTTCATGCTCACATTTCCTTTGTAAAACATTCAGGTTTCAGGGATATTAACATTTTGCATTGATTGATAACCCTGGATTTGTTCCATATTCAAATTAATCCTCAAAATACCCACTTGCCTAATAATTTTGCACACAGTGTTCAGACATTTTGGTGACTGTAAATGGCAATTAGTTTTTAATCTAAATAGCACTAAAGTATAACTGATATTTTAGCTTTTAATAGGTTATATCATGCCTTGCAGTGTACTAAACTAAAGAAACACTAAGAAATGATGGACTACATTTTGGGGGGAAATTTTGAATTTCATGCCACCTCTGTGCACTTATCATAATAAAAGTGGCATTGTGGGCTCTTTTGAGTTTTTGTTTCACAAAAAATGTATTTGCAATTATCTCTAAGCAACTAAAAGATGATGTTTTATGGCATTAGAAACCAGAGACCACAGACGAACACAGTTTGGTGTTTTCTCTCATCTAAGAAAAAATCTGACAACTGCTAAGCTGAATGCAAGTGAGTGGGCATGAACAGGAACATCATCAAACTGGGGACCCCCAAGACCAGACCTGCCCAGTCCAGTTCTATGGGATCGCTCAGAAGAATGCGTTTTGGCATCTTTATCATTCAACTTTAAGGAGTTCTAGGAGCCGCTGGTGTGAACTGTGTGTACCTGGTGACAGTGAGCTTATTGCCCTTCACTTCCATGGTGGCCTGTTTCTTCTCTGGCTCTGTTCCTTCACGCACGTCGAACACCTTCACCTCAGGCTCATTTTCAAACTGTCCTGTTTTACAACAACACAGACTTTTGGCACACCATAAAGCAAAAGGGCAAAATAAAATAAACTCCTCTCTTGTTTCAGTACGCATGCATGTATGTTTCTGTAAATGATTATTCGAACCAAAGGAAAGAGCAATACTTTTGCATGACCCTTAATTATTTAAAAAAAGACTTTGGACTCACCAACAAGACCATGAACCTGAGAGGAGTACTGGTTATCGCTGGGTGTGTAGAAGCCCAAGAAGTCCACATTAATTGGATGCTTCTTCCAAACACGATGCAACATCACCATTACTGAGATTTTATCATCAATCATCACAGTGACCTTATTCTCCTTTTCTACATGCACCTTCACCCTAATGACCAAGACGAATGCATGTGGTACATTAGGGGGCTTAAAAGTAAGTTAAAGCACAGACTAAACTCAGTTCTAAACAACTCAGTTACAGAAATTTCTGAAAACTTTCTTTATAATGTATTCAGCTTTCAATCTTTTAAACTAGAAAAACTAAGATTACATTACTGTTATTAAGAATGAATAATATATAGAATAATACTTTATATAAATTATTCAGTAGTTACTATTAATCCATTAGTAAACACTGAAATATTCAGCAGTAATTATTCATTAGTTACTATGAAACAAATTAACATTTCTATATCCCCAGAAGTTTATGAGGCCCGACATCCTTTTCATTTCTCAACTATAACACTATAACGTCATTAGATCAGAAGTACCTGTTATGTTGCAGATAAGCTGTGGCTGCCCAGGAGAAAGAGTGATTGTTTTTCCCTTCTATCAGGTCAATCCCACTGGTCCTCACCACCACCTTCACACCTTCTGCTTCCCAATTTATGGAGATGATGCCAAAGTAGGTGTTTAACTTATTATTTTTCATCTTCTTGCCACCCACCAACTGACCATTAATAACAATTCCTGTACAGATGTAAAAGAGCAGGAGAAGGTGATGTTATTCATGTATGGAATAAGTTCTAAAAGTTATTATGGCTGTTTGAGGAGTGTTCCATTGGTACCTGTTCCAGGGTCTGACACCAGGTTAAGAATGTGTCCTGGCTTGGAGTCAATGTTAAAACACACATCCATGTCATTCTGCGGCAGATGGACTATGAAGTGGGGGTCATTCTCAACTACAACAAAGATCAGCAGCTTTATCTACAAGAAGTCATCTGTGTTCAACAAGTGCTTGCAGTGCAAAAAGCTGTAACATATTGTCCTGCAATTCACTCTAAAGCATCAATCTCTAACCCCCTTTTGCATAAAACACAATTCATTTCATTTTGAATATGGTTTCTTTATTCAGTATTCATTAAAGCAACAGCCTGGCTAAATTCTTTGTTAGCCTAAGAAGCAAAACATTTACAAGAACTGTAGAAAAGAGTAGACCATTTCTAGCCCCGTGTACTAAAATATCTGATTATATTTTGCTCCTTATAAGGATAAGGAATGTTTCTTTTTTAATTTTCTTTTTTAAATTTTTTAATTTTTTAAGTTTTGGTCCCATCAAGCTGTCATCACACATTCTATATTTTGTGGAAATAAGCAAGATGCTTTAAACGCATTATCAGAGTCAATGGAATGAGCTTCTACTAATTTTCTAGTACCGCTAGCATCAGTCAGGACTACATTTTAATTTGCACCAAGCTTAAATAACCTTAATCAGATTATGATAAAAAAAATGTCTTTTATGCAGGTTAGCATTCAAGCAATTTAAATATCAGGCAGCTCATACACATGTCTGTGTAGTTAATAGCTTTAACTTTGGCATTTCAGAGAAAATTATATGAATTGCAGAGTAAACAACATAGAATGATGACCAGCTCCAAGAAATCAGATCCTAGAAATCATATAAATAATAATATATCTCCAGCCAAACAGTAAATTGTTGGAAATTGTGTCATTGTTGTTAGTTACTATACGTTAAAGTAGTTACAGGGAAATTATTCTAACATGAATATCTTTATATCTTGGAAAATTTATCTCATCTCAATTGAACACTTACATTTAAATCAAGTAGCCAAATAAGGCATTTGGAATATGTCATTTGGACAATGATAATAAATCATGCATCATAACCTCATTTTAATACATTTCTGACTGATCTCTATTTAAGCACAAGAGTCATTTTTTATTTGGTCGGTCTACAAATTTTGTCGTAAAGCTCAGCTGATGGGTTTAATCAGTTTGAACTCAACAATCAGGATCTGTCATCAGAAAGTCCTTAATTTGAATTCATTTTGAGTTCGTTTTGAGTTTTTCCTAGCTTCTCACAGGCAGGCCTATCTTTGCACAGCTAATGCAGCTACTTTATAAATCAGATTTACACTCCTACTAAAAAGTCATGGTGTCAGTGTGGAATGATCTTACCAACGGTGATAGTCGGGCCTTTGACCTGGCTTGGAGACGGAGTAGAAGAGACTTGAGCCCAAAGGGGTATTGTTGGAGGTTTACTTTCCACAAACTGAACTGGTGGTTTACCAGGTTGCCCTAGAAAGAAGGAGAGTAATCAAAGCAAAGTATATTCTGAAACCAGATAATAGTAAAAGCTGTTAAACAAGCCAAAAAAATTGCAATGTCACATCAATTCCTTTCATAAACTACTGAATATAAAGGAATTCTTACTGTATTAAATATATAGACCAGGGGTCACTAATCAACCTACCAGTTATCTCAACTCATCTTAACTTCATGTTTAATAAACATGTTTTAAATGTTTTTTTTAAATATTGTCAATTTCAAATCAATATAAATGCAAATGTGATTAAAGAAGAATAGCAACAATAGTAAGTCGCTCAATAGTAAGTTGTGCTGTTTTTAGAACAGGTCCGCGGGTGACTCACGTGATCCTCTGGGGCGTCCTGGTGCCCGTGGGCACCATGTTGGTGAAATAGTGAAAGTGACAACCCTTGTCATAGCGAGGTCACAGTGAACCACAATGAAATCGGACCTCTGCATTTAACTCATGCAAACACCGTGCAGCAGTGGGCAGCTATTGAAAGCGCCCAGGGAGACAGTACCTTGCTCAAGGGTACAACCTACTGGTGAGGGAATCAAACCCACAATCTTCCGATGCGGGGGCAACTCCCTAACCACTAGGCCACCACTGCCCCAGTGGTGTTGGTGACCCCTGATATAGACCCACTTGCTAGGCCAGCCATACCTAATTTTCTTGGGGCTGAAGAATTGTCTTAGACTTCGCGGATACACGTACAGTATTTACATTCAGTGTATGTGGACAATGCACACATACAGTATATACGCAATTAATTTATTGTATTGTTTACACTGTATATTGAATATGTATATGCAATATGAATGATGTATTGTTCATGCAATGAATGTACAGTTGCTGGCAAACACCCAAGCATTGCCAACAGGTAGTTACTTTGAGTGTGTTCTGTACCTATCCCAGCAGTACCTGCTCCAGGACAGCATCCCTGTCTGGGATCTTTGGGTGAGTCTGCTAGAAGCCTCTCAGGTCCATCCTGACTCTCCACTAGCAAAGCAGTCATTGGAGTGACAAACTGGTGCTCCAAGGCCAAGCTCAGGATGCGGTGGGTTATCTTGCGCTTCTTCAATGCAGTGGGGGCAATAGAGCTACACAGAACAGAAAAGAAAGGCAGTAGCCTGAATTAGGATGAAGTATGTTATTGTAATGTTATGATACTTACAAAAAGGTAACGGAAGATGATTTTCTTATGTTCAACAAAGTTACTAGGTAGACCTGCTTAAACCAATGCCTGCATTCTTGGATGTGGGAAAATAAATTCAACATATTAATAATTTAATATGTTAAATATTTCAAAGGAGGGTTGAAAAAAAGAAACTTTGATCTCATTATAACTTATGAATTAATAATCAGCCCTCAAACTTCTCAGGTGTTCAAAATACCACTGGGCCAAAAAAGTATCATGAGTGTTTGTGTTTAAAAATTAAAAAGAGGAAAGAAAATGGTCCCCTCACTAGACTTTTAGAATGAATGTAAAAACTAAATATACCTCTATCCCTGCCTGTCAAGGCAATGATGTTATCATGCTCTTGCCCAAACTGTTCATGGACTGTTTTTTTGTCTCACCGCTCTGCCAGCAGCTGATTGACAGTTATATATGCCCACATCTGGCGGGCAAATCCAGTGAAGGAATGCTGCTGTTGACTGAGCAAAGTGTCCAGCTCTTGAGTGTCCACGTCTGTCTCCAATTTCAGGTCCAATGTGGCCTAAAATATTTTAAAATTCAACATTTATAACACATACATGCATGTATTTAACAAACCCCCGGTAATCCAAATATATTTACAGTGATCCCTCTCCCAAGATCAATAAATCAAGATATATAGTGTTTTAAGATTGTGTCTTTAGATTTGTACTGGAGCTGTGAGGCTAATGTAGCTGAAAGTTGGCAGGCTTACAGGCATGAATGTCTAGTACGCTTTCCTTTGAGGAATAAAGCTGATGATGGTACTCACAGCAGATGCAGTGGTTACGCTCTGTAGCATGTTGGACCCCAAAGCCTTCAGTTTGCCTGCCACAACCAGTTCAGAGCCTTTGAAGAACTTATCAAAATGATTTTGAGTGGTCTCTGTAACAGAGCCCTCGGGGAACTGTATGGTGATTTTCCTCAGGAGAGGGGAGGACACCTGGCTGTAGAATTGCTACAGAGTCAGAAGGGTAAAGAGAGGGATTTGAATGAAAATGCACAGGCAATGGACTGCACCATGCATAGGTGTATGATAGTACACAACAGTACACTGTGAAAAATGGAATACACTGTAATAATGTGATGTTTCAACTACTATGATTTTATTTTTTCAATTATAAGCACACAACAAAAAATGTGCTCACTTTTCAGATTCTTTGGCTGTAAAATGTAACAAAATCCTAGTAATGCTGCGGTACATCTCACTCTAGATAGATAGATAACCGTTTCATAACCTACTGTTACACAATTCTTTTTTTAAGCTCTTGTATTTTGCAGATGAATTTCAAACCAATACATGACCAACGTATTATGTGCTCAGAGCAAACCTGAAGTTGACTGTATGTTGCTATTTTACATTTCTTCTGACTGGGTCAAATTTGAGAACTCAGAAGTCACTTTGTATTCATTCAGGATCAGATATGAGTTTAGTACGCATTTGTTTAAACTATGGTTTGATTAAACAAAGTCTCCTTCATTGCTCAGAATGTCTCATTTGCATGGACAACTGTTTTGGTTGTACATGTTCATAGTGACATGATGGTTTTTAGATATGATGCTTTAAAGACTATTTTATTCTAATTTTCCTCTTCTGGAGTGGAGTGAGAACCTACTGAGTTTTCTCGTGTTTAGTGTCTTTAGTCTAGTTTAATATCAGATTAGATCTAGTAACCTTAAGTGGTTCAAATGAATGTTTTTAGGAATGTTACAATGAATATGCAGAGCACTTCCATTACTTCATGAAGGTGGCGTTGACTTTTCAATAGACTACAGTTATATTTTTACGCCCCTGCCCTCCACTGTCATACTCTGGACTGAGTAGTTGTGGAGTAATTGTGAGGGTAGAATGAGAAAAGATGAATCACATTTGAAAAAAGCTAAGATGCTCCTACTGTTTACCTTCAGCTGCTCTGAAGCATCGTGATTGGCATATATCCTCTGGGCCATGCCCCTGTTATCCATGGCAATGCGCTGAAGGAAGTCAAAGTCCACATCAAATCCGATGCCGAGAGAAAAGAGAGAAATTTCCTCACGCATCATGCGCTTCACATTTTTCTGAATGCTGCTGAGCTTTATCTCTCCTATTTGAGATGGAGTGAGAAGAAGAAAATGAAGATGAAGATGGCACTACACAGAGAAGATGGAGAGTGAGAATGAAAAAGCAAATAAAAAAGCATCTGGAGAGCCAGCAATGAGCGGGATATGCTCAGTGTCCACTCCTAAATTGCCTTTCTCCCTCTCCTCTCCACTACATATATATATATATATATATATAAATATACATTTTATTTTTTTTTAAGTAAGCAGAGGCTGACAAGTGGTTGTTGTAACACAGGTTTGTCCTTATATTTTTTTCTAGCATAAATAGCCCAAATATCTACTCTTACTTAAATCTGTGGATTTCACCAGTGAAGACTGAACTTGACGTTAAAGAGAGAAAACCAACATAAAGACCAGCGAGCTGTCTGTGGTGAAAAAGTATTCTGAGCTGAGACAGACTACAGAGATGACAGAGCACACCAAAAGAGCCACAGAGTCTCTTGAACAACGTTTTGACTGATGAGACAAGATGAATCTCTACCTAAGTGTGGGAAAAGCCAAAAAGTAGACAAAGGAATGATTTACTCATGATCTGCAAAAAATACATACATTTGTGATGCATGGTGGTGGTAGTGTCATGGCTTGGGCATGGAAGATGTACCTCATGATGAGGGAGTAGAACAATTTGCAGTGAAATGCAACAAAACTAATGGAAAGGTACTTCGTTATGCAGCAAGACAATCATCCAAAACACCCTGCTCCCCACTCTGAATTGGGGAAAAAAGCAGAATATTTTGCCTGGCCATATTCATTGCCAGCTCTTATCCCAACTTGATATACAATTAATCTCCTGAAATTGAGACTGAATTGAGAAATTCCCCAAAACAAACAAATTGGAAGAAGTTATGGTAAAAGTCTGCAAAACCATAACCAAAGAAAAAACCAACAAATTTGGTGCAGTGTATCTCAGGATTGATTTAGTCCTCGCAAGTATGAGATATACTTAATGTCAAGTGTCAGTTATTTTATTTTGACTTCAAAATGTTCCAATACTTTTGCTCATTTGAAAAACAACAGATACACAAGTACAGTGTTCAATGTAAGTTAACATATCAAGATACACATACCAGGAAATTAAAAGGTGCGAATCTTATCTTTCTGCTCTGACCTATTCATCTCTAAATCTCAAATCTAAACGTCTTCAGTGCACACATATATGGTTTTGTAGGTTTATAGAATGGCAGAGTTTTCCCAGCACAGCAATTACACTGAAATGGTAGTGACATGAAAGTATGTGCCACTGTTTCTAACTGTGTATTTACGAGGAGGAGCTACATTGATGAATTTCTAATACATTTACAACATTTAGCTGACAGTCTTATCCAGAGCGATTTCCAATTCCTAATTACAAGGACAGTCCTCCTGAAGCAAGTAGGGGTTAAGAATTTTGCTCTGGATGGAGGTAATGCTGTAGTGCAGTGACCTCTCGGTCTGAAGATGAGTATCCTACCACTAGACCACCACCACCATCTTCTGACTAATGAAGCAGTCAGTGAACATGCGTCTGTGTGTGTGTAGAGTGTGAGCTCACCCACTGTGGGATCTCCATCAGACACCAGGATGATCATAGAAACAGAACGCTGGTCAATCAAGCCCTGATTCAATGCTTTCAGTAGGATCTGCACAGCCTTCAAGAGAGCCTCATTGATGTTAGTGCCTAAGGTCAAAAGTTGGTATGGTCCAGTCAAATGCTAATCCACACATGTGATACATATGGGTTAGGGTTAGGGTTAGAATCTAGTTTATCACTAGAAATGTATACATGATGAATGTGTCCTTGAATAAAATGTATTATAACCATCTCTTCCAGTCTCTGTCTCACCTCCATTTGGCTTGATGTTATGGATGTATTGCTTGGCCTCTCCAACCTGTATAGAGGTGCCTGGCACAAGCTCTTCACTCCAGCAGCGAACATTATGATTGAAGTCGATGATGCTAAAGTAATCATCCATAGTTAGATCATCCAGGATGGTCTTCATGGCCTCCACAGTCTGTGGGGAAACAAAAGGGGATTCAATTTAATACCACTCTACACCCCTGATTAGCGCCGTTAAGTTTATGTGCAGTTTATGCTGTGATCTTCTCCTTTACCTGCTTCATCTTCAGCCCCCACATGCTGCCGCTCACATCAATCACAAATACAATGTTTTTAGAGAGGGGAGGGAGATCAGATGGAGCGAAGAACTGAACAAAGTGACCATCAGACACCTGAGAGAGAAAGATAACAGAACCAGTGCATCACCTGTTTCACAGAATTAGTGTTGTGCTTCTCAGAGAATATAAATCAAACACGCTAATTGCTCATATGCTGTTTAAAACCTACATCTTTGTGTGCCTGTGTATGTCTGTATGTGTGTGTACAAGTTACTAGGTCCATACCTGAAGTTCTCCACCATTGTTTTCTCTCTCCACATCATACAGGACAGTGAAGAATCCATCGACTGCACTCTCTGTGCAGTTGGGACATTTGCGCTGTTGCTGTAGGCTGGGCTTAAACACAACATGGGCTTTCTCTTTAGTGTGTGTGATTTTAGTCAGGCCTGTGAAAAGTTCTGAACCCAGTGTGTTGGGTGTCTCCACAAATTTAATGCCTTTAGGTTCATAGATATATACATCCACCTGAGGAAAATATGAACAAATACATGCACTCAGAACAGCTGATAACTCATCATATGTAAAGAAGTCAAGAAAAATGATGTTTTTAATAAAAAAGTTAGATCATCACTAGATTAGTTTAGATCATAGTTTTACAATGCAAACAAGATGCAAACAAGTTAATGGTTGATACACAGGGGTATGTGTGTGTGTGTGTGTGTGTGTCTGTGTGTTTGGAATATAGATTGTTGGCATAATTTTGAAAGATTTATCATCAGTTATTTCCCACTGTAATTTCAGTGGCGGTTACATGGTTGGCTACATATATGCACATATATTGTCGACGTGCTATGAAGGCTTAATATTTAAATATATAAATATTTAAGTCAGCAGACTGAAATTCTTTTGGAAAGAAGAACTATATTTTACTAAGCCAGTCAGTCACTGATTATAGCTGCAAATGGATTCTCTTGTAGTTATATTTGGAAACTTAGAGACAACATCTTACAAAAGCATTTATAAATGTTCTCAGTACAAATGTACTCTCTCTCTCTCTCTCTCTCTCTGTCTCTCTCTCTCTCTGTCTCTCTCTCTCTCTGTCTGACTCTCTCTCTGTCTGTCTCTCTCTCTCTCTCGCACTCTCTCTCTGTCTCTCTCTCTCTCTCTCTTCTCTTACTCGCACTCTCTCTGTCTCTCTCTTGCTCGCACTCTGTCTGTCTCTCTCTCGTACTCTCACTGTTTCTCTCTCTCTCTCGCTCGCACTCTTTCTCTGTCTCTCTCTCACTCGCACTCTCTCTCTCTCTCTCTCTCTCTCTCTCTCTCTCTCTCTCTCTCTGTCTCTCTCTCTCTCTCACTCGCACTCTCTCTGTGTGTGTGTGTGTGTGTGTGTGTGTGTGTGTGTGTGTGTATGAGATTCTGACCTGCATCACTGGTACCAGACGTCCGGGCTGTATGTGCAGAGTGTGTGTGTATGTGCCCAGTTTGCGCTGCATCATTTCCTGATAGTGGAGCTCAAACTCCACCTTACTGCCCGCTGGAACATGAACCTCTGTCTTAAATGTCTCCATATCCTGAGAGTTAGTCCTGTGATATGTGGGTTGGAGGGGGTAAATATAGATGAATGGATAGATGGATAAATTGATAGATGGATAGACTGATGGATGAATTAACAGATTGGTAAATGGAAAGACTAATGTAATACTGAATGGCTGGCTGCCTGGCTGGATGGATGACTGAATGGATTTATGGATGGATGGATGGATGGATGGATAAAATGATGGATAGATGGATAGATGGACGGATGCATGGAAGTCTCAGTAGGTAGACAGAAAAATGGATAATTAAATGGATATATAGATAAATATATCCATTTATATAAAATGTAAATAAAATTATGCTTCAGTAATAAAAATGGTCCTATAGACTTACATAAATTACATCTGTATATTTGCTCATAAAACATTGCTTATTCAAAAGACGTGAACTTAAATGTAGTGTCTATTAAAGTAATGTTTTTTTTTTAAATATTTAATCATAAGTTTTTGCAGGATAGATGAATGGATGATTAGTGAAAAGATAAACGGTCAGATGGAGGTTTGAAAAGGTGCATAATTTACATACATAATTTGGAGGTGAATTTAATATTTTACATAAAACACTGTTTTGCATGCACTTGAATCAAGTTCATTCCAGCAGCTGTGTGTAGGGTGCGTGTTGATTGGCCTGATGGGTGGTGCTGGGTAATACCGGACAATTCCTGCAGCTTTCCCACGGGCTCTGGCCTGAGCGTACAGGCTACGAGCCACACTCTTCTCTTTCACCGAGCCAGTGAAAGTAATTCCATTCACATTCCTGATGACAAAAAACAGGCAGAACACATAAATGTGTGTGCTGGTGTGTGTTTAGACTAAATGGATTTGCTTTGTGTGTATGATAATGATGAGGTCTTAGAACTTCATTTTGATCAGGACTTGAGGAATTGTTTAAAGAAACAACACACCAGCCTTTTTTATTTATCATATTTGAAAACAGCCAAATTTGGAGTTTTTAATAATACTATATAATAATTATGTAACAAATTATAATACAGTTCTGATTTACAGTAATACTCTGTTGATTATTAATCAATTTTATTGTAAGTCAGGATGGGTTAATGCGGTCCACCTTAAAAAAGCACATATATTCTTAAATGAATATAAATAGTAATATTAATATTCCCTTCTATATGAATCATAACCTTCAAATTTTAACACCATTTGGCTTTTTGTGAGTGTGTGTAGGTAGTTTTACATGGTGAAGTTGGTGATGAAGGCTCGTTTTGGAATCTGCACATTGAAGCTGATGCTTCGGGCTTCAGAGCCTGAGTTCACCACTGAGCTCTTCACTGTGGTGTGAGCGAAACGAGATGTGATCCTGCTTTCCACCTTATAGCTCTTCACTGTGATGTTACCATGTATACCCTACACACACACACACACACACACATAGCAAGGCAAATCTTTAAATATTTAAACATTTCAATCAAACAAATGCTGCTAACAGTTTAAAGTGATGTCAGTCATGAGAGACACTTAAAAGTTATTTAAAATTTGTAAACCTTTGCCCCATCCCTGATGTTTCTAAAAATAATTACACAATACTACCACATTATTGCAGATTATTGAATTTCTTAGAGCAGGAGTGCCGAATTCCAGTCCTGGAGGACCGGAGTCCAACACAATTTGATGATTTCCCTTCTCAAACACACTCACTACACCCACCACTAAGTTTGAACCAGTGTTTTAGGGGGGAAATCACCAAATTGTGCTGAACTCCAGCCCTCCAGGACCAGAGTTCGATACCCTTGTCTTAGAGGGTCAAAATATACCATGTGCACAATTATTTATGCAAGTGAGTATTTTGACCATATCATCATTTTTCTGCATATATTCTAACCTCAACCTGTATAAACTCAAATGCTAATTGGATTTAAGCAGATGTGATGAAATGTGAGAGAGTGTGACCTCAGGTGATCAACCGCCTAAATCAAGGTGTGCATAATTATTAAGCAGCTTCTTTTCCTCAAAATACTCACTTGCCTAATCATCGTGCACACAGTGTTTGTAGCGAGTCTGCTTGATTTTACTTAACCACAAGTGTGAGGCAAGTAATGATTTGGGCATGAAATCAGCAGGAGGATTATTGGGTGGTGTGCAAGCTTACAATGATTGATAGCTTTATTAACTTTGTAGCTCCACCACGAAACAAAAAAGGAAACCTCAGCCATTTAACAACACTTGGCAAACCGGAGTAAAGAGGGAAAAGTGTGTACATCAGATTATTTGACAGTCACTGGGATTTTTTACTGGCCATCTCCTCAAGCATCTCAGATTCATCACTTTGGACCTTCCTGTAATGTCAGTTTAGGGTTTTAAAGTAGGCACAACAAAATAACAGGCAAGCGTTACACATTATTATTGTAGGTTTGGTGAGAATCTAGAAATAAGCAGGTTTATATAAATATATTGCTAAAACTCTAATATTGCTTATAAAGGAAATGCGACTTTTTCCTCACAAATGCAAAAAGTGAGTCTTCAGAACCTCTGGATAGCCATTCTGTGTGGCAGTACTTATCACTGTAATTCTTTTTTTCAGCAAAAAGAAAGAATTTCATTTATTCACTGTCTTTTTAAAGCATAACAATGGCAGTGACTTTTACTTCAGGGATTTGCAGTAAAAGTAGGACTTCTAGCAGTGAAGCATTGGTGCAGAAGTCAATAACCGCTGTGGCTTTCTGGCCTCAACAAACACAGCCATCGATTAGTGGAAAAACAGAAAGACAGCTACCTTTAAGTCTTCTTCTTCTTCTTCACTGGTCAATAGACTCCTCTATAAAGCAAGCAAAAGAAATCAGCTTTCAAAACCTGTTCCTGGTAAAAGGCTCAAGAGTTAACGCATGAAAAAGAGAGCCATGACTAGAGGGCATCCAAATGTTATTTTTAAAATGTTAAACAGGTTAATTTAGCATATCATTGCCATCTTTGTACCTAAATAGATTAAAATAATACATAAAAAATGTAAAATTTCATATTTCATATTAGTTACATAGCAAAATGTTTACAAACCTAATATTTTGTCTATATTCTCATATAGTGTCTTAATGTTTTTTTATTTGTTTTATTCATTTTATATCGTTATTTTTTGCAAATCAGCAGCTACACAAATGCAAGCAAAAACTATCAAGCATTTTGACACCTACTTTTTATAATAACACTACTTATACATTATTTTTACACTAGTAACTTTCTTTTTTTAGGCCTTCATGCGGTTTTCAGTTCTGATTCCATTTAGGTTTGGATATCTTGTGTATTAAAATGTTTTGATTTCACACTGTCCGATAAACACATCTTAAAACCTTTTTTTTTTACAGCAAAGTATCATATCCTTGTGCCGCTGAGCTACAGACATTATAACTTTGAAACTTTGACCACTGACAGCAGTTCTTGGACTAGAACAGGGAACATACTGTTATATATTCTTGGTAAATACATCTAATCTTGTTTCAACATTTTATTTTTTTTATTAAACTTCTACTTGAATCTGATACACTACAAAATATTTATTTTTTATTAATAAAAAAAAAAAAAAAAAAAAAATATATATATATATATATATATATATATATATATATATATATATATATATATATATATATATAATATTAATATTTTTATTAGTGTCTCTGGATAAAATGATTTTGATTTTCTAAAAAAAATAAATGTGTCAAAACGCATAAGTATCTTCACTACAGAAGCACTTGTGCACATTTTAATTCACAGTTCCTGTTGAATTGCAAAATTCTACATGGTGTTGGAAAACAACCTAAATGTGCTCTGAGTAAAGTTTATGGCACGTTTTATGTTTAGAAGTTCAGCATTATTTTATGCAAATAGAAAGGCTGCAGTAAAATTCATCACAACATCTTGCAGGGCTGTCACTGACCTTTGACTGGCATTCAAGCTCTCTCTGGTTAAATATGACCTCAATAATGTTTGCTACGGCCTTGTTTTTAGCCTTGTTAAAGCACCATTGTTGTAGCAGCATTTCTGTACATATGTCCATAGTTCAAAATACTATAGGGCTGCATTTATGCATTACTCGAATGTACAGAATAATTCCCGTGCAGATAGCAGATGCCTTACCCTGAATCTGCCATTGTCGCTGAGATGATCTGACTAGTGGAAGTAAAAAAGATACGTTTATGACAGGAAAAAAGAAATTCATCATCATAAAATTAACCCCTTATAATCTATGCATCTATATATCCCTTCCCAAAAGTGTCATTTGGAGCAAAGTCATTGAAGGAGCACTTTTGTTTCCCTAAAGATTTTTCTAACTAGGTGGTTTCAAAGAATCCAACATAAATGGGACATTTATCTATAAGAGCACAAACAACCTAAATATTTACAAAGTTGCTCAACTGAATAATTAAAATAATAAGTCTTTTTATTAACTGATGAATAATTTGTCAGAAGTTGAACTCTTACCATCTCACTTTCCCATTGTCCATCAATAATGAATTCAAAAGCCCAGGTCTGGGAAAGTAGCAGAGCAGCCAGTAGCAGTGCTGGGAGCTTCATGGTGCTGGACAGAAGAGAAATCCTTCCAGCAAAAGGCCAGCAGAACACACAACACGCAGCAGATAAATGAGTCCAAATAATCAGACACTAGACTCCAGTCCTCTGATCCTCGTCAATATTTGTTGTGCTCCACAGAAACAGAAAAGTGAAGGGGAAACCTTTGAAACTTGACCCTTGAAGCGCGTGTGCAAATAATGCACCTACTGAAAATTTGGAGAGTTATCACTTTCTGTCTCTGAAAAGTGCTGTAAATAAAAGGAATATGATTATATAACGTCGCTTGCTCGGTATTAACTGTAAAGGAGGAATTCAAAAGAAACTTCATGTTTGCATTGTGAATTAGCATTAGACTATAGCAGCAGTACAATCCAATGATCTTTGGCTGATCCATGCTCATGATTTTTTGGCAGCTTGGCTCTAAAAAGTCCATCTAATCTCAGTTAGAGTAAAATTCATCATTTTTGTCCAAAAAAACCTTCATATTTGATGTATTTTATACACGTTACAAAAGTCATATGTTATTTATTCTGTCACAATATCATTCCATATAGAATGAATAGAAATGGCCCACAATGAAAATCATGGTACATTAAGGTCATTATTTCAAGAAAGGAAGTGCAGTACCATGACACACTGACACTGGTATCAGGATTGGTGCTGCAGTGGTAGAGCAACACCCAAATACACACAGGCCAAATACAGATTACGGACTCAAGGGAATTCCTTTGGCCTCTTTGGGAAGAGGAGAGTCAGACAGAGATCATACACATATTTTCATGATGTGAATTATATGATTATATGATGTGATCCAATTATATTCTGTGTCAATTGCTGTTCAGGACTCGATGAGGGTGGCCATCAGGATGCCATTTTTATTCCTTCAAAGCATTCTGAAAAGCACTCCAGACAGAGCTTTTACCAACATTTTTAGTGTGGACAAAGTCTAATGTTTCTAAACAAGCTCCAAATTTTAAACCAGTTAGATTTATAGACTTGCACAGTTGCACGCATCAAGTAAAGCTGCTCTAATTTCGGAACCACCTGAATGTGATTGGCTGACTGAAAATCAACCCGATTCTCACTTGATTGTGACTAAGTGGTTAAAATACCCCTGCAATGTTTCCAGGAAAGAAAGTTAAAAAATGGTGGACTCTCTGGCTTGAGAGACCAGTGCAATTTCAAATAAACTCCAGGCAGCAGTTATGCTCTACTCCCACCAGAGGGCGGGTTACTTTTCTCCCCTGTCATAAATGTACCAAAGGCAGCACTAAGCAGTTATATGTGGCTACTGCACATATAACAGTGATACAGCTGTCAGCAGGGCACACTAATAGAAGAGTAAGAGCAGGCAAATGCTTGGGGACACTCGATGGGCACTATCAGCACATTTTACGAGGTCAAAAAGATCATCTATAAACCCCCTAAAATCCTCCATAAAGGTGCTTTATAATGTAATGAACTTGCCCCAACAACTCCTCTAAGCGGAGCCCCTTCGGGCTGCCGTTTGATGGATTTTTGTTATTAGTTAGGGCAGTTAGCTCCCGGGAACATTCTCAGTATTTTGAAACAGCTGATATATTAACTCATATCCAACATACATTATTCAGATTTCATTTCAGTACATGCAGATGATGATTCTCAAACCAGTTTCTTACCAGACAGTCTGCATTGTGTCTTTATCCCAGTCTCAATGCACCAGAACCATAAAGAACAAGAGGTTAAGAGGTTAGAGCAAAAATGTGGACCATGAGATGGTCCCAAAGGACTGGACTGAAATATAATTGTCCATCCAGCTGCTGAATTAAATTGAAAAACAACAAAAAAGCAAATTATGTTCCCTGAGTTCCCTTCAGCTACACATGAAAGCTGAACATTTTTTTTAACCCCTGTGGTTTTATCATATATGAATCATATCTGTTAATGGCCTCTGTTGTAGTTGGTTGCACTGTAGCATACCTCATTATGAAAGCTATCCAGGTTCAAAACCCTGCTGCTGTTGTCACGGCACACACATGTTCTTTGAGATTTTGAAATTTAAACAGCGTTCGTTGTTATAGAGCGCATTGAACTCTTTTCTATACAAAGTGAAGTGAATTTGGTTCAGTAGCAGGGGTCTATTCATGTGGAGCAGAAATGTCTGGCTGCATGTTGTCAAAAGAACACAAAGACCTTGCAAAAAAAAAAAAAAAAAAAAAAAAAAAGGTACCTTCTGTTCTTTAAATAAGAACATGCTGATCAGATAAATAAAAGTTATTTATTTACAATTTTATTTACATGTAATGTATTGATGAATGTGTTTTCATAAGAATTTCTTAATAATTCTGTTCTATTTTGTATTTGAGGTTTGCATTCCATTAATCAGACCATAAAATTTACATTCTCACCTGTAGATTCTTAAGGTGGCCATCGGAGGTCACAATCTTACCATTTAAAAAGATGTTACTGTATTTTTTCTTAACACACCTGTCGTTACTGTCAGTTGAGAGCTTTTGTTCTACATGTCCTTTTTGCTATGCTTTTTTTAACAGTATGTTCAAATAGAATTGTGTTCCTGTTATCTTGAAATTTGTAAAAAATCTCCAACGTAAAACTTATGTAACGTAATTAGAACCTGCCTTTAAACCCACTGCCGTTCCACTTGCTCTTGTTTAAGCTGTTACTTTTCAGCTGTAGTTTTAGACTCCTGGAATCAAGGATGTAAAATGAATGGATTTTTACTGCAGGATCAGTTACAGGCTATTCTATGCTTTTGTATGTTGAGCATAATTGCAGTGTCTCGCAACAGGAAGAGGTTAGTTTTCAAATCCAGCTTCTGGTTCTGTCTCATGCCGCTCCCTTGTTCTGTGTGTGTTGACTTCTGTAAATGTCCTGAAGTTAAAACTCTTTGCTAGACATTAACTCAAACACTATAATTCCCTAAGAAACACTATCATTTCTGAACAAATGCCACTACCCTGCAACAAATATCAGCAAGTTAACTCAATTTGTGAACATCAGTTTCATTTGAGTAACTTATCAATTTGCTTTGTCATAAAAACTATACTGGAGAACAGGCCAAAAAAAAATAGACTGGATACAACGTAAATGGATTGATTGTATTAAAGTAAGTGCCACTTCTAATGACAGCGCACTAGTGTTGTTTTTTTCCCTCCACAACAGAACAAACATGAAGCAGTGAAGACTCAGACACAGATGATTCCAGATGATGAAGATACTGCTGATGCTGAAAGTTGAGTGGTTGGAACCCCTTTATTTAGACATCTTGAAACTATAGGCACTTTGCAGCCTGCACAGAAAAACACCAGCTCCTCACTGATTCACTCACTCACTCATTTTCTGAGCGTCTCGTCCTGGTTAGGGTCACAGGCAGTGTTGGATCCTCCAAGCTCAGGTGAATACTGGGGACCTACTAGAGATAAGAAGGATAGACAGGTGTATTATACACACACACACACACACACACCACACACACACACACACACACACACATATATACAATACTGTGCAAATGTTTTAGGCAGGTGTGAAAAAATGCTGTAAACAAAGAATGTTTTCAGAAATACAAACGATGATTGTTTATTTTTGATCAGTTTACAAAATGCAAAGTGAGCAAATCAATATTTGGTGTCACTACCTTTTGCCTTCAAACCAGCATCAGTTCTTCTAGGTACACTTGCACAAAGTCAGGGATTCTGTAGGATTATAGTCGGTGTATGATCAACCAGTTTTACCAAACAGGTGCTGATGATCAGTGTTACACGGAGGTTGAAACACAGTCATGTTTGGAACAACCTACCAGCCGAGTTCCTTCAAAAACTGTGTGCAAGTGTACCTAGAAGAACTGATGCTGTTTTGAAGGCAAAGGGTGGTCACACCAAATACTGATTTGATTTAGATTTCTCTTTTGTTCATTCACTTAATTTTACTGATTGATGAAAATAAATGATTAACACTTCAATTTTTGAAAGCATTCTTTGTTAGCAGCATTTTTTCACACCTGCCTAAAACTTTTGCACAGTACTGTAGATATATATATAGAGGATGCTATAAACACAGTGGTCTTATAACAGTTAGAGCTATGATTGATTATATATTATATTAGATAACCCTAGATTCAATACTTTTGAGACTCTTTTTTTTATTCCAGAAACAGAACTCCCAATTCTCTCACGCACATAAATCATAGGTTGATTTGAGACACAGCCTCCGTTTCCCCATGTGAGCAGGGCATGGCTGGGTGGGCGGATCGACTGCACATTTCCAGCTCCAGCTTCAAGTCCAGTTTAGCTCGTGCGCAGACACCCACCGAAGCCTGTGTCTCGTGCCAGGTCTGGAGACTCCTCCACCTCTATCTCACTGTATCATGCTGTTGATGGCATTGGCTCTGTGTCTGGGCCAGGTGGCTCATTTGGCTCTGAGTGAGGATGCTGATGTGGAGTTGATGGACTTTGAGGACTACGCGCTCTCCACACTGGACCTGGACACGGTGAGTCACAGAGTCTGGACTGACTAATGCTGCCTGACATTACATTTCACTCCTGCTTCCTCTTCCCCTCGCAGGCTCCTCGGAGAGTCGCACGCCAGGTGAAGACGCTTCTGGTCAAGGTGAGAGCTGCGCTTTTCACGCGGTAACATCTCGTTTGGGATCAGAGTGACGAGCGCACCTAAGATCATACAGCCTCGCAGTGCATAAACTCTAGCATCCCGCCTTACACCCCCAGCATAGTGCACACTAACATCAGACAGTCTTGTATTTTATACCTCATCATTTTATATTCTAGCAGAACTGAAAGTGAAATAGAAGTGACTATTTGTCGTTGTAAAACACAGCACAGCACACGGTGAACCACAACGAAAAGCATCCTCTGTGTTTAACCCACACACACCGTGCAGATGGGGGCAGCTATTTAAAGTGCCATTTAAAGGGAGCAGTGATTGGGACGGTACCTTGCACAAGGGGAACTCAGGGCAACCTACTGGTTTGGGATTCGAACCCCCGACCTTCTGACCCTAGGGCCTAGTTCCTAACTATTAAGCCACTGCTGCCCCAAAGCCTTACCACTGGCCAGGAATCGAATCCTGATCAATTGCTTGAAGGGAACTATGCTCACCGCTTTGCCACCAATGCACCAAAGGCCTATGAGCACTACTATCATTTACCAGATCATCATATTTACAAGCACTGTATAGCAGATTTTTGTAAATTCTACCACTGGATGCTATAACATCATATATTCTAGCACCCTATACACTGGCATCATATACCCAAAGATTGTATATTCTAGTACTGTATATCTTCAAATTCTGAAAATTTGATCTCTCATCCATATTCATCAACCCAAATGTCTTCCGTGCATCGGAAAAGGAAAAAAATGGATTGGCCATGCTGTTCAAATTGGAGAGAATGTATATAATCTCTGTACTCCTTATCAACAAAGGAAAATCTAAATTTACCATTTTCATAAGAATTCATAACTTGTACTAAGAACTTGGTTAAAACACCAAGCAGCAGTGACAGACTGAAGTCTTTTTGTGGGAATGATCCTACACTGGTATTCCTGGATGAACATTGTGCAAACTGCCATCAGGAAACAGTTAAATTGCGTTCCAGTGGTTTGGATGTACCTTAAAACTACTGAATATTTGGAAAGAAACGTGCTTTTTGCATTTCAACAAATGTAACATTTGATGAGTGCCATATATTTTTTCTGGTGAAACTTCATACATTTTTGACATTTTGTTTTTCAGGAAACTAAACCACACATTCAGGAGCTCTCGGTGCAAACCACCATCATCTCTCGGTATGCTTTTACTGCTGTGTCCTGCACCATGTTTAACAGACTCAGCGCTGCCACCCAGGCCGTTTTCCAGTTCCAAGTGCCAACAGCCGCCTATGTTTCCAACTTCACCATGTAAGTAAGCATTACGCAGCTTCCTCACTAAAGCATGTACTCCTTCTCTTTATTCATTAGGCCTGCTAAGATGGGGCAGCAGTGTCCTAGTATGTATTGCAGTGATGGGGACAGTCACTGGGTATCTCAGGGCAACCTACTAGTAATGGATTCACTCACAATCTTCCAATCCCGGGCACAACTCCCTAGACCACCTAGGCCACCACTGCCCCATAACACCGCATAATGTCAGGGTTCTATGCTGGTTCCAAACAATTCTTTATTTCTTAGGAAAAAAAATTCACTTAACAAGCTTCATTCTGACATTTGCTTCCCAGTTTTCCCATTCAAAGAGCAGGTTGTCCAGAAATGTGGGTTCACCTGACTAATCACAATCAAAGTGGGGCAAAATGAAGATATGAGGAAGAAAAACTGTAAGGAACCTGAAAAATGATCTAAAAGTGCGAGGAAGAAATGCAGAGAGGGGAACAAAAAGCATGAGAAAGAACCAATGAGAGTAAGCAAGACCATGGGAAACCACTGGACTGAGGCTTTTGTAGCTACATTGGAGCTTATATAGAGTTGTCAAGAAGCTCAGTGATTCTGAAGAAACAGACACTGATGCCCCTGACAGAAATAAGTGCAATTATTTCAAACAATGTGAGGGAATACTCTTCTAAATCATCCCTCACTATTTCTGAAACTACTGCATCTCTGTTCATTCCAACTTTGAAGTATATCATGAATTATGTTTACTCTGTTGATTAGCTGATGAGTTGGATTGGGCTTGGTACAACAGGAAAACATTTAAAAATGCTTTGGCAGACCAGGGTTGTCCTGATGTTGGAAGTTTGCAGCTCGGATTGTTTTGTGTGCCTGAACTATTT
This sequence comes from Hepsetus odoe, assembly GCA_017165825.1. Lineage (NCBI taxonomy): Eukaryota > Metazoa > Chordata > Actinopteri > Characiformes > Hepsetidae > Hepsetus > Hepsetus odoe. The sequence continues at coordinate 4,729,526 of CM029392.1, forward strand.
TGGCATTGTTTTATGGGAGAGGTTACCATAGGGCCTGTGAGAGTTTATATTCATTTTAACTCTACAAACACACACATTCACTTACCCCACAAAAAACACGTACGCTTAGTGGGGAAATATTACATGGTTCCACTTGGTCACCAAAAAAATAACATAATGGTGAAATCCATGTGATGTTTGGTGACTTGTGATATTGATTACACAGGATTGTGGGAGGAAGAGTGTTCCCCAGTCAGATAAAGGTGAAGGAGAAGAAACTAAAAAAGAATGGAGAAGACAACAAAGGCACATCAAAGGGCAAAGAGTCAGCAGATGTCAGGTAAGGAGATGATGATGATGATGATGATGATGTGTGTGTGTGTGTGTGTGTGCGTGATGTATATGATTTATATGATGGGCTTTCTCCCATATCCCAAATGAAGTTGATCTGCCAATGCTTAAAGTGTGGATACTTTTCCAGGGTATTTCTTTCTCTTTTTTGCCTATTAGCCCCTACAACACTGATTTAGGTTAATGAATGAAAGAATAAATTGGTTTTAAAATAAAGCAACAAGGCTGAAGTATCCAACAAGTGATAGAAGCTAATAGCAAATCAATTAGCATCTTCTAATCCACATCGCTAATGTTTCAACTAGTAAAAATATTCAGAATCAGTTCACTATTTTCAGAAGTCTGCTAAATATTATATAAAATGACTGAATATTCTATAAGAATAAAAAAAACTGCAAGCATATTTGTATTTGTTGTTATTTTTAGTTTTGCTTATCTATTGCAAAAATTGTAATAATTTTTTGCTAATCATTTCTAAATTGTAAAAAATCTTACATGGAATAATATAGGGTAATAAAAAAAAAACTATGATAAAAGTGACAAAATTTACAAAAGAAAGTTGAGATTCATCACGTCATGTTCATTTTAAGTGAGCCTAGAAAGAGCTCCAATCTAAAATTCCACTGCAATGATAAAAGCAACCATCAGTCGAGTCCTGATTGACTCGGGAACAGAGTAGTAGGGAAGTGTGGAGGGACCGTCTAGGAAAAGTTCCAAACTAATATAGACAAGATATTACACACGCTTTCCGCTTTGTAACCTCCATTTAGCATTCTAGGTTCAATGACTGACTCATCTTACAGAGCGGTCTCATTTCCTCTCTCTCTCTCTCTCTCTCTCTCTCTCTCTCTCTCTCTCTATTTTTTTTTTCTCAGTGATGCTGAGATGGAGTTGTTTCGCATGGCCGTCACCATCCCAGGACGAAACCGTGCCATTTTCCTGTTAACATATGAGGAGCTGCTGCAGAGGCGGTTGGGCTATTATGAACATGTAACTAGTGTCCGGCCCATGCAGCTGGTCAGCAAGCTCAGTGTTGGTGTCACCATAGTGGAGCATTCGCGCATCAAATACCTCGAGGTGCTTCCTTTACGGAACAGCAAAACATCCACCTTCAGCAGTGCCAACAAGACTATCGGTACATCAGTCTCTCTGAGCCCTTAAAAATGCAGTAATGATTTAGTTTAAACCCTGTTTATAAATTTATTTTACATTACATTTATTTATATTCTTGTAACACTTTTAATATCTAATTCAGATGATTACGTTTATTAAAGTTGGGATAAATTAACTTTAGAGGTTTAATTAAGGGAGGCGCAGTGGCTCAGTCGGTAGCGCTGCCGCCTCACAGCGAGGAGGTCCTGGTTGGTTTCCCAGGCGGGAAGGTCCAAGCACACTGTGGAGCTTGCATGTTTTCTCCTTGTGGGTTTCCTTCTGGGAGCTGCGGTTTTCTCCCACCGTCCAATAACACACGTCGGGTGGATTGAAGATGCTAAACTGGCCATATGTGTGTATGTGTGTTTGTCTATGTGTCTGGCCTGCGACGGACTGGCGACCCCTCCAGGGTGTTTCCTCACTTTTTGCCCTGTGAGATCTGGGATAGGCTCCAGCAACCCCCATGATTCTGTTTAGTACAAGTGGCTATGAAAATGAGAAATGAAAGATTTAACTAATTTTACTAGAGAAGAAACATGAATTTTCACTGTCAAATATAATGGGATGGCATCTTGCTTTGGTGTGTCTGTCATTACTTATTGTGACTTTTTCCACACTTCAATTATAACAATGAAACTTACTTAACTTACTAAATCTCAATCTGCTGAATGAAACTTATCAAATGTACTTACTAAACATATTAATCTAACTTACACTAAACAAAATTTACTAAACTAAGTGCACAAACTTACTAAACTCCATCACTCACTCATTTTCTGAGCTGCTTATGATTAGGGTGATGAGCAGTGCTGGGGTCTGTCCCAGCTCTGATAGGGTGAAAGGCGGGGAAACACTTTGGACGGGTCGCCAGTCCATCACAGTGCACGGTGCAGACACACTTATCCAGAGAGAAGTACATCAGTACTTTGTATTTTTCAAATCCCTTCATATCCCTTACTTTAAAAAATCTAGGCTTGAGTTGTAAGTTTTAGCAAGTAATGTTCTGCCAGATATGTAGTTAAATAATATAATAATAAACAATATTAAATTAAACTTGCCTGACTTATACCAAACGTATTAAATATATATAAACTAGACTCACTCAACTTGTGAATACTTTATAGAACTTAGCAGGTTTAGTACTAAACTAAACATACTTGTACTAAATGAAACATTTTCTGGTTGAGATTTTCTGTATATGAGTTTATGAGAATTGTTATTATTAAGGCCTTATGTCAGATTCTTCTTTTTCTTTTGGCTGCTCCCATTTAGGGGTTGCCACAGCCACTTCAACATCCTCCTCTCAATATAATCCTCATCTCTTCTCTGGACATGTCCAAACCAATGCAACCTTGCTTCTCTGACTTTGTCTCCAAGACGTCTAACCTGAGCTGTCCCTCTAATATACTCATTTCTAATCCTGTCCATCCTCGTCACACCCAAAGAAAATCTCAGCATCTTTAACTCTGACACCTCCAGCTCCGCCTCCTATCTTTTCATCAGTGCCACCATCTCCAACCCGTACAACATAGCTGGTCTCACTACTGTCCTGGAACTTTCCCTTTTACTCTAGCTGGTACCCGTCTGTCACAAATCACTCCAGCCACTCTTCTCCACCCTTTCGAACCTGCCTGCACTCTCTTCCACTTTCCTCCATACTCTCACTGCAGATCACAGGCCTTATGCCAGATTATATTTCTTATAATCATTTACAGGCTGGTTAAACTAGGAGAGTTACATGCTCTTATCCAGAGCAACTTACATTTCTTAACTACGGGGACAGTCCCCCTGGAGCAGCTTGGGGTTAAGGGTTTTGCTCAGGATCCCAATAATAGTAGTGCTGGAGGTGGGATTTGAATCTGCAACCTCTTGGACTGTAGACAAGTATCCTACCGCTACACCACCAGCACCCCAAATATGACATTTACATTTACCAGCTGCTCATATCAAGAGCGACGTACAATTCCTAACTACAGGGTCAGTCTCCCCGGAGCAACTTGGGGTTGAGGGTTGTGCTCAGGAACCCAATAGCTGTAGTAGAGGTGGGGTTCGAACCTGCAATCTCTCGGACTGTAGGTATCCTGCAGTATCCTACCACTAGGTCACCATCACCTCAGGCACCTTTGAGTTACAGCTCAAAACTTGTAGTCCTTACTGTCCCAGAAATGACTGCTTATAATAACCAGCCTATCCTTCTGTAGCCAAAAACAAGAGACAGACCCGAGAGCTGCAGCTGTCTGGAGCTTGCTCTGCTGTTTTGTGTCACTGTGTGTTGCAATGTGTTAGGAAAAAATTTTTCATTTTTCCAAAGCATAATTCTAATGTGTCTGGCATAGTAATCAATTGCCTGATGTTGTTTTGCCAGAAAGCCACACCATGCTCTAATGCAAGGGAAAAGTCATACCAGAAACTCCTCCTGAGGGATGGTCCACACCCATACACCAGTTTCAGCATGTTCTCTTACTCTTTCTCTCTTCTGCCTGTCCCCCTCTCTCTCTCTCTCTCTCTCTCTCTCTCTCTCTCTCTCTCTCTCTCTCTAAATAGGTTGCATATATAAAATAGAAAGAAGACAGTACTGTGTAGTAGTTTTAGGCAGGTGTGGAAAAACAAAGAATGCTTTAAAGAAATATAAATAATGATTGTTTATTTTATTTACTGGTAAAATGTAAAGTGAGCTTAACAAAGAGGTGGGCCCAAATCACCAACATTGGTGTTTCTACCTTTGCCTTCAAACCAGCATCAGTTCTTCTGGGTCTCACAGAGCCTGATCTCAACATCATCCAGTGTGTCTGGATTACATGAAGAGACAGAAGGATGTGAGGAAGCCTACATCCACAGAAGATCTGTGGTTAGTTCTCCAAGATGTTTGGAACAACCTACCAGCCGAGTTCCTTCAAAAACTGTGTGCAAGGGTACCTAGAAGAACTGATGCTGTTTTGAAGGGAAAGCGTGGTCACACCAAATATTGATTTGATTTAGATTCTCTTTTGTTCATTCACTGCATTTTGTTGATTGATGAAAAAAAAGGATTAACACTTCCATTTCTGAAAGCATTCTTTGTTTACAGTATTTTTTCCACACCTGCCTTAAACTTTTGCACAGTACTGTAGATATATATATATATATTTCTTTGCTTTTATTTCTTTCTTTTCTTAAAAATGATGCACGGTATCTCTATTCAAAGTGTGTATGCACTTTCAACACATATATGTCAAAAACGTAGTTTTTGGACAAAATGTGAAACATGCTCAATTCATTATTGTTTCAGTGTATTGATGTCTTTTTGAGAGGAAATATTAACGCTGACATAAATAATTTGAATTAACATCTGTATCTTTCCCCAGGCAAAACGTCTGTGCCAGTTTCCACTGTGGTCAAGCAAAATGAAACTTTCTGCAAGATCACATTCACCCCCAACATCGTTCAGCAGGTCCAGATTGCCAATAACGGCATATTGGGAAATTTTGTGGTTCGCTATGATGTGGAGAGAGAAATGGGGATTGGAGACATCCAGGTACACACACACACACACACACACACACATTTTTATTTCTATGAAATTTTACAAATCACTATCACTGTATCCTGCACATGTAAAGCTCAATCACAAATATGGACATTTAAATGTGTTCAGTGTAAGAAATATATTACAGTACAATCAAAGGTTGTTATTTAATTACAGTTTGTTATTGTGGTTGTTATTATTTAATTTAATTTAACAAGAACATTTCCAGAATAATTTGGAACTCCTTTTCATTTCTTTGTTCATAAACAGCCTTACGGTATTTCATTATTAAATTTCTTCTTTTCTGCTCAGGATCTGAATTGTTCACGTTTTTCCCCAGATACCTTTCCACCCACAGCTGAGCTGAAGCAAACACATGCAGACACACACACTCTTGCATGTTCTTACAGCCTCCTATCACAATCCTGAAAATGCATGCTTATGAAGTCACTAATTCCTTCGCCTTTCTTAGGTTTTGGATGGACATTTTGTGCATTATTTCGCTCCTAAAGACCTTCCTGTCGTACCCAAGAATGTTGTGTTTGTGATTGACACCAGTGCCTCGATGGTTGGGACCAAAATTAGACAGGTAATACAAAGACTGACTATTATTAACACAATCTAAGCATCTGTGAAGGAGTGGACATGGGATCATTTTAATGAACCTTGTCCCATTTTATTTGTTATGATCTAGGAGAGAAATTACTATTAATCAGCCTGTGTGTTTAAATGTGTGTGAGTTCCTCTATTTTTCTTCTTCCTTGTTCCTATTACAAGTTAAAGTAATCATTTGGTTAAAATTTTAATGAATAGGTTCGGCCCCAATGTAATCAATCAGCGGTGGGTTAGTGGTTAGGGAGTTGGCCACAGGATCGGCAGGTCATGGGTTTGAATCTCAGACCAGTAGGTTGCCCTTAGATATTCTTGAGCAAGGTACTGTCCCCATCACTGCTGCACAGTGTGGTTTATGGTTTAAAAGCAGAGGCTGAATTTTGAAATGTTTCATCGTGCGTTGTGCCATGTTTCACAATGACCAAAAATAGTCACTTTCCCTTTCAGTTTTTAGTCAAAACATGCTTGGTGTCTGGAGTTGCTTCCTGAATTTTGAGCTACTAGGCAAACAATGAAACAATGAAACAATGAAAGCTTTTACTCGAACACTTGATAGTTTTGTTCTAAGTACAAACTAAACTTTTTTGTTATTCAGGTGAGCGTATGACGGTTTAGGTTTGCAGTTGCACATTGCTGATAGTAGGGCTAAAATCTTCAAATCTCTATTAGTTACTTGCATAAGCTTCCAAGCTCCAGTGCAAAAATAAAGAATAACAAACATTGGCTTGGCTAATTGACTACATTTGAAAAAAGGTGGAAATGTGATGTTCTGACCTTTTCTGCAACCATATAGCGAAAGCTATTGAATATAGTCGTTGAGTTCATTTAATATCTTTCCTTTCTTTACTCTGACAGACCAAAGATGCTCTGTTTACCATCTTAAAGGACTTGCGTCCGCATGATCGATTCAACTTCGTAAGTTTTTCCAACCGTATACGGGTCTGGCAGCCAGGCCAGCTGGTGCCCGTCACACCCGACAGTGTTCGAGATGCCAAAAAGTTTATCTACTTGATCACACCCACTGGAGGTAACAAACACCTCTCTGTCTCTTTCTCTCTCTCTCTGTCTTGCAAGATTGCAAAAAACTTACCAATATGGTTGAACAAATAGCTCTAATCACTAACCAAAATGCAGTATGGAACATTTTTAACTTAAGCACTAAACCTATGAAGCTAATGTTTATGTTTAATTAATGAAAGGTTATGAAGCATAAATCCCACCATTTAACTGTATGTCTAAATCTCTAATAAAAATCTGGATCTCAAATTTGCCTCAGACTGTCCTTAGGGCCCATAACAGTAAACTGATTTTCGGCTTTCAGCTGCTCCCACAGCGGATCAGCCATCTCCATTTCTTCCTGTCATTTGCTTCTTCCTCCTTCAGACCAACTGCCTAGGACAGAAAACTGATCATAGGCAAACTTTAACAAATAAAACTTATATAAATCTTAAACACAGGTAAAGTTTATTGTTCACACAAAAGAAAATTATGTCCTATTTTGGATTCAACATGTTCAGTATATCTCAAACAACAAAGGAATTACATCTTTCTGTTCAGCCTTCAACCACTTCTATTCTATTCTATTTTTTATCATCTGGAAATCCCTTTTGTCTGTCATAGCTTATATTTTTCTTTCCACCACTTACAGGCACAGACATCAACAATGCCATTCAGATGGGTTCCACATTGCTGCGTGATTACCTGTCAACTAATGAAGAGTCCAGTCACAACAGTGTGTCCCTCATCATCTTCCTGACGGATGGACGACCCACAGTGGGTGAACGGCAGACCCCCAGCATCCTAAGCAATGCAAAGACAGCTGTGCAGGAGAAATTCTGCATCTTCACCATTGGCATGGGTAATGATGTAGACTACAGACTTCTGGAGAGAATGGCTCTGGAGAACTGTGGCACCATGAGGAGGATTCCTGAAGAGGCTGATGCTAGTGCCATGCTAAAAGGGTGAGTGCTTATGTGCGTGTGTACACATGGCTGATGTTTTCAGAGATGTTAAAAGAACTGAAATAAAAAGATTTAGATACGTTTTTGGTATGACAGCTGATGTACAGTACTGTGTAAAAGTTTTAGGCAGGTGTGAAGAAATGCTGTAAACAAAGAATGCTTTCAGAAATATAAATAATGATTGTTTATTTTTATCAATTTACAAAGTGAGCGAACAAAAGAAAAATCGAAATCAAATCAATATTTGTTGATTGATGAAAATAAATGATTAACACTTCCATTTTTGAAAGCATTCTTTGTTCACAGCATTTTTTCACACCTGCCTAAAACTTTTGCACAGTACTGTATATTTGGCATGTATTGATGTCTGTTTTTTTTTAACTTGCGGTGAGCAAAAGTAATGTCTCAGAAATTTCATGCTCAGTGAATGTGTGTGAGTGTGTGTGTGTGTGTGTGTGTGTGTGTGTGTGTGTGTGAAACCTACAAAGCACCTTTTGAACTCCACCCTGTGACTACACTGAGTGATCTAAGCAGTGAGAACACACCTCTAAAAATGTGTTTGTGTGTGTGAGAGGGTAAAACAAAGAGAGAGAGAAAGAGAGAGAGAAAGAGAGAGAGAAAGAGAGAGAGAGAGAGAGAGAGAGAGAGAGAGAGAGAGAATGCACATGCACACAAGGAAAGAGATGGAGAAAGAACAAAAGAGAAAAAAGAGAAAGAAATTGAACAAAAAGAATAAAGAGAAAGAGTGAGAGAGAGAGATAGAGAGAGAGAGAGAAAGAGAGAGTCGGGTTAAATGCTTTTCAGCCATTTTAGGATTGTATTTAAAGAGTGCTTCCTGCTGTTTACCTATGAGCCAACTACGCCACTACATATCTCAAGGTGAAAGTTCAAGCACAAAAAGTCGCTGAATTGGTGGAGGTTTTAAGAGGTTTCATAAGAAAGATTCATACTAAAGGTCGAAGGGTTCAAGCCTCGGTACCCAAACAAGCTTTGCTTTAAGTATATGAGTATTTGACTTTGCACAGTCTGTGACATTATTAGTCACATGACTCTGACAAGGTCAAAAGACAGAGTTAAGGAAAAGAGATTTGTCCTCATTTACACTTTCAAGCCTCAAGTCTTAGAATTCCTTCTTATGTCTATGTGCTAATTTACCAAGTAACACTGACCCGAGTTCACACTACATAGTTATGACCCTAATTCTCCACTCATCAAGTTTCTGTAAGTCAATGACAAATGCCTGCACATTGGGGTTTTCCTACACTATGTGTGAATTGTCCAAAGACCCTATCGTAGAGACTCGCAATGCTTCACCAGCACTCGGTAGATGCTCGGTAGCATGCTAAATATCTTTGCAGTGAGTGCAAATGCACACCAGTGTTCTTTTCTCTTCAAAGCTTTGGAATAGAAGCTGAGTGAGGAATATGTTATTGTCAAGATCAGGGATAAACTCAATTTCCAAAAAAAAAGGAAGAAAACCTTGAAATACATTTATTACATTTTGAAAATGTGGGTAATAGGGTTGTATTGTTTTGAGTGACATACTCCATTATAACTAAAATGGGAAAAATAGAAAAAAAAAATACAATAGATATTATCTTTGGTATAACTGGTTTTAGCAAACAGTTGGAAATATTTTATTTCAATTTATTTCATTGATTTAACACTAGGACTCATAAAAAAGACAAAGAAAAATACAAAAAATGCAAATTTATAATGCATTTTAACAATTTTATATGAAATTTAAGTTGGTCAGAGTGGTGCGAGAAGAGAAAAATGGGCATGTGCAAGAGTTTGGATATATAGTGTAGCTATTCTACACTTTCATTATCCTCCCTTTTCTTTTTTTCCAACTTCTGTCGCACTCTAGCTTCTACGATGAGATCGGGACCCCTCTTCTGTCTGACATTCGTGTGGATTACTCAGAAGATGCGGTTGAATATGTCACACAGCACCTCTTCCCAAACTACTTTAATGGCTCTGAGATTGTGGTGGCCGGCAAGCTGACAAATCACAGTTCAGATTCTCTCCACGTGCAGGTGACAGCTAGTAACAGTGACCGCAGCCTGCAGCTGGAGACTGATGTACAGCTAAGCCAACGTGAGCGGGAGACAAAGCAGAAGCTGTTGGAGGCTGAGGCAGGGCCAGATTCAGATGGATATGTTGAGCGCCTGTGGGGTTTTCTGAGTGTAAAGGATGGTCTTAAAGGACGCCTGAGGAGCCAGACCAGCAGAGAGAGGGAGAAATTCACACAGCAAGCCACCAATCTTTCATTAGAGTACAACTTCCTCACACCGCTCACTCAAATGCTGGTGGAAAAGCCACAGGTGCTAGAGGATGGCACTTTAGCTGAAGCAGAGCCCACAGAAGCACCAACGCCCACTTATTCAGATCCAGCCAATCAGCTGCCAGAGGAAGAGTCACCCAGAAACACACCCCAGAGCATGCACAGAAAGAAGGAACAGCCAGGACAGAGTCCACTGGTCAACATGGAAGCAAGTGAGAAGTTGCTATTAATTTTGTAACTCATTATAACACACATAGCCTTCCAGAAACCGGCCTAAAAAAGCCAAAACCAAGATGCAAACCAGGCTGAATATGAACGCTTTTTAGGTTGTTTAATCAACATCGGAGTAGCCTGTCCCATTTCTAGGATCTGGAATTAACAGCTGCTCTAAATATTTATTCTCCACTTGTAGAACAAAACTTTGTCCATGGCATCAGTCCTTAAAGCACTATAACAAACTACAGCCCTGAAAACCAAGGATTTTCTTTTTGTTTGTTTGTTTGTTTTGTTTGAAGTTATCGCCTATCTATCCTGGTTGTTGTTGCCTCAGATCACACAAAACTTAGAGGTGGTCTATAGAGAAAAAAGAATCAATAAGGGCTAAGGAAACTAAGGAAACTAAGAATCGGTCAGAAAACCCCCCTGGCTTCATTGAACAGTCTCTGCAAGTCAGTCGTTGATGACCTTTGTGACCTTTGTGTTTTGTTTTTCAGATGGAGTTAAAAAGACAGCCAAAAAGTCTGTCACCCTCTCCAAAACGTCCGGTAATTCCTCTTCACTGAGACTCTGAAACATCTGCTGTCCAATAAGTGGCATCTCTGTTTTTGTGTGTAGCTACTAAGGAAAACGAAAAGAACAGAGGAGGGTAACAGAGGCAATCTCTGTGATAACAGCTTGTAATTTACCTCTTGAGTAGAGGGGCCTCAACAAAGTCAAGTTAAACAGTACTGACTTCAGGCTGTAATTGAGACCATGCTGTAGTGAGAAAAGCTAGACAGATTACGGGGGTGTGTATGTGAACTTGTATGTGGTGTGCTGGGGAATGTGTGTGTGCGTGGTGTGTTTGGGAACGAAAAAGCAGGAAAAAAACCTGCATTTGATTGAACCTGCTTTAAAGTTAGGGATAGCTTTAGTGTGATGCTTAGAAATTAATATTATAGATATGCACATTAATAATATAGCTATATAATAATATAATGTATATTTTGCATTTGTATTGTATATGTTTATATACATTATTTTTTTGTCATTTTGAAGGTTTCAATTCAAAACAGAAATGGTCCAAATGAATTCTTTTTACATAAATAAATGATAGTTTTATGTCTTTTTTCTCTGTAGCTGATGGAGATCCTCACTTTGTGGTGGACTTCCCTCTGAGTAAACTGACAGTGTGTTTCAACATTAATGGACAGGCTGGAGACGTCCTTCGGTTGGTCACTGACCACAAACACTCTGGTAAATGATCACATACATTTTTTATAGTATAGTGTCCGGCACAAAAAAGACTTTTCTGATATCTTAGTTGAACGTCACTGAACCGTAATTTTCATGTAAATATATATAATTTTTTACGTCAACACAATAGTAGGTTGATTGAAGTTTTTGTTCATTATGTTCAGTGTTAAAAGCCAACTAAACCAGTGATATAAAAATATACTATATCATGCTTGCTGGTGATTCAATATTACATATCTGAGAGCGGCAAGAGTTTTTGAACCTTTGCTTTCAGTACCAGGTTTGGCCACTTTGTTCTGCAATAACTGCATCTAAATGCTTACAGTAACTGTTGGTTAGTCCTGCTCATTGGCTTGGAGGAATTTTATTCCACTCTCTGAGGTGTTGGTCAGTTTTCTCAAATGAGTTACTCACATCAGGTCCAGCACTTTGTAAAACATTACATTTATTAACATCTTTATGTGCGTGTCATTTAAAACATATTTTGGTAGAACTTGTCTTATGGCTTCATCCACTTTCTCTTGAGGTTCATAGAAAACATGATCATTTTTCATCAACGCACTGGCCCAGATGCAGCCAAACAAGCCCAAACTACCTTATACCTTTCACAGATGGACTAAGATTCTTATGCTGGAATGCATTTTCAGTCAAACCAAGTTTTGTTTTGGTTTTATTTATCTTTGGCCAAAACCAAAGTATTTTTCCATTAGCTTTCTGGCTTGAGAAGTTCTTTCCATTAGCTTTCTGGCTTGAGAAGTTCTTCAAGCTGTAGATGAGAAGCAATGGTCTTTTCAAAGTGTCCCAGGCACTCCATTGTTGTTCAGTTATCGTGATGGTGGACTCAAGAACATTGATATTAGCCAGTGTGAGTAGAAGCCTTCACTGTGTTAGAGTGTGTCCACTATTAAAAGTGGATTTTGTAACCTTTTCCTATTCTTGAAATGAAACAGGGTGATGGAGTGTCGTCCCATTTATTGAATACACTTCACACCATAAAATGAACTGATGATTCTAGAGGATTACATAGATTTTCACTTACAGGTGTGTGATAATTGCATGTTTTCCTTAAGAAATAAATGGCTAAATATTACAGCGGTGCCCTACTGGTTAGGGACTGGGTCATGGGATCGGAAGGTTGTGGGACAGGAATCCTGGTCAAGCAGGTTGCTCTGAGGTGCCCCTGTGCAAGGTACCATCCCCAAAACTGCTCCCCCTGCTACACATGTGCGTGGGTGAAAAGCAGGGGTTGTATTATACTGTGTGTTGTGCTGTGTTTCACAATGCAGTACATACACAACAGGAGCTGCATAGTTAAGTCTGAGAAGAATACATTTATAAATACATATGTTTATGCAAGGCTCAGTTGTGTCCCCAGGGCATCCCAAGCTGATTTATTTACATCAGCTTTTTCATGATTGGACAGCCTAATACACTCAAATTGTAAAAAAGCAACTGTGTGTGTTTCATTCTTAAGGTGTGACTGTCAACGGTAAGCTGATTGGAGCTCCACCCCCTGCTGGGAGTCACAAACAACAGCGAACGTATTTTAGCTCCATCATTGTAGTTGTGGATAAACCTCGACGTTCATACATAGAGGTGACCCCACATAAGGTCATCTTGGATGGTCGAGACCGCATGATCCTGCCCTGCAGCTCCAGCATCTCTGTGCAAACGGAAAGTCTGGGTGTCGCCATTGTTGCCAATGCCAACATCACAGTAACCGTTCAGGGAACAATTCAATTCAACATCTTGCTGCATAATTACAAAAACCCTGCCCCTTACCAGCGAGACCACTTAGGCTTTTATATCGCAAACAGCAAGGGTCTTAGCAAGGACACACATGGACTGTTAGGTAAGCAAACTGATGAACATATTTTATTTGAACAAATAATACACCGAAATGTATTGTGATAAATAGTGAACAATGGCTGAAAATATGAACGTGTTTTGTTAGCAAAATAAATGATTGATTTTGAGGAGCCTATATAATAAACTGTCTTTAAAATGAACATTAAAGTACTGTATAAACATTGTTAAGATCTATTTCCAGATCATGCCATTCATACATGTAGATTCACCTTCAAAAACAGCTTATTTTATGTGTGTCATGGCTTTAAAGTCACAACCTTGACTTGTTAAAGTAACATTTAATATTCATTAAAAAGTAAAAAGAAATATGACTATTTTACATTATGGACTTCGGGTAAAATCCTACAAGTGTTGGATTTAAATCATTACTCACTGACTAGAATATTAAAGACACACACACACACACACACACACACACACACACACACACTCATCAATGCATCTGTCCTTTCAGGTCAGTTCCTGGATGAAGAAGTTGAACTAATACAATTTTTGGGAAATGTCACCATGGAAACGAGACAGGACACACAGGAAGTAAGCATTACTAAACAAAACCCAGAGCCCAAGTCCATGGCCTTAAGAGTGAAGGAGCGCACTGTTGCTGTGGTGAGGAAGAGCAGACGCATCTACTCGGGCACCCAGACGGTGGACTGCTGGTTTGCCAAAAACAATGCGGCTAATCTGATTGATGGACATTACCAGGACTATGTAGTGTCCCACCTATTTGACACAGCAGACTGGCCACAAGGAACAAAATGAGCTCTAAGGCACACTTCCTCACACAATCTTGTATCTTACTGGATTAACGGGTATAGACACACAATCCACAGTCACCAACGTTGCTGTCATAATAAAACATAATTAAAAAAAAAAACATTTTTCACTATTCAAAAACACCAGTTTCCCTTTAAATTGTTTAATCATTCAATGATGAATGGAATACTGGAAAGTTCCGGTATTGCTTGAAATTACATTTTTAGAATTTAGAGATTTTTCCTTCTCCTTAAAAGTTACCCTTTTAGAGGTTCATGATTTTCATGACAGCGATGGTATAAAGCATTTGCATTATATCTGTGTAACATTGTGACTTATTACTACTGCACAGCTTAACTTTATATTTTTACAGTTTGTACCTTTCTAAAATGTAATGTAATATGAAGAAATTCATTTTATATTTGTTTTATACTGACACTGTCAATTAAATATTAAAAGAAAAAATGTAGACCATTTTTTGAATTTGCAGTATAAAAACACAGTATTGTTTTTCATTTAAATGTGAAAAAGAAAGTTATTTCAAAAGAAAAAATGAAGGGTTAACTAAGTGCTTCTTATATCTTTGTTCATCAGTATTTAGAAACCCTTATGCAAGTTTTTGAGCATGAGTTGTCACATGATTTCATTTACATTTACATTTACGGCATTTAGCAGGCGCTCTTATCCAGAGCGACTTCCAAGTCCTGATTACAGGGACAGTCCCCCTGGAGCAACTCAGGGTTAAGGGTCTTGCTCAGGGACCCAGTGGTGGTAGTGCTAGAAGTGGGATTCGAACTTGGGACCTCTTGATCCAGAGGCAAGTACCCTACCACTGGACCACCACCACCACCAACATTGTATAGTTGAATAATCACCCCCATTTAATTCTCTGGGGTAGTGGTGGCCTAATAGTTAGGAACTAGGCCCCAGGGTTGGAAGATCATGAGTTTGAATCCTAGACCAGTAGGTTGCCCTGAGGTACCCTTGAGCAAGGTACTGTCCCCAACTAGCTGCCCACTGCTGCACAGTGTGTGTGGGTAAAAAGCAGAGGTTGAATTTCATTGTGGCTCACAATGTGCCGTGTTTCACCATGACAAAAAATAGTTGCTTTCACTTTTCACTTTCACTAATAGGGTGCCTATTCTTTCACATAAAACCAGCAAAAACTCCACTTGTGCTGCATTCCATTCCACAGATACCCTAATCGATACCCTTTAATTTCCTACTAGCTGAACATGGGATATGGGTTTGGGAAACTGAATTTATTTAAACACCTTTATTCCGAATGCTGCAACGTCATCAAGCACAAAGCAGCAATCACCTTTAAAGGCACATGCATTGATGACTGATGCATAAACTTTCCTGCACATTCATGTGAAGTGATAAATCCTTGATCACTACCCCAGAACAGTTTGAGGCCTTTTTCATCTGAATCATTTTGACTCCCTATGCTTTGGACTCAATGTTACAATATCTGAATGCCCTAGCAGGGAAAAATAAAGAGAGACTGAAGTGTACCTTCGGTCAATAGTCTTCAAGCAATAGATCATCTAATCTCTTGCTTTGTCCAGATGGACACCTGAAAACATCTTTAAAACAGAGTGAGTGGGAATAACATTTCATCACTTTATAATAAGCTCATTACCTTTTTAACTAATAATAATGGAAACAAACTAAGAAATGATATTGTTTTTATCAGCTTTGTAATAAAATGTTTTTCTAAGCACAGTCCTGTCCTGGAAAAGGTCTAAATGCTTCTAATACTGAAGATCCCATCTGTTTGGCTACTTCCAAAATGTTTGGAAATTCTTCAAGAATGTCTATGATTTCAGCAGAAAGGATGGAATCTCTCTACTGGTTAATCCCAGTGTTGGCCCAAAGTCAGCTAGGGACTAGGTCCCAAGATCACAAGGTGATGGGTTTGAATCCTGGACCAGTAGGTTGCCCTGATGTACCCTTGAGTGCCGGATATGGCTGCCCACTGCACTGTATGCCCACTGTATGTGAACTGTATGCCCACATGCATATGACCAATAGTCCCTTTCACTTCACATTGCTGCTGTTTTGTTTGATGGAAAGAGTTAAAGGAGACTCCTGCCTGAAGATGTAATAATGTATGTAACATCTTCTGAAGCTGGGAAAATCTTTTACCACATTTAAAAACTAGTGTTTGAAATAATTATGAGGTTTTAATATGATGCATAATTAATGACCATTACTTTTTTGATAGTGCTCAGTTGTTATGAGTTTTCAGACAGACATTGATTACTGGCAGATTAAAGCCCACAGGCTATTATGATTAAGAATCAGTTCTAAATGGTGCACAAGTCTGTCCCATTTCTCATATTGGCCTTTTAAAGGGCATGACTGAGGACTGCTTAACACTACTGATGCCATCTTGTAACATCCATAACCATAAGGTTACTCTGGACATTACTGCCTATAGACATTCCCTCCTCAAAGACAGAGACACGTCTAATAGCATAAAACCACCATCTCATACTTTGGGCATCGATTCTCTGCTGGGATTCTGAAGAAGTTCAGCGTTAATGCACCCAGTTACATAACTACTCCTGCTCCTCAACCCCCGGTGAGTATAAGTGGAGGGCAGTAAGAGAAATATTTGTTGGGCAGGTATTTATTGGTGGTACTACCTCTGAATCCAAAGCAATAAAATTGCATAGCAGAATTAAGATGTCATCAGTTCTACATTTTTGAACAAGAACCACAAGTGAAATATCCGACATGCAATTTTAACACAAACATTCTAACATTGTATATTTATGCAGGCATATACGGTAATGTGCACCTCTTGTTTTTTCATTAAGGTAAATAGATTTTAAAAGCTTTCTGTCTGGGAGGTAAGCTTTTCTATACTCAGAAAAACACTAAGGTTATTAAACACCAATATAAAAAAAAGCAAATATACACTATATGCAGTGATTTGAAACCATCTCATAAACTCAAATACTGTGAGTTTATTCTTTAGCATTTATTCTGATGTGTTATTGTGATAGATAAAAACAACACCAAGGTGTGCCTTTGTGCTAAGATTAAGCACAGTGCACAATACACAATACTAATTATGAAAATGCATTAATTTGTAAATGAATGTCTTAATTTTGTCTTAAAAGTTTGTCTTAAAAGTTTGAAATTTGAGTTTGAATTGTTCAAAATGGTGGTAAAAGGAATCAGATGTCAATATATTAAGTGAAGTAAACTCACAAGAGGCAGCAACAATTGAAAGTGCCTGGGGAGCAGTGATGGAGACAGCACCTTGCTCAAGGGTACCTCAGGGCAACCTACTGGTAAGGGATTCGAAACCGCTATCATCCAATCGGCAAGCCTAGTCCTTAACCAGTAGACCACTGCTGCCCTGCTACTGGTTAAAATTAGTTATGCATAGAGTGGTAACTGATGTGATGATGGCCTTGCAATAAACCTTTTGTAGGGCAAAAAGTAAAAATGATTTTTTATGTTTTTATGATTTACCACTCATCATTTTTTAACATTACATAAAAAACTCAGAAGACACATATATTTCCTGATTTTTCTGAATAGCAAATGAAATGGTTTTGACAGGTGTGTCCATTCAGAGCAGAGCACCGCCTAACATGAAGGTAAAGATGGAACAGCTATTTTGAATTGTAGGCATTTGTTACCCAGATTCCTTTCAGCACCAGTGTAAAGAAAAAGAGTTTAAAAATATTCTCTAAAACAAAATTCACATCAAACGACTCTAATAAATATAAATCACTTTTGATAAGAAAGAAATGTTAAGAAAAAAGGGGAGATTAATTTTAGCTCTTATTTACTACACTCTTAAAAATACTGGCATTCACACTTGTGTTGGATAAACTTTCCTTACCACTCCACAATTCTTCTCAAGGGCTTCACATGCACACACACACACACGCACACACACACACACACACACACACACACACACACACACACACACACACACACACAAACACACACACACACACACCAAGTTGGTCAAGCCAGTGACACTACTGCAATTCTCCATAGCATCAGCTCTTGGAAACATGTTCCAAATGTCAGTGTCCAAATCGGATAAATGGATGACTTGTGAGTGAATGGCAAAAGACCAAGAGAGGGGGAGGAGATGAAGAGAGGATGAGGAAAAAAGACAAGCGATATGAGGAGAACAAAGAGTGAGCAAGAGAGAGACACACATCCCCTACGGGACGGAATGGAGTTCTCTGTCCTTCTAGGTCACTGTGGTGAGTCACACACAAGACACACATACATACACACACACATGGTGTACACACTCTGTGGGAAGAATCTGTTTAGTGTTGAAAAGCAGCTCTGTGTTATCATTGTATTCACAGATATACAACAATACAGTCGATTCTACTATTGAAGAAGAACACGATGTGTTCAAAATTCATCTAAAAAGTTCACTTCAGTCAATTAGTCATAGCAGAAAAAAGGAGAACATTTACATACAGAGGTGTCTTTTTTAGAACACTGGAAAGATGTGCATAACAAAAAAGCTTAATTTGAAAAAAGGACAAAAAAGGGAGCGGAAGAGTGAGAGAGAGAGTGAGAGAGAGAGAGAGTGAGAGAGAGAGAGAGAGAGAGAGAGAAAATGCCAAAATTCTTGCTGACTCATTTTTTCCTCTCTCTAATTCAATAACATTGCAGTGAGATTGCAGGACAGTTTCCAACCCAAAGCAATAAGTTCGCTTAATAAAGTTCAATATTGATTAGTGATATTGTTGTTCTGTGCTGTCACAACTTCAATTTCAAATGGGAAGCTAGTGTGTGTGTGTGTGTATGTGTGTGTGTGTGTGTCTGCTTATGTGTTGTGAGTGCTGTGTGTGTGTGTGCTGCTGTGATGAAACAACCTGGAGCAACTCCAGGCTAAGGGTCTTGCTCAGGAATCATGAAATGCAGGAAAATATGACAACTGCGAAGGGAAAAGGGAAAAAGCCCCCCCCCCCATACGCACACACACGCACACACACAAACACACAAACACACACACACACAGAGCAATCATCCATGTGTTTCCACATATTGTCCTCAAAGTGATCAAGGTAACACATACACTTTATGATCTGACAACAGGTCACGTTTCTCCAAAAACTTGCACCTAAAAGCTTAGGCACCCCTTTTTTATTTTTTTAAAATGAGAGATTAATGACTTTATAAATGAAAATGTAATCCATTAATACAGGGGTGCACAACTCTGATCATGGAGGGCCAGCTTCCATTACTTAACCACATCCTCTAAACCTGGCAGTTAATAGATGAGTTGATTCTGGTGTGTTTGAGTGGGAACAACATCATCACATGCTGGACACCAGCCTTCCATAATTGCAATAGTGCACCCCTGCATGTATTCCCACACACGAAATGACAGCATGGTAACCTGCTCAAGGGTACCTCAGGTCAACCTCATGGTCTGGGATTCAAACCCACAACTTTCCATCCCTAAGTCCTAGTCCCTAACCACTAGGCCACCACTGCCCCTGTTTGAGTAACAACAGTGAATAAAACCAAGAACTATCTGCGTTTACTGCCAAAGTTGGCTGGTGTCAGAGTAGTGATGCACTCACTCTCTGTGTTGCACAAACACCATCCAAATGGCAGGATCATCAGAAAAGTCATCGACTCAAATAAGCAACAAGAGGCATTTTGGGAACAGCTGCTGCTGTGATGACACAAAAGCATACTTTTTGGCTGTAACAGACAAAGGCAGAGAAAATATCTCAGTAAAAAAACAGCTGTTTGGAATACATAGTAGAGGATTTGTTATGCTTTGAGGTTCTGAGGCAAACAGAGATAAAGGACACATTGTTATGCTGCAGGGAAGAAAGTTTCATATAAATATCAGACAATCTTGGCTATATTTTAGAATTTAGAATCTATACATTGATAGCGATCAATTCCGAACCAATGAATTATGACATTAAAGCCAGAGCCTGATACATAACCTGGATCAACATGTTCAGAATTAACGAGCCAAGGAAAGACACACTAGCATGTAGTGCCAACCAGACAAAGCCTGCCTCAGATCATGCTGAACCCTCCACTTGCTCACCCTCATCAAAATCTGACAAGCAGAGAAAAGATAGTTTTCACAGTAGTTCTCCCTCTAGAGGCAGTTCACACTCTTCTCTACACTTTTCTTCTCAAGACGAGACACTTTTCCACAAACCTGGGACAGATTATATAGATTAAATAGGTATGGACATACATTTAGGTACATATGAACACCATGAGTTTGATGAAAGCTTGTACATTTTTGACATGCCTAAATCTGTATGATATTCCGTGTGTCCACAACACACCACGTTTGTACTGATAATAGTATGAGGTGTCTCTAGAATCAGAATTTTGTCTGTGTGGTATCCAAATTTTTCATGATTGGATTTCTTCATATTGTTGAAAGCTCTTAAATCACAAGGGACTACAGAACTGAATTATTTGCATATTTCTAAGCAACACCCAGAATGAAAATGATTCTCCGTGGAGACTCATCGTTTGTGCATAAATGTAGTCCAAGCTTAAGCTTGTCCAAATCCAGGTCCCTAATGCATTCTCTCATTTCAGATCCAATGCAGATGTTTCTGTGCACAGATGTCAAAGCTTTGAATCCCTGCGAATCATTTAAGAAACAAACTTTGTTCATGGCAAAACTGAAAGTAGTAAACTCAGGAATGCTCTGGGCATCTTTCAAATAAGTTGTTTCATAAAATCAAGCTTCGTTAAAACATAAGCACCGGGGATGAAGGCTTACACTCTATGTGTTTAGAAAGGAATGTTTCAGGTGATTAGCTTTAATCAGTGATTTATTTTATTAAATAATCATCTAATAAATAAATGTGTCCTCAAACACAAGTAAAAACACTGCATGTTGTTACTGTGCTTAAGTCTTATTTTGCAAGATTCGTATTGAATGTGAATAATTTATCAATTACATTTTAAAGAGAAGAATATGTTCTCAATATTCA
Organism: Hepsetus odoe; assembly: GCA_017165825.1. NCBI lineage: Eukaryota > Metazoa > Chordata > Actinopteri > Characiformes > Hepsetidae > Hepsetus > Hepsetus odoe. The sequence continues at coordinate 4,750,439 of CM029392.1, forward strand.
CTGAGTTGATATTATGAAGTTGGTTTTAGGAAGTTTCTAAGGTTTGTGTTGTCAGTCAGTGACACACCCACACATACACACACCTTCCCATCACACCCACTGACCCACAGAGAGAGAGAGAGAGTGTGTGAGAGAGAGAGAGAGAGAGAGAGAGAGAGAGAGAGAGAGAGAGATAGAGAGAGAGAGAGAGTGTGTGTGTGAGAGAGAGAGAGAGAGAGGAGGTGAGAGAGAGAGAGAGAGAGAGAGAGAGAGAGTGAGAGAGAGTGAGAGAGAGAGAGGCAGAGAGTGTGGGCGTGTGTGTGTGTGTGAGAGAGAGAGAGAGAGAGAGAGAGAGAGAGAGAGAGAGAGAGAGAGAGAGAGAGAGAGAGAGAGAGAGAGAGAGAGAGAGCCGCTTTCCCCCACATCCACAGAAAAGGCTTTCTATTGTTCTAAGTTCAGGGATGTGTAGCTTTGATCTAACTCCAGAACACACACACACACACACATTAAAGCTTTAAATAAACATCTAACCCTGACCTTCTTCCTTCTTTTTTCCTTGACCAGAGGAGATCAAGAACTGGGCCAAATGACAAAATCACTCACTCACTCACTCACTCAAACACTTTCATAGCCACTTGTCCTAATTGGGGTTGCAGGATCTATTCCAGCTCTCACAAGGAGAAAGGCATGACACTCCTGACAGGTCGCCGTCCATTGCAGGAATGTGTAGGGTACAATCTGGTGTGCAGGCAGACACACACACACACAACACACACACACACACACACACACACACACCTACGGCCAATTTTGCAACTCCAGTCCACCTGAGCTACATGCACTTGGGCGGCAGGAGGAAACCTGAACACTTAAACGCACAGACACGGAGAGAACATGCAAACTGCTTATAGAAAGACCCCGGACCGTCCCACCTGGGAATCGAACCCAGGACCTTCTAGTGAGCAGTGAGCATTAAGATTTGTTATATTGGTTATTTATTGGAGAAATAATGCCCTCTAGTGGTAAAATACAAAATAATAATTATATTAAAAATAAATAAAATTTTTTTTACTAATTTATATTTTAATTAACCTGCATACAAGAAACAACGCCGGCCATGTGTGTGATGCACTGAAGAGGAAGACTGTTGTCATTTACTGTTAATGTTTATCAAGATGGTGCAAAGATCATATCAGTTCAAACAGGATCCTACATTATTGCAAAAGGTTTTCATCAAAAGCTAATATAAATAACTATTTTTAAAAAAATGTTTTTTCAAGTTTTGCAAGCTAGGTATCTTTTAGTTCTTTAAGACCTTTCTTTTAACACTGAAAGTTTACATTAAACCTGAGATTTACAATCAAGCAATTGATTTTTCATTCTGAAAGTAACTGAAGAAACAACACAGCACAACACACAACGACTCAAAACCAAATGCATTCTTTGGATTTAACCCTCAAACACACAGTGTAGCACTGTGCAGCCGTATATCCAGCACCTGGGGAGCAGTGATGGGGACGGTACCTTGGCCAAAGGAACCTCAGGGCAACCTACTGGTCTTGGACTTGAACCCATGACCATCCCTAACCACTAGGCCACTGCTGCCCTTGGATACACTATAAAAAATGGTTTAAGAGATATAAAATATTGCCTTTATTAATCTAAATGACTTTGAATTGCTTTATTGACAGCTTTATTATTATTGATCAATCTTGATAATACTTACTAATCTAATTTAACTGCTTGGAGTTTTTTGAATGAACTACATTTGTAGGTTATGAAAAATATAAAAGAGGGTCTCATTATAGTTATCATTATCATTATCTCCAAATACAAACACATTGTTAATTATAAACACTTCACTTTACTTATTGCACATTTTTCAGTCCTGATGCAACTTTTGTTTCACTTTGATTCAACTTAAATAATTAAACACATGAAAATCTTTCTACACACTTTTATGGAATAAACACTGTGTACAGTGAAGATGGATGCTTGTCTACAGATGCAGTGTTGGTTTTTAAATTGCAACAGAATGATTTGAATAAAAATGCATTTAAATGGCTAATGCTACTTGTTTATGACTTTAATATGTAAGAAATAATTTCTCACTCTGGAAAAGCATCTAGCCACAAACAAGCCAACAAATTCAACACCATAAATGCAAATCTGAAATGGCCTCCTTTTTAGCAAGCCATCAATAAATTATTTTGGGAAAAGCCAGCTTTATTTGTAGAAACAACCTGCAAAACCCATTAGCAGCTGGGAGTTCTCCTTCTCTGCAGGTTTATTCCGTGTTTGTGAGATTGCTGGGAAATTAAAATCAACGGAAGAACACAAAAGTTGATTGAGTATCTGCACTTTACTGAAATTACAGCTTTACTCTGAAACCAAAAACGACCTGTTAATTTGAGGTTATTCAGCAGGAAACTCAAAACAGGGTTCTGGGAAACGCACAAAGGAAATAGTCTTACTAACAGACATGCATGAAATGATTTAAAGTCAAAACCATATTTCACTAATACAGATTCACAGACTCCACTGGATAAAGTGCTTGGCTTGATTATTAATGTTTCAAAAATCTTCACATAAATAAAGTACATCACATTACTCTTGTCTGGAAAAAATGTGAGGGGCTTTATATTAAAAGCGGAATATGAAGATTTAGCGAGGGACAAAATGTGGCCCATGGGATGAGCTGACAGCAATGGAATTATATTCTTTTCAAAATGGCCATTGCCACATGTAGGCATGTAAGTATGCATAAAAAAAGATCTTATGGTTCTTACTTTTGAACAAAGAAAAAAGGAATAAACAGTAAACTAATACACAGTATGAGTCAAAGAGAGATTCAAATAAATAATAAAAGTAAAAATAGGTAATTAGGTGAGTATATATATATAAAATACACACGCACACACACACACACACACACACACACACACACACACACACACACACACAACCAGTTGGTCTAAATAAATATTTATAATAAGTTTTAGGTGTATACTTATATATGTCTGCATAGAATTAAGCAATTCATTATATAGATATTAAATTATATGACTCTTAAATCTTATCACATCCTCTAAGGTCTATAGTGGCATAGTTCCATTTCTTGTTATCTGGTGTAGTGTCTGGCTCTAGCATTGTCTGAATATGGCTATCAGTCCACATCAGTTGTTTATTAAACGAGTGCAGAGGCTGAATGAGTGATTACACAGCAAAAAAAGTATTTATCACAACTGGAGGATAACCGCTCGTCTGACCTGACCTGAGGCAGATTGCTTGAATATTTTATGACATTTATGGGCTTAAATTTTAAACTCACTGCATGCATGACAAAGTGAATGTTTTTTTTTAAACCAAAGGACACTTTCTAACTCATTTAGTATAACATTCAGCATTAGGCTATAGGTGATGAGCAACTGGTGTGCTGGTCTATGTGTTTGAGTATGCCTTTAATTTCTTTCAGAGACTTAGTATAAAAGCACACCCCTTACAGTAAACAGCGAATGGACTGATTATACTTTCTTTTCCCAGCATGTAATTCATGTACTTATGCTATTCATGTACTATTAAAATGTGCTGTATTATATTTTCGTAAGAGTGGTGACGTAAGCAGAGGCGGTAAATGTCCGGAAGAGCAATGAGGAAGTCACTTCTTCGAAAACATCAGCATGTTTGGGCGGAGGCAGGAAATGATCTTGAAAATAATAAAGTGCCAAGCTGGGTCTGTCACAAATTCCGTTCTGCTCACAGTAAAAAATATATTGAGTAAACACAATCACTGAACACCAAAAGTATTGGAGCAACAGGTCAAATCAATCATGAAGTTGAGAAGTGCACACCCTCTGCAGATGACCCGCTTCTGCACATTTGAATGACCAGTTTCTGTTTTTTTTTTGTTGTTGTTGTTTTTTTAATGACTTTTTCACATTGGAGGAAAAACCTCTTTTTAAAGTTTTTTAAAGTTTTTTTTCTTGATATTTAAAATTTGGAAAATAATGGAACGCAAACATTCAGAGAGCAGCCTTATATTTTACTCTGATTCCTCTTGAGGAATTATTTGTACTTGCATAATTCAGCAAACATACAATCAGACATAACTTGCTGCTCAGGCAGTTTGGGAGATGTGGGGGAAAAAGTGAAAAAGTGTTCTTCTTTCTGAACCCTGTCAGAGGTTCAGAGGTTTAATGATTGACAAGTTCAGCAAGTCTCCATGGTTGTGCGCATCCATTGAAAATTCAGAGCCCTTAAGTTCAGGACTTAGCTTATGAATTGCTGTTAGTGTAGTTAGGTGCATGCATGCCCACAAATGCACTTTTTCACATCATGAAAACTTAGGAAACAATACGGACTGGAACTAAAGCATTAATGTGTCTCTGCACCATATGCAGCAGTTTTGCCGAAATATGTGAAATAATAATTTGTGTCACATGGAATGCATTGGGAACTGAATGTCTTCTGTGCACCTTTTCAATTAGTGATTATTCTTCATCAAAGTGTCGGCATTCCCAAATTCAAGAGTGTCTTAAAAGGCCTTTTTTGACACCCTTTCATTTTTCAAGCTCTTTTCACAGCCGTGCATAGTTTATTCTGAACAATTGTCTTTTATCAAGTTAATAGCAAATAATACACACCTTAGCTGAAAATATTTTTAATTCAGACCCTTAGGCTAAAGACCAGTTTTAAAGACAATCATGTGATGCGGAGGCTCTGTTGCTATGGAGATGTGAGACTTTAAAGAGGAGGAGCCTGATTTGGTTATTAATGGGTAGAGGTCCTGGGGCTTCAAACATAGTTACAGGCCAGGGTTGCAGCAGCAATGACACTGTTCACAGAGTCAAGGGCATTCTGGGAAGGCCTTCTAAGAAAAAAATGACAATATATATATATATATATAAAACATAGATTATAAGTAGAACACATAAGGTATATATGCATTATTGTGCTGTATTTAATACAGACCTATGTATGGTGTGACTTTATATATTGCATAGTATAAAGTGCCATATGTGTGAATATATTTATTATTTATTATAATTCTACACTGCAATCCTATCTTTGTGCATTATATATAATATTTTATATTTCACAGTATTATACTTTTTCTTCACACAAACACATAAGCCCCAGCACACAAATACACAGAGCTGTCATTTACAGTGCGTATATATACAGTATTGAGTACATGTAATTATTCCACTACATTTTCATAAATAATACAGTAAACATAGTAAAATAAGAAGCTTGCTCACAAATGATCTAGGCTGCAATCTGTTAGTGTTTTCCATGCATTTTGAATTTGGGTCATATTTTAGGGACAACCATTTGTTTGTATTCTCTTTAACAACTTCAACGTATGGCAGGAAATATGATGAAGCCCATCTCAGACTCTGAACGGTTAAAACTGGACCCTAATTTCTTGAGCACAGGTTGGGCAATCCTGCCAGGACATAGGTTACATTTAGACATAGTGTGAAGTTTGGGAAAGCACTGGTTGAGTAATGACTGCAAATAGTATTGCTACTGCTTCGCTGAAACTGGAACTGTTTATATTGGCATGCGGTTCAGAAATAGACTCTTTTAGAATGACAGCAATTTGCTCCTTTGAAGAGCAGCAGATCCTGTTGTTCAAACTGGTTCTACTGTGAAAAAATCATCAATGAAATATTAGCCACTGGATGCATGTGCATCTTTACTTTTACTTTCAAAAAGCAGAACTATTTCAGACAATATCTTTCACAGGTCCCTCAGTTTTACATGGAATAGCATTTCATTTTTTTTAAATCTACTGTCTAATTCAGTTAAAATCTACATTAAATTTTAAGGTTAAATTTGGTATTTGATGTTTAAATGTATGGAGTAAATAAAAATTGAAACACTAGACCAAAGATATAATTTCTCCAAAATGATTCACTTAATGAACTCCCTTCATTATTTAAAGGCTTTTGCGCAGTATTGCCTGCAGTATAACTGTATTGCTGCAGTATAACCTTGTACTACACTTTTGTGGGGATTTTCCTGCTCTAGAACACAACTTTATGAATAGTTAATGATGTTATTCAGGTTTAGAAAAACATAAATCAAGGTTGGATTCCTGGGGCGACTTGGCAAGAAGGGTTCAGTTCCCAGTAGGGACGTCCTGGGTCTTTTCTGTGTGGAGGTTGCATGTTCTCTGTGCTTGCGTGGGTTGCCTACAAGTGCTTTGGTTTCCTCCCACCATCCAAAAATGTGCCTTCCAGGTGGGTTAGCCCCTAGGTGTGAATGCGTGTGTTCCCTGAGAAGGAATGGCAACTTGTCCAGGGTATTGCTTTGCCTTTCACCCTGTGAGCCCTGGAATAGGCTCCAGCACCACCCACAACCCTGTCAATGAAAAGTAGATGGATAGAATTGGATTCCAGACCTGGGAATACCTGATCATGGACTGCATACATCCTTTCATTTTGTAAAGGATGTTCCTGGATTTCTTAGCAGTGATGAATCTAGCAAGCCAAGGAGGATGGGGAGGTTCCACAACAACAGACAGACAGATAGACTGACAGACAGATAGGCCAAGAAACAGATAGATAGAAAGATACATAAATGTGAGACAGAAGTGGCCTTCAGACCTGGAATTCAGTGTGAGGGTCTTCTATGTAAATTCGGTTCTTTAGCATGTTCCTCACTCATGGGTATTCCAAACCAAACATCTACTAATGGACTTGCTTATAGATCAACATCACAAGCCAATGCTTTAGTTCAGTGTTATTAAGCTCTTTTGAAGAATGAACAATTATGGAAGTGGTGACTCATTCACTTTTTATATAGAGCGTCAATATTTTTTTGTCAGGCGTTTAGTAAGTTGAAAGTAAATGTGCCACATCACAGTGACATGGCATGATTCTGTTCAGACCACTTTTCCCACATTGTATTAAATGACAAATACAAAGTGATTATGAGTTCCCTTGGCAAATCCTTACACTGAATTAGGATTTCTCAAGTAGGGGCTGATCAGCATCCAGCACAAACGAAACCCTGAATGAAGAACTTGGTTGGGTGACATTTGAAAGCAGCTGAGGAATTGAATATTTACTTTATTGAATTATGATTTATCCTACCATTTAAGAAAGTAGTAAACAAACAATCAGTCAGTCATTTTCTGCCGCTTGTCCCAAACGGGGTCGCAGGGGAGTGCTGGAGTCCAACCCAGCTCACACAGGGCGAAGGACAGGGACACACCCTGGACAGGTCGCCAGCCCATCGCAGGGAGTAAACAAACATAATTATCATAATATGATTTTGGTAATGGTCTACTTTCTCCACATTCAGTAACACATTGACATAAAATACTACTTCACTTTTCCTAATTCAACTTTTTAGCTTAGTGTTAAAACCTTGATTCTGTTGAATTTAATAAGAACTCTTAGCATTAAATCAGTTATCGCAGGGAAAATAAAATCCATTTAATGTGACCTGCTGCACATTAAGATTATTTAAACTTGGTGTTAGTGTGGTATCCTATGGATAATAAATGAATGAAATGAACATTTTAAAAATCATTTTATGATAATTTGATATCTATTAAAGTGTGAAGTAGCCGGACACATAGATTAGTTATTTTTGCGTCTGATTTTTTCTTTATTTTTAGTAGCTTTACTTGTACTTGCCTTAACCCAATGGAAAAATTCAGTTCTGTCTGTTCATTAAAATCCTGATGATCATTTAAAAAATTGTGACAAACTGTATAAATCTAGCAACACTCAACATGATGGCATAGCTTTATGATGTTTCATCTTTTTTTTTTTTTTTTACAAATAATATTGAAACATTTTCTCAAGCTTTTGATGTTTTATAGGAACATGGAATGAAAAATTCATTAGCCAAAACTTTAAGAAATTGGCTGTATTGATATAAAAAGACAAAGTATTGAATTTCTCAAATTTGTTTTATTTTCTAATGGTGACAGAAGCAGATCTCTGTAAAGTTGTTGCAGTGTGGCTCTCCTGAAATAGAATAACCAGCCCAGCATTAGCCAATAGACTGGCATCCAGCAAGGTCATCACCAGTGGAGTAATCCGTCTCCAGCATGCGCTCCACGCAGCCTCGCCTCATAGATTAAGCACAAGGCAAGAGCCATCTGTTACTGCAATATCATCAGGATATCTGAATGTGAGACGTTTGCGAGGTCCCCACATGTTAAGTGTACTGTGTTTTAGATCCCAGGTGAAGGTGAGCCGTTGTCATGTCATCCTCAACAGTATGTGGACTTGACCTCTTTACATGTGTTTGTTTGCGACACTACTGGGACTTTAAAGCCCACCCTTTCAGACCAGCCACCATTTAATGTGAATTCTAAACATATCTGTTTATAGAAAGTGATAAAGTGAAGCTTCTTGCCCTGCTGTTAGTGCAAGCTGCCCCTCCAGCGTAAACACTCCCCAACAGTTATTTCCTAACATATTGTATTATTCCTCCTGTCTAATTATTTCTTCACATAAAAAAAAATGTGTCAATAATAAAAATGATTTCAAATTATACTGATAGGGATTTTTCTTTTTATAAGCTATTTTTAGAAATAAACTTAATAAATACAATATGCAAATAAAATACCATCATGATTGTCAATATCAAATATTTTCATTAGTTATTGTGATATGTGATTATTATTATTATTATGTTGATGATGATGATAATGATGATGATGATGGTGATGGTGATGATGATGATGATGATGATAATGATGATGATGATATCATGTCTATGGTATTGTGCTAAAGAGCCCCTTCCTCCGTGTGTGGGGGGTCCGGAACTCCTGGCACTGAAACTCTTAAACTTCGAACTCTGTTTTCGGTCCCAACAGAGTGAAGTGACTGCTGGCGCCCACTAGAGGGAAACATCCAATAACACAGCTAACAATTACAAAAACCTTTATTTCACTTCCTTTATGAAAGTTAGAATATAAAAAGCAATGTTTACTTTAGATTAACATTCACATCTGACTGTTGTATTTGGGCGCTGCAGGGGTTCTTTTCACTTTGTAGATTTTTTCCCTCTAATGAGAACAAGCCCACAGGAAAACTGTTTTATTATTTTTTTGAATGACTAACAATCCAGTGGAAACACAACTCTCTCCCTCTCTCCCTCTCTCTCTCTGTGTCTGTTTCATTCTCTCTCTCTCTCTCTCTCTCTCTCTCTCTCTCTGTGTCTGTCTCTCTCTCTCTCTCTCTCTCCCTCTCTCTCTCTCTGTGTCTGTCTCTCTCTCTCAGTGTCTGTCTCATTCTCTCTCTCTCTCTCTCTGTCTGTCTCTGTGTCTGTCTCTCTCTCTCTCAGTGTCTGTCTCATTCTCTCTCTCTCTCTCTCTCTCTGTCTGTCTGTCTCTTTCTCTCTCTCTCTCTGTGTGTCTGTCTCTCTCTCTCTCTGTCTGTCTCCCTGTCTCTCTCTCTCTCTCTCTCTCACTCGGTGTCTGTCTCTCTCTCTCTCTCTCTGTCTGTCTCCCTGTCTGTCTGTCTATCTCTCTGTCTCTCATTCACATGCTGTCATTGCAAGGTCTGATTATAAACTTACATAAATAATTTACTCCATTTACACATAAGATAGATACATAAATACATAGTAAATAAATAAACAAATATATATATATATATCTTCTCTGACGCAGATAGATAGATAGATAGATAGATAGATAGATAGATAGATAGATAAATAGATAGATAGATAGATAGATAGATAGACAGATAGATAGATAGACAGATAGATAGATAGATAGACAGATATAGGTAGACAGATAGATACATAGATAGATAGATAGATAGATAGATAGATAGATAGATAGATAGATAGATAGATAGATAGATAGGTAGATAAATAGATAGAAAGATAGACAGATAAATAGATAGAAAGACAGATAGATAAATAGATAGATAGATAGATAGATAGATAGATAGATAGATAGATAGATAGATAGATAGATAGATAGATAGAAAGACAGATAGATAAATAGATAGATAAAAAAACACAAAAACAATATCATCCAAGCAAAAAATAACAACAACCAACAGAGACAACACTGCAACCACAACAAACACAAAATAATCCCGAGAAGAGAGCTGTAGAATAAAAAGTGCGCTAAATAATGTAATAATAAAAATAAACAGTAAAAGGCCCTTATTGTTGTTTACACACAGCAGGAAAAGACGAGTTTCCCGCATGATGGGAGGAGGAGGAGGAGGAGGGAGAGGCGTATGCTTGGTCTCTCTCTAGCAGTAATTGGCTGCTGCACTCCTCCTCTCTCTCTCTCTCTTTCTCTTTTTTTCTCCGCGCGCTCTTAAAGCGCTGCAGCGCGGCACCTGCGCACGCGCGGGATGCCATATTGGACAGAGGCGCTGCGCGAGCGTCCCGGAGGGAGCGGGAGACCCGGGCAGGTACACACTCACACACACACACACAGGCGCGCGCGCGCTCGCGCTCGGACGCGCAGACGCACACTCACTAGATGCACGTACACAAACACTCTTTACACTATTTTACAGAAAACACAGTCGCGGTGCGACTCACACACTCCACGCACACTCACTACAAACACACACACACACACACACACAGACACACACCCTCTCTAAGGTGCGGTTTATTATCCCAACATTATTTATTTATCGCCGTCAAAACTGTGGCGAATAGTGGAAGAAGGAAGGTGAACTGACACGCGGCGTCACTCACATTTACAAACACTTGTTTACTTGTTTACTTGTTTGTTTGTTTGTTATTTAAAGCGCCTGGGGGGAAAACACAACAAAACCAGATTGTCGGTTAGTAGTAGTGAGCAAAAACGGAGACGTGGTGAGAAATGGCACTAAAGCAGCTGCTCCAGTCTGAGAGTGTGGAGTCCAGTCTCACAGCGATGATGTTCTCCTCCACTCTTTATTTATTTATCTTCCTATTCTTCACAAAGCCAGCATGCTCCACTGTTTCACTTTCACACTGCAGCAAAGCAGGAAAAACAACTAATATGAACCTCTCTACACACTCACACACACACACACACTCACTCACACTCACACACACACACACACACACACACACACATGCTGACATGTTGCAGGGTCTGAATATAAATTCACAGAAAAACTACTGTGTGTGAGGGTGTGGGTGTAAGTGCGTGTCTGTTTCTTGATTAAAGCATGTGAAATAGCCCATTAATCTCACACACACACACACACACACACACACACCCACACACACACACACACACACACACACACACGCACACCCACAAATGAGCACACTATGTTTCCTGTTTCGTTTTGAGCCCCATCATAGAATCACCAACCTAAATCATAAGCTGGTATCTTCTTACTGCCTAAGCAACTTATTTCCACTCAACTACCAGCTGACTTATTTATGGACTTGTTTGCTTGTTTACTGATGTAATCGTTTATTTACTGCCTTGTTTACTTATTTACTGCATTATTTGCTTAATTCCTGGCGTAGTGATATGTTAACTGACTTGTTTGTTTGTTCTACTGAATGGTTTGCCAATTTACTGACGTATTTCCTCGTTCATCCACTCATCAGCGGGTCTTTTTACTGACCACATTACTGGATTTCTATCAGCTCACAAACCTTTTGCATCATTTTTTTTTTTTTTTTTCGATTTTGCGGATTAATTCCTCCGCTTTTGCTTTTATTGTCACGCTTACTCTGTACATAAGCAGAAATGCCTTTATGCCTGCTTATGTTTTTAGATCATATTATTATAGCACTATATTTTTCAGCTTTGTCGTAACACTTGTTTCTCTGTGCACGTTCAGCACTGGTTTGAAAATTGCAATAACTGCATAATAGATGATTGGCAGTCATTTTTTCTTTGTATAAAAAGGAACACAGGAGTTAAGAGTTTGGATAATGGCTTCTGCAAATGACTCTTAAATCTGAGATTTAATTTGCTTGATTCCTGCCCAGCATTCACTAGGTCAGATTAAAAATGCAGGAAAGAAGAGTAAAAATGTAGCTGCTGATTAGAGTGGCCTTTCATTGCTTTAATTTCACTGTTTGGGTTGAAATGAGCAAAATGGACAAGCTTAGCGCTGTTTGACTTGCAGACAAAAAATTGGGATGAAATTAATTTCATTTCATGCTGATATAAAGCCTACTTATACTGACTCTGCTCTGCTTGATTGAATGGAAGTGTGTGAGGGGTTTCAGCCGAGTTCACACTGTGTGTTCATGATGTGAAAGTTGACAGTATTTAACAAGTTGCTCAGATGCCTGAACTCCTCAGGCTTGAACAGGATGTGGCAAATGAACAGAACATGGTCCAATGGCAAGCTCTCTTTTCTGTAGTGCTTTAGTGAAGTGTTGGGCTTTTAAAAAATCTGAAAAGACCATCCAGCATTTCTCTCTCCTTCTTTAACTCTCCCTCTCTCCCCTGCTTTTTCTTGTCTCTTTCTGTTTCTCGCTCACACTCTCCTTTTCTGTCAAGATTTTTCGTTTCTTTCTATTTCACTCTCATGTCTCTCTCCCCACATCTCTGATTCTCCTCTTTTTCTTTCACCCTTTATCCGTCTTGTGATTCTGTCTAATTACAGTTTCTTCTCCTCGTTTTCCTCTCACTCTCCCTGTTTGTCTGTCTGGTTTTCTTTCTTTTAAGATTTCTCTATCATTCTCTCTTTCATTTCTTCTAGTATCTCTTTTACTTTTACACCTTCAAACTATTGTCTCTCTTCTACTCTCACTCACTCACACTTTTTTTCACTGCTTTCCATCTTTCTTTCCCTCTTCCTTTCTTTTTTTCTTCGCTTGTTAGTTCCCCTGCTTACTGATTTAAGTACTACTCATTTATCCACTCGTAAGCTGAGGTTTTTACTGATTGGCTCATTGGATTTCTGCTTTCTGCTATCTTTCTTTCCATCTTCATGTCTTGCTTTGTTTATTTACTTATTATTTATTTATTTATCAGTGTAAACAACTCTCAGAGAGACAGACAGGCAGTCTCTCTCTGGGTCTGTCTGTCTGTCTGTCTGTCTCTCTCTCTCTCTCTCTCTCTGACTTTGTGTATTATGTGAAATATAATAAGGGGCTATAGTGATCAGGTAGCATGTCCTTGGGGTCTAACAGATCGAATGGCTGAATCACTGCATGAGCTTTGGGAGATGCTGTGGTGTTTTGTTAATATATATGTCACATTAGTTGTATAAGTGCATAAGCTGCAGGAACTGTAAAAGGATGTGACGCCTGCAGAGATCAGCTCACATCTACAACAGTCTGCTGATAGATGCTTGCTGATAAATCAGAACAAGAGTGTAACCTGTATGTGTGTAATGTGTAGTATGTGAAAAATGCTGCATTGAAGGAATCCACCTGCAGGTCTATTTCCTAAAGAGGAAATTTAAATATTTAATTCAAAACTTTAGGTCTAAATAATTTATTTTATTAGGCTTACACTATTATTTTGGAAGTTGCCCTAATAGCATGAATTTGTAGATGGTATAATGGGATCATTACAATGCATTTAAGATCAGAGCTGATGCATACACTTAGTTTTAAATGCAGGCTCTGATTGGTCAACAGACTCAACACAGGACAGCCTGGGATTGTTTAAGGTGGCAATCAACCATGGTAACAGCGATAGTAAGGTGCACAAGACAGAAATCACAGAAGCTATTTTACGAAGGCTCTTAAAATTATCATTCCAAACTGGAATACAAAACTACTGCAGTCATATGCAGAGAGAGTAACATGCTTAATTATGTTTACATTTCAATGAGTCTGCATGAGTCTGCAATGACCCTAATGTTTTTGGAACTGGGCTCTGCCAGATTCATGAAATTTAATCTAATTATTGACGGTCATACAAATAATTGCAATTGCTTTTTAGTCAGTTTTCTGACCAGACTGGCAAATTGGTTCTCTTGCTCCTTCGATTCTGTGTTCTGCAGCCAGCACTGCCCTATGATCATGTGATGTGTTGTACTGGTGTGTATAGAGTATACGTACATAGATACTTTACATAGAAACAGGATTTGTACTCAATCAGGCGAAGCTCACATTGCTCTGGGGAGTGGCAGTACCTTCTAAACATGTCATTGTGTGAATTAGCATAGGTGTAAGGCGTCACTAGCAATCTTATGTTGCTATCGGTTTAGTCTGTCCACCAATCAGAGGGTGTTACTGGCTGCTCTCAAATGCATTACACAACGGAACGACATGAGGCTGATCCACTTTTATTCTATATTGATCTGTACTATTAGAGCTGTGATGGTGTAAATATAGTTAATAATTTGATCCCAGAAGGCTAAACAGCATTTAAACACTACAGCACAGTCTTTTTTCACAGTGTGAAAAATGTTTTTTATCATATGGGGCTTTTAAATGAATACAGTCATCTTATTGATTATGTAATTATCATGGCAGGACTTTGTGGTATGGACAGAATGTTTGAGGCATTATTTTTCTACGTTATCTCTCGTTTGTACGAGCTTTGAAGGAGAAACCATTTGTTTTAAAATTAATTTAATTACATCAACATGTTTTTAGCCATTTTTTAAAAATGTACTGGATAAATAGTCAGTAATGGTTCCTGAGTCTATTTGAGGTCACTGATTATTTTACAAAACCCTGCAACACGAGAACAGTATGTCTGCAGTCTTAAAGATTAAGTGACCATTGAGCATCGGTTTGTATTTCCTTAGAAGAGTGTCATAATATATTTGTGTGTGGCTGTGAGATCAGCAAAATTAACCACAATCATTTCCCAATAAGTGAATTGCGCGGTACACAAACACACATGCATTCTCACACAGTCATATAAAAACATACAGGCACTAATCGCGGGTATTCCACTCATGCCCTGAGGTTTGTGTGATTAAAGTAGATTATTAAATGTTGCTAAGACTGGAAAAGCCAGTCATTATTCTAAGAAAAGCAGCACTAAATTGTGTTCAAATAATCCTTTAATTCCCCCCTAAAAATTTAACTGAATGCTGGATTAAGCAGACACAGCCTCCATTCGGAGCATCTGGCGCAATCAGGGCTAATCGATAGTGAGAGCCACATAAAGCCTCTGAAACAGTCCACATCTGAGATTAGTTCAGATAATTCACTTTAATCTCTCTGCAGTCTGTGCGTAACTGCATCCCTGTTGGTCAGACAACTACAATGAGTAATGCTGGAGTTTTTGCGAGCATCAGAACTTTCGGATGAATACAAGAAGTGGTGGGTGTTTATCAATAACTAAATCTTCCGCCCACCCAAAAATAGGCCTTTTTGAAAAGGCATTCCTCAGTTTTTTTTTTTTTTCTCAATTATGCAAACGTTAAAGCACCTCTGGTTGTCATGGTTTGTAGTGCTCTGTGCTGACTGGGCACACCTGGTGCCTTGTTAATCTAAAGGTATACAAGTTTCAGTGAGTCAGGGACAGGGCGTCGGTCATTGCGCTTCTTGCACATCCTATTTGTCATTGTGGCCTCTGTTTGATGTTTGTGAGTACAGCGTTTGGTTAATGCTTATGTATGATAGGTTTATGTTTAATAAACCCCTGGTCTGAAATCCCGAATCTGCACTTATGTATTGTCCAAATCCATCATAGCGTGACGCTGGTGAAATAATGCATTTTGCTGAGTTTTGCATTAAGCATTAATAGATACATAGTATCAATAG
Source organism: Hepsetus odoe (assembly GCA_017165825.1). Classification (NCBI taxonomy): domain Eukaryota; kingdom Metazoa; phylum Chordata; class Actinopteri; order Characiformes; family Hepsetidae; genus Hepsetus; species Hepsetus odoe. The sequence goes on from CM029392.1 coordinate 4,766,057, forward strand.
GAAGCGTACTTTTAACCCTTTTTTATTTATCATTTGTTATTTGTACTATTATGTTTAATGTTCTTAAAAATGAATAGAAATTTGGTGCTAAAATGTGCAGAAAAAATGCCATATTTGCGCTCTGTAATCAGTTGTAACTGTAATGTAATGATGATGATGATGATAAGGATGTTTATCAGTTTAATGTGCATGAAAATATCTGGACATGAAGTGACAACTTGTCATTGTGAAACATGGCACGGCACACAGTGAACCACAACAAAATGAAGCCTCTGCATTTATCCCACACACATATGCAGCAGGGGGCAGCTATAGAAAGTGCCTGGGGAGCAGTGATGGGGACAGTACTTTACTCAAGTGTCCCTCAGGGCAACTTACTGGCCTGGGATTCAAACCCATGACCTTCTGATCCTGGGGCCACATCCCTAACCACTTGGCCACCGCTGCCCCAATGGTTCCTTTGAGCTGGATTTGAACCAGTGACCTTAAGGATGGCTGTTTTTAACACGTACAGTGCTCTGCTCTACCAACTGAGCTACAGTGTTTAGAAAACACTGTATATTGTCCTGTGATTGTCTTCTTACATTCACAGGATCACAGCAGGATGAATATACCAGCAGTTGTCAATGTTATGGGATTGGTCATAAATATACATACTGCATTCCCGTATATGTGGGAAAATAACTTTGCATTCAGTGATCTATGACACCTCAGGCTGCTCTATAAAGTTACTAACTCTGAGCGAGTTAGTTAGTTTTCTTAGCTAAGCTCCGCCACCTTTGGTGGGTGTACAGCAAAACAAAACAATCAAAGACATGGAATAGCATGGAATGGCAGTAGTCAGGGTGCAAGGGTTCAAAAGCTTCAGCAACATTTAACATTATCATCCCACTCCACTCCCAATTTGAATTTTATTGATGAAATGTAGGCAGTCAGTGTAGGATGAGCCATTACAAAATGAGGACAATTTAGATAATTTAATTTATATTGTTAAAATGAAAATATTGAGTTAAAAGTGGAATCTTGAAAATATTTACCTGAAAAATTTTACCTGAAGTCCATTCCATTCCAGTCTGGTGTTGATAATCATAATAGTAATTTTATAATTGCTATAAACAGATTTGATATTTCATTTTTCCGAAATGTCATTGTATAGTCTTTAAATGTAGCTGTGAGGCTCACCACTGAGGATCTGATCTATTTAATGATTTGGAAACTTTTTCATGCCTCAGCCAGAACATTTACACACATCGTTATACACATTGTGTAACAAGCTTTTTGCTCCATGCTCTCTCAGATTGTTTTGGAAATGATGATAAGTCTAATGCACTTTATTGACTTTATCCTTTGCCATGGATCTCCCTTGAGACAATGCTGTTTCCAAATAGTGCAGAGTCTGTTTCTAATGAAGAATGGCGCACAGTTCCTCAAGGAGATATATATTTCTTTGGAACTGGTGGTCAGTCATGCATGTAAAACCCGCATGCAACATACTCATACACACACACAAACCCTCCCACACACTCTCTCTCTCTCTCTCTCTCTCACACACACGCACACACACACACGCACAACCTATTCACAGTATTATAGAAGCTGCGTGGTGAAAGCTATAATGGAGCTTTCTCCATTTATTCCTGTTTGTAAGATTTGTGCCAACTGATTTCATGCATAGTGGATTCTGGGTAAAGCCACAACTAAACCGCTTCTAAATAATAAATTAATAAATATAACGGATCATAAACATTTCCACATGAATGTGCTCTGTGTTTTTGCCAGTACAAACACTAAATGATTAAGGATGCTGTTTAGTGTTGAAGTAGGTTTAATTCTTAGAGAGATGAAACACTGAAAAAGTAAGGTTCTTAAAAGGTTCTTAACCTGGACGTATGGTTCTATGAAAGGGCTACAGGATGTAGAGGTTCTTTTGAATTTTAATTAGATGCTTCAAGCTAGAGAAGATTTGAGAACCATCCACTGAAATGGATTGAATAAGTGCAGTACTGCAGTACTGTGGAAAGGTTTTAGGCAGGTGTGAAAAATGCTGTATGTTTGTTTATTTTTATCAATTTACAAAATGCAGTGAATGAACAAAAGAGAAATCTAAATCAAATCAATATTTGGTGTTACTACCTTTTGCCTTCAAACCAGCATCAATTCTTCTAGGTACACTTGCACAAAGTCAGGGATTCTGTAGGATTATAGTCGGTGTATGATCAACCAGTTTTACCAAGCAGATGCTGATGATCATCAAAGTCACACGGAGGTTGAAACACAGTCATGTTTAGAACGACCTACCAGCCGAGTTCCTTCAAAAACTGTGTGCAAGTGTACCTAGAAGAATTGATGCTGTTTTGAAGGCAAAGGGTGGTCACACCAAATATAGATTTGATTTAGATTCTCTTTTGTTCATTCACTGCATTTTGTTGATTGATGAAAATCAATGATTAACTCTTCCATTTTTTAAAGCATTCTTTGTTTACAGCATTTTTTCACACCTGTCTAAAACTTTTGCACAGTTCTGTACGTTAATGGTCAATATTCTTGAAAAGGTTTGTGGAAACATGTCAATCTATTTGGATTATTAGTGTAAAACGTCCAGGTTTCACTGTGAGAAACAGAACTGCCACTGAAACATCCTGGCATCTGTGTAAACACTAATAATAATGATCTCACACACGAGCCCATGGCACACACACACAGTGGCACAGCACACACTCTCACTATTGGCATACACAGGTAGTTGGCTAACGCTAGTTGTACATTTCATTTACTAGTGTTTTGTGTTTTTTATAATCTATTGCCCAGTAGAATAAGCTTATTAAAAGTATAACTATTATGAGTTAAGCTGTTGCATATACCACAAGTGTGCAATAACTGTATTTCATATGCTGCTAAGACATCAGAAAGAAAGGTATAAACTGAAAACCATAAATACAGAAACGACTGCTTCCACTGTTGTTCCTAATCATTTATCTACATTAAATTTAATCACATAATCTTACATGCCTAGTTTGCAGAAAAAGTCTACATGCTTAATGTCACATGCTTTTTGCATTATAGTGCATTAATTGTACTGTAAAGTATTATGTAGTGGAAGCTTACTTATGCTACATGTGAATTACATTGCATAATTTTATACACTAAGTCTTGTCCTTTAAATGTGAAATTATGAAAATAATCATTAGGCCGGAAAGTAATTCAGATGTTTGGACTTAAAGATGCACAAAAGGTTTGTTTGAGAGAATAACTTAAGTTGGATATTTAGCAAATATGGAGTAAGTGTGAAGAATGTTGGGAAGTTAAGAAGAAGCTTAAATACTTGCGTTATGTTGGGGTTCTTAAAAAAACGTAAAAAACAATCCAAAATCTAATTTGGAATTTAAATAAAAATACTAAAAAAAAAAACAATCAATGGAAAGTTTTATTTTCTGGAAATCTTATGTGAATAAAAAGGAGGAAAATATAGCTGAAATTGTGGTAAGTAGAAGTACTTAGCTACTTGGACCAGAGATTCTAAAATCGATCATTTAGAAGCTTTTCATGGTGGAAGGACTGAATTCTCAAAAAAAGTGTGAATGTGTACAGAAGAACACATTTATGATGTGATGGTACAGAAACGTTGCCCTTAAAGAAAATTTTTAGTAACTGAGTGTTTGTTTAGAAAAAGCATACTTCTCATTTCCCTTGTAAGAGACTTCCTTCTTTAGATGCTTCTATTTATAGGAGTGCATGATGAAATCTAATATCCTGTAAAAAATTACATAACTGGACCTTTGACCTCTGTCTTTCCAACCTACAGGCCCCAAACTTGCTGTGATCAAAAGCGGATGGAAACAGTTCTTAAGACTACAGACTACCAAGGCAACAGCCTTCATATGACACAGACAATGACATCATCAGTTGGAAAGATTCAGAACTCGGCCAATGGTAGAGGAGAACCAGGCCATTCAGGTGAGGATGACTCACCTTCACAAACTTTTGTCCTTCCACAACCTGCTGTTTAACACCAGTGTATAATTTGAGGCTTATTTATGTATTTGCTGTCACGTCAAAACCTATGCAATTACATGAATTTCTTTTGTGGATTTTTTTTCTTTAACTCTACAAGGTGCTCTTTATATTATGTGGACATTTCACATTGGTTCTGGAGTACGTAATGTGGACCGTTCACGTTTGTCCTGCCCTTTGTATCGTTTTCCGTGCTCTAACAACTCTGCCTTAAGGCTCAAGAAGTATTTTAAATTAGTTGAAAAGCTTCAAATGTGTTGGGAACAGAACAGAAAAATGTGCAGGGTAGGGAAGACTCCAGTATCAGGGTTGGGAACATTTATAGCAAGAGCAATTTCATTTGATTCATTCTTGAACTGTGTAGTCATGGCAGTTGAAAAGGCCAGACATGCTATAATGACTACATCCTACAGTAACTGACAGTCAGCTGTTCAGATGCATAAAATGAATGACAGCATGGGAGACGTGCTGCTGATATCTAGACATTTAAGAAGATACATAAATAACATGGTAATTCAAATCAAAGGGACAATCAATTATGTGATGAATACATTAATTAATCTTTTGTTCCATTTGATATTCTGAAACATTTTATGGTGTTCAAATTAAACAAGGGTACTGTTTAGTGTTTCGGCTTTTCTTTGGCTCAGTGCCCAGTAAAAAACTTCACTGAATTATACGTTGTTTTTATTCCATTTGAAAAAGCAGGAGTAGTAAATAAAAATAATGAGAGGAATATGGATATTCATGTATATTACAATAACGCCTCCCAGATCCTGAGACGTTCCTATGCCCTCCAACCCCACAGCCCACCACAGCCCCCTGCAGAGCAGTGGGAAACACTAACACACAGCACGCATTAAGCATACTACACCCTCTTAGAATATCTTTGGTGTCTCTATAGATCAAAATGTACAACCAAGCTAGTATTCTCAACCTCGTTTTAAGTGTGTCAAATAACTGTAGTTACACATAACAATAAATGAAACAACCATGGACGTGCCTGGAATATAATCCCCATTACAAATGGTGCATATTTCACAACAGTACAGCATCATTTCTCTTATGCAATTACACATGAGCAATAGGAGTAATCACATTTATCCAAACTGCTGTATTTGCAGCCAGACGTTTTGGAACAGAAGGTGTTTGATTATAATAACATTATGATAGTACTTGCACTCTATTTGCATAAAGAATGCCAGCTTTACTTACATTTAGATAGATGCAGTAGTATGGGCGCATTGTGACGTTTTAATAGAACCAGTGTTCTTGCTTTCTGATTCAGTCCCCATGCTCTGCACACACACACACACATTTAAACACCTAATTTTGCTGGTTTTGCACATGTATTTTATTATTATTATCTGAGAATTTAATCAAATCAAACTCTGCACTTTATAATTTACATTTACGGCATTTAGCTGACACTCTTATCCAGAGCGACTTACATGTCTTAACTACCGGGACAGTCCCCCTGGAGCAACTTGGGGTTAAGGGTTTTGCTCAAGAACCCAGTGATGTGGTGGGATTCAGACCTGCGACTTCTTGGTCTGTAGGCGAGTATCCTACCACTAGACCACCAGCACCCTGTATCGTTGATGCTGCTCTATAAGTGTTGCTTTATAAAGTTATAACATCGTATTAAACACCCATAACCTGACTCACCTTTGCTGTTGCTCACATGACCTCATCGGCCATACTCATTCACTGCCCATCCAAAAAAAGGTCACACACTCTAATATTTAGTTGGACCGCCTTTAGCTTTGATTAAGGCACACATTCGCCGTGGCATCGTTTCGATAAGCTTCTACTTAGTCACAACATTTATTTCTGTCCAGAGTTGCTTTCATTTTTTGCCAAGATCACCTGTAGCAACTCCAAATCAGAGCACTGCCCCCACAGGCTGTACACTAGGCAGTTACCTGATGCCCATCACTCTGGAACAGTGTAAATCTGGACTCATCTGACCACAGGACTTTCTTCATTTGCTCCAGAGTCCAATCTTTATGCTCCCTAGCAAATTGAAGGCTTTTTTTTTGCGATTAGCCTGACTGATCAGTGGTTTTCTTAAGGCTTCACAGCTGTTTAATCCTAATCCCTTGAGTTCCCTTCGCATTGTGTGTGTGGAAATGCTCTTACCTTCACTTTTGAACACAGCCGTAAATTCTACTGTTTTTTTTCATACGATTTGATTTCACCAAACGTTTAAGTTCTCACCAGTCACGGTCATTCAAGATTTTTTGCTGACCACATTTCTTCTGCAAAGATGATGGACAGTTGGACAGCTCTTAAGACAATTTTAGTACTTTCAGCTTCTCCTTAGATGTTTTCTTTGCTTGATGCATGCCAAATATTTTAAAACAGATGGACATCTTTTCCACGACCACAGCATGTGTCTTTTGATATGATTGTTTAAGAAATGAGAAGCTACTCACTGCATCAGTTAGGCTTCAATAACTTGTTGCAGCTGAATCATCCATGCAGTAATTATCCAATGGGAGGCTCTTACCTATTTGCTTTGTTAAATCCAGGTGGTGACTTTTTATTTTTCGTTCTCTGTTGTTGAACAGGAATGTTCTGTGTTGTGACATTGTCTGCACTTGTTTAGTTTATACCTTTGTGGTGTGTTCTATGTCATGTTCTATGTTCTCATGTGTAGCACTATGGTCCTGGGAGAATGACGTTTCGTTTCACTGTGTACTGTGTATATGGTTGACTTGATGACTTGACTCTGAACCTGTCTGAAAGACATTTAGACAGCACCTGCATGCAGAAACGGTTATGCTTAAAATCTGTATTTAAAACTGTATTAAACTTTAAAATAATCATTAATAGCTAATTTAGCTGTGCTTCCATAACAAGTACGTAGGAATGGTCTCCACTTACTCTGGAATTTTTGCCTTTTAGCATTTATGCCAAATCACACAGATTAAGACCAATGTGAAATTTCACACCTACATAGAGATAGAAGGTAGTCTGCTGTTGCAACATGAATATGATCACATTACAGAATGGTGTGAAGCCAGAACTTTGGTAAGAGTCTCATGCATCAAGTGTACAGCAAAGTTAATGTTAGTAAATTTGTCATTTCCTGTGGAGATATATTCTAAGTTGGTCATTTTCACCTCCTGTTGCAATCAGAAGAGTTTTTTTTGGCTAAACAGTTGTTAACGTTATCACACAGAGAAACTTAGTAAAAATGTAATTAGATACACATCTGTATTTGTTTAAATAATCTTCTGCAGTCCATCTGAATGCAATACACTGAACAATGAATACCTCTCCAGTAATTACTTTGATGTTGCATGTATTATAAACTACACATTTCATGCATTGAGTGCAATGCTTACGTGAACACAGATTTTTCTCTTAAACCATCTTATAATCTGTAGCTTTTGTCTTCTTCTTCACCTTCTTCATGATCAAATTAACTGCAGGTACATCTACAGTAACCCATGATAGCTCTCTTGGAGAAACATAAGCTATTTGCTTTACTTTCTGCATTTGCCAGCTAATGGAAAAAGAAAATCCCCAAAAATCTACCTAAAGGCCTCAAAGATTTTCCAATGTCTCACCCACCTTTGGCATACATTACCAGACAGGGGATTTCCCTATTTTTATCATTTTTATTTTTAGTATATAAATCTTAGTATTCCTTTCCATTTCATATCAATTTTAGAATTTAAATCTAGGGTGATGCAGCGCTTCAGCAGACTGCTAAGGGTTTTACAACAGATTTTTAACATAAAACTTAACTAAAAATAACCTTTCATACATTTTCATTGTTCTCCACACAGGGGACTCTTTTTTGCAGCTGGTCCGCAAAGAATTTCCAACAAATTGTTTGTGACAAAATGTGCAATTTGTTTCATGTCATTTCTCACTCTGTCGATTGAAATGACTTGGGCTTATGATTCCAGTTGCCAGATGTGTTGCATTAGTTATGACTCAAATTATAGTGCAGGATGACTCCAAACACTCACACTGAAAGGACTGTACAATGGTATGAGTCACTTCATCAAAAACTATACATCAGTGCATGCCACGTCAGTCTGGGCTAATTTGCTGTCGCACATACCATTGTATGATAATGGCCTTCTGGTCATCAACACGTCACAGTACTTTTGTCTTCCTAAGAGCATTGTTTGGGATGAGTTTGAATGAAGCCATGTGTTAAAATATGCCTTCTTTCTCTGTGTGTGTGTTTGGGTGTGTGTTCCGGTTTGGTTTGAGTCAGCATGGCCTTTGTGGTATTGATGTCATGCCTGTTGTAATGATGTAATGAGATTAATCCTGAAGTAGAGATTTGTGTAAGAGATGTGGAGACAGATAATATGTAATGTGTCCATCCATTGACTTGCGAATTGAAACTTCTGTGAGTGTAACATCAGAACAACACGATAAAAAGCAGACCAGTGCTGAGGTCTATAAGCTGGAAATGGTACATCCTCAGTGCCTCAAATGTGGTTAAAGCTAGTGTTAGTGAGTGCAAAATTAGCCACATTTCTTGCTTTGTGAAGAATATAAATTGTTGCTATTAAAACATATACAATCTTCATATACATATATACATATACATATCTCTTCATATACAGTACTGTGCAAACGTTTTAGGCAGGTGTGGAAAAAATGCTGTAAACAGAATGCTTTAAAAAATTGAAGTGTTAATAAATTATTTTCATCAATCAAAATGCAGTGAATGAACAAAAGAGAAATCTAAATCAAATCAATATTTGGTGTGACCACTCTTTGCCTTCAAAACAGCATCAATTCTTCTAGGTACACTTGCACACAGTTTTTGAAGGAACTCAGCTGGCAGGTTGTTCCAAACATCTTGGAGAACTAACCACAGATCTTCTGTGGATGTAGGCTTCCTCACATCCTTCTGTCTCTTCATTCAATCCCAGACACACTCGATGATGTTGAGATTTTTCTTTTGTTCGCTCACTTTGCATTTTGTAAATTGATAAAAATAAACAATCATTATTTATAGTTCTGCATTCTTTGTTTACAGCATTTTTTTCCACACCTGCTTAACTTTTGCACAGTACTGTATTTCCTGAACTTCAGGGACTCTCTTGAATTTGTCTGGGTCCTTTTTTATTAAAAATATTCTTTTTTATTTTTTTAAATATTGAAAAAGTAAATTAAAAAAGCAGTATAACAGTGATGTGCTAATTTTGAGTATTGAGTATGTATTTAGCTCAACATTTTCATTTGTGTCTGACAGGAATCTTTTTTTCCCCCCAAACCATACATTTAAACTCTTTTGGCCCAAAAGCAGTTTACACACCTGAGGTTTGATTATTGACATCAACACAAAACAGTGGATCTTGGCATTATTCCCTAGGTGGGGCTTTTGTCAGCTTTTATATTAGTTCAGCAGTTTAGCTGAGAATAACCTCACTTTTGACTTTCAGTGTACATTTATATATGTTCACATATAGAGCACTGTGGAAAATGTTGGGTATTTATGGGCATGCTGGGCAGAGCTATATATCAATCTGATTATTAATTTCTCTAATAGTTAATTTACAACTGCTCCTTGAGGAAGCCCAGTCTTTACAGTTACCATCCAAAACCTAGTTTATCGAAACAGTTTCTGCTTGTTTACTATAAAAAATTTATGCAGTATCTGGAGATCACTGAGAAATGAGGAAATCTGTTTTTAAACACCTTTTTACCCCTTTTTTGAAAATCCCTACATCATACATATAGACACCAAAATACTGAATCATATTGGTAGGTATGTGTGTGTGTTTAGACCTTTACAATCAAATTGTCTTTTTTTGCTTTTTAGAATATGCTACTTAGTATTGGGCAGCCCTGAGAATTGATCTGCAGAAACTAATAGGAATGGAAATTTGTTGTGTATGACTAACAGTCTGGAGAAAAGAGTTGTTTGTGTGGATATTATTGTGACAAGTGGTTAGCTCTTTAAAAATTAGACATCAGACATAGCCCCACTGTGGCAGCTCTGTCTGGTAATGTCTTGGCAAGAAAATATTAAAAGAATGCCACTACTTGGTGTTAAAGAAGATAAAAGTGAACAACCCACTATGCCAGTTGTGTTTTTATTTGTGTATAAATTTGGTTTAATATACAGAATGTGGAACAGATTACCTTGCCAATAGAATTAACTATCTGTTTCTTTCTCTCTTACTCCCCATCCTCTCCTCCCCTTGCTCTCTCTCCTTCTTTATAGATATGGAGTATGGAGAAGCAGAAGTGGAGTTTAACTGGGATGAATATTTAGAGGATTTAGGAGCCACTGCAGCCCCCCACACTTCATTCAAACATGTAAGTCCACAAATCAATGACCTTTATTAATATTGATGTATTTTTCTGTGTGGGAAGGCTGGGTCTAAACATTCCTACAATGCCCTACAATGGCACCACCTCACGTTACAGCCTATTGTTGACTGTATGTTATATGTGACCGATGCTTTTGCAGTATAGTGATACAAACCAAAAGCCAGGCTATAGATACACATCAGTGAGAACATTGCCCAACGCAGCAACACCCTTCGCTATAAAGCATATGTCTGCTCGCCTCAGGCCCTACTTGTGTTCCAGTGAAGCCCACAAAAACGATAATCACAAAACAAAAAGCTACAATCAGACAGCTGAGACAAAGAGATAAAACAACATAGCAAACCTGAAACAAAAACAACGTGCAGGAATTGCAGGCTAAAGCCTATTGCTTAGAGTGGGTATGTATGTGCATGCATATGTTTGCATGTATGTTTAATTTATATCTTGGTTTCAGGATTTCAGTTGTACAGGTTTGCTTGTTTGTTGTATTTTTTGCTCAGGACTTAAAATATTGCTCTCTTTGGTCTGAGGATTTGGTATTTACATTCTAATGCAGACATTCTAATGCAGTTATTTTGTAAATGTGTTTCTTTTGCTTTGGAAATGAGTAGGAAAAAAAGTACTCTACTCCATTGCAGGCTGTTAAGGGTCACTCAGACACATGTTCTGATTATGGCTGGAGCTTTCATTTCACACTGAGGCATGCTGCTGAAAAAAAAAAAAATCTAAGCTTGGTTATGCTGGGTTTGAAAGGCTTAGAAAATATGTAATAGGGTCCCACTGACATGACTAAATCTCTCACAATCAATAATGAGACAGAGAGCATTATGACTTTGATTGGCCATAATTTAATGACGGCACTCAAAGTGAGCAAATTTCTTAAAATAATTGGTGATTAAGATCTGTTCATCATTTGATTAGTGAGGCCTCTAGATCCAATTATTTATTCTATTGAATTAATATCGAATAATTATTCCGTTTTAATCTGAATAGTATAAGCATATTGCCTCATAACATGAAAACAAGTTGTTCTATGTCAGTAGAAATTCCATGTCAATAAAAATATTCAATGTATTATTAAAATGCTGTCACTATGAATATACGTTCTGATTACTTACTATATGAAGTTGTCTGTAAAAGTAAACATTTGGTTTCATTAATGAACCAAATACTGACTGTTCGAGGTTTATGAAAGTTTATGAAAGTACCTGATTGTACCTGGCAGTAGGAGAACAGATTAAATTCTTCTGGTGACTCTGAGTTATTTGCATTGTCCTCAAAGGTGGAGCTCAGCCTTCAGAGCAGCTTTCAGCCAGGAATGAAGCTGGAAGTGGCCAATAAATTATGTCCAGACACATACTGGGTGGCAACCATTATAACCACGTGTGGTCAGTTGTTGTTGTTGCGTTACTGTGGCTATGGTGATGACCGCAAAGCTGACTTCTGGTGTGACGTCATGAGTGCAGAGCTGCATCCTGTAGGCTGGTGCACACAAAACAACAAACGCCTGCAGCCACCTGAAGGTAAAACATACCCGTGCTCCCCAACACACACACACACACACACACACACACACTACACCACACCCCGCACTATAAACATCCAACCACATCTCTTAATCTGGCAATAAATTGTTCATTATTAATTCATTAAATGCTTAGACTTGTGTGAAATACATGTTAAAATATGCAAGATACTTTTCATTTTAAATATCAAAACCGTCCTTAATGGTGGAATTAACAGCTTTCATCATTTATCATCTGACAGTCAGGTCCTAATAGATTTTGCTAATTCATTTTATTCATATGCAGTTTTACAGACTGCTTTAATAAAAACTCAAATGTACAAAGATTTATGAGACTCTAAATGTGTGTTTATTATTTCCTAAATAATGGTTAGGCCTAGCGGTTAGGGCGGTGGCCACATGATCGGCAGATCGGGGGTTCAAACCCCTTCCCAATAGGTTGCCCTGAGGTACCCTTGAGCAAGGTGCCGCCCCCGTCATGCTCCTCCCTGCGATGGGCTGGCAACCTGTCCAGGGCGTGTCCCCCGTCCTTCGCCCTGTGTGCGCTGGGTTGGACTCCAGCATGCCCCCATGACCCAGTTTGGGACAAGCGGCAAAAAATGGATGGATGGATTTCCAACATTTGTTTTTTATACTCTGTGAGATCAAGATTCTGTTTTCTCTTGAGTTTCTGAGCATCATGCTTATGCTTCCATTATTAGTTGATTTATGTGAGCCTGTGCTTACAAATATTGCCGAACTATAAAAGAATGGAAATGTATACCAGTCCCATTTCACATCAAGTCATAGTAACTTTGTTCATTTTTATATGCATATTCTGCCTATGTATTGGCCCCTGTTGAATCACTGGTTTTAATTTTTCAAGGGGTTCAAAATCAAGAAAAGCCTTTAATGGGAAAGTTTACAAAACTTGTATTTTTTAACAATGGTGGAAAGTACCTAAATTCTCTGTTCTCAGAACAGTACAGAATCTAGTTTGTTGTTTTCATAAACTTCCAACTGGGAACAGTTAGTCATAATTAAAGCTGAGTCACATTGTATAGTCCTGAAAAGTGACAGCAGCTTGAGTTCAGTACATTCCTGCATACTGAACCTTACTGAATATGACAGAGCTTAAAACATGGATGTATTTGTCATGTTCATGCTAAACAAAGTGGATACAATGTTTTGAACCTGAATTCTTAAAACTCTCTATAGAGGTTTTGTTGCTGCTAGCAAATAGCTCTCTCAGGCCTCAGCCTGAATCATTTATATACACTTTGAGAAAAGGTGCTCAAAGGGGCTCTTAGCTGTGATGCCATAAAAGAAGCACTTTTGTGTCTGTAAAGCACTTTTCTATGAATGGTTTTAACTAAGTTTACCTCCAATGAAAGGCAAACAAAAGTGGTTCCTTTATTGCAAGGATGCCAAAAAAACTCTTTATATTTAACACTTTGCAGTCAGGCTCATAATTATTAGCTCCCTTGATATATATATTTAAAAGAAGAGAATCCTTTTTAATAAACTGTCTCGCTCTAAAAATATTAGAAAAAGCTCACCAACAAGTCAAACAGATTTAGTCAAAAATGCATAATATAACACATAAAAACCCTATTTACTTATTTCTTATTATCCCTTATGCTCTAACCCAACTTAACGGAACTAGAATTCAAGTCCTCCTAGATTTTGCATTTTACTCTCTTCACTTCACTCTAAAGAATTTAATTGGGGTTTAGGACACGGGACTGCGATGAATCATCTTATGCAAATATATACACACATTGTGGTCCAACCATGACATGAGTTTTTAGGCAGTGTAAGCCAGATTTTTTTTTTTATTTCAAATATCCTCCTTCTCAATGGAACCCATGATTTCCTGTATCTTGCTAGCTTTTGGGCACTTGGATGGAAAAACTTCCCAGGAAATTTACATTTGCAGCATTTAGAAATCATCTAGATCCTCCATCACACTTAAAAGTGGCCATGACTCTTTTCTGTATAATCTTTTTTTTTTTTTTTTTTTTTTTTTTCTTTTCTTCACACCAAACCCATCTTGCATGTTTGTCACCATTTAACCTGTGCTGGTTTAATCTGTCAGTGTAACCTGGTACCAGTCAGTTTCAGTGGGCTCTAATCATCTCCTGGTGTTTACATTGGTGGTGAGATGAAAAAAAAGTTATCTTTTGGCGTGCGAGGTTGTTGACTTGGAGTTGGCTTCTAATGTTTTTGATAAACATCTCCAACTGTGTTTTTGACTTCTTTACATTTTCCATACTGGGTGTTGAAATAAAATAATTTTAAAAAATCCTCTTCATTTCATGTAGCCAAATCACAAGGTCAGTTTAGTTCAGCTCAAGGCATCACATGTGCAACGGTCTAGTTCCGCTACTCCTCAAACCCCCTTAAGGCAAACTGTTTTTTAAAATCATTATAATTATATAATTATTTAAATAATGATATAAATTACATAATGGAAGATTTTATTGTCATTGACCTGTGAAAATGTATTGCAAAGCTGATAAATTTGAAGTAGTGTGCACTGTGTGTGAGCATGAATGAGGATATGAATTTTTCCCACAGCACTTAATGAAAGCTATGCTTGTCCTCCTAACACAACAAGAGCTTTAGTAAAGTGCAGTCTAAATTAGATGTCCACAGAAAAAGTACAATAGTATCAGTATAATATTAATATACTGAACATAAACGTGGCCCTGGTTATATATGGTGTAAACTAAGAGTAAACTATACTACATTAAACATTACTGAGTAAACCGTGTTAACTACAACTGAGTAAACTGTACAGTTGTCTTGAGAAATGGTTTTGTGTGTGTGTGTGTGTGTGTGTGTGTGTGTGTGTGTGTTAGTCTGTTTGTAAATGTTAGTCACCTGTTCCTGTCTGTTTGTTTCTCAGGTAACGTTTACCTCAGAGCAGGTAAGCCAGGCGCTCGCTCTCTCTCTCTCTCTCTCTCTCTCTCTCTCTCAGACTGTCTATCTCTCTATCTACTATATAACTTTCTACCCCCCCCCCTCTCTCTGAATGCATCTTTTACTTCTTACTTTTTCTCTGTTCTGTTTGGATTTCTGTTATTTCTATCTCTTTTCTTTCTTGTTCTTATTTTCCTTCAATATCTTTTCTAAAGGAAGTGTCTGCAGTAGTTTTGCTTCTCTGCATCACTTTGCATGCTTGGCTGTTTGGCTCAATATATGCATGCGAGAGAGAGAGAGAGAGAGAGAGAGAGAGAGAGAGAGAGGGGAGGAAAAGAGAAGGAGAGGTTGGGGGAGGGTAAGAATTGGTGTATGTCAGGGTGTGTGTGTGAGGGCGCATTTACATGAGTGTTTGTAAAATATACAAGCTTGAAGTAGCTCATAGGTCATATGGAAAACCACTTTGTTTAGCAGGTTTTGCAACACACACACACACACACACACACACACACACACACACACTTGCTCATTCTTTCTTTCTTGCTTTCGTTTTTATTGCTTATGTTGTCAGCATGTTATAATATAAAAAGTGTGTGTATATATTTTATATATATATATAAAATCATTATTTTTTTATTTTTGTAATTAAATTAATTGGAATATCTGGAAAAATCCAATCTAAATTCCAGGCCTTCACACACATCTAGCAAAATGAGAGGATATTTGCTCTTAAAATTCCATTAAACATTTTAACATGATGCCCATTTCCTGTAACAACTGCCCTGAGTGTGCTTTTACTGTTGTTGTTGTTGTTGTTGTTAACTATGCTAAAAATTGGCTTTCTAAACAGTGTCAGAACTTTACTGCTTTCACAAGCTTTTAAGAAAACCATAATTATGGCGATGTGGTGAGATTGTGTGACGTTTTTGCAAAATTAGGTGTTTTTTTTTTTTTCAAGGTCTCCAAAAAGGTTCCTAAAGGCCAGTTTCTGTAACAGGTGTGTGGGTGTAGCTGAAAGCATTTGGTGGGAAAAAAAGCTTTTCATTTGAACTGAATGCATACTGATATTTTGATTAAGCTAAATGTGCACATGTCCATAGCACAGTATAAGTGTTTCACTTCATCACTCCTGTAAATAATGGATTAAACTCACCAAGAGTTTGAAAATGGAAAAACCTTTTGCTTATTTAATGCTGTGTTAATGCAATCTGACGCTGTGTAAATTTGTTTGTCTGGGCAGTAATAGAAAAACATTTACATAGGAGTAAACACAGGAACAGAATTTAACAGTAACGTTATGAATGTATGAGAAGGTGTTAGCTCGACCATTTCCAAACCTCTCCTCAAGAATGGCCAGAATTTACAGTAAATCCTGATTTCCAAATTGTATTTGATTTCAAATTGTATTTGAAGTTTTTAATCAGTTGTTAAATATAATATAATAAAGGGGCAGCGGTGGCCCAGTGGTTAGGGAGTTGATCCCAGAATCAGAAGGTCATGAGTTTGAATCCCAGACCAATAGGTTGCCCTGAGGTACCCTTGAGCAAGGTACTGTCCCCATCACTTCTCCCCGGGTGCTTTAAATAACTGCCCCCTGCAGCATGGTGTGTATGGGTGAAAAGCAGAGGTTGAATATCGTTGTGTCTCACTGTGTGCAATGCTGTGTTTCACAATGACTGAAATAGTCACTTTCACTTCATAATATGTATGTAAATATACAGTAGGGGGCCAAAATGTTGCATTGTTTTACGAAGAATTCCATGTGATTTATATTCAGCCTCCATTCCCCCCCGTTTGTTTTCAAATCAAGAAATGGTTTATGAAATGGAATGTTTTATCTTTCTATAAAACCCACTAAAACTTCAACTATTTCAAATTGTAGTACATTATCTCCTCTCGAACTAACAAACATACATGCCTAAGAAGGACTGATGGTTTTGATTGGGTTGAATGTTCAGATAATAATACTTTCAACACTTTCTCTGTTTCGATTTGCTACAAGTGGGAAATAATCCATCTAACATTAAAAATGCCTTTGCTATTGAGTGCTGCTGTTTAAAAGAGAGTTGAATCATGAATTATACACTGCCACTGCAACAAACACCCCGACACACCCACCTACTCACTTGCACACTTGGGGCGTAAGCGTAGGGTTAAACTGGCAAAGTACTGTGTGAGTGGTTATTGTGGGCTAATGTCATGAAGTGATCCTGCTCTACTTTAAGCACATGGATCATGCAGCCTGACCACAGTGCTTAGCTGCTAGGGGGGTTGTTGCCATGACGACGGCCGCGCTCTCCCGCCACCGCGCTACTTAAGTGATTAGCACACACACTTGTGCCAGGGAGATTACACGCTGTGAGATGCAGCGCCATTCTGGGACAGGAAGAAACACACACACACACACACACACACACACACACACACACACAACAAAACCCAAAATTCTGCTTGCTGTAGCTATTGTTTGTGAATGATGTAGTTGATTACAGTTTTGCTTGCTTGCTTAAACACAGTTCTGGAAACTATGATGAATGTTTTCAAAACAGCGGACCCAAGAATGCTTCCAGTATGGGCTAAAATATCGGATTGTTTGATACAGGAATGCATTCAGGATGAATTAAAATGTCAGTGTTTTAAACAACAATCTATTTTATAAGGTAATTCATCAACATTTAGAATGAGATTGTTTGTTTGCATTATGAGTAATAATACCAAATGTTTTACTCTCAAAAAAAAATTAAATAAATAGATATATCTGTGCAGAATGATTTCCCCTTCTGATTTGAAAAGCACAGAATTTCAGACAGTATTTTCAATAGTTTTACTATTCCATATTGTGATTTTGAGAAGCAATTAATTGTTCAGCCTTGCACTAGAAAAAAAATATAAAAAATAGTTTAAACAATAATAGATTCGTTGAATCAGTGTTATAAAGAAAGACTGAAAATGCTTAAAGCAGAGGGCATCCAAATTTGGCATTTAATTATAACACAATTCTGGGAAAGGCAAATATGGTATGGACTGAAAGGTCAGAATCTAAACATTTCTCAGAATTTCTCCCTTTTCAATGAATAGTAATTGAGAAATAACAAAAAAAAAAAGATTATTGCTCGTGATGATAAACATTTTTTGCTAGGGTTAGAAGTATGGTATTCATTTGGTTTTATTCAGTCAGCCTGTCTTACCATTTTGCTATTGTAATAAGTCAAGGCAGCACACAGTCATTGTCCTGATATGTAAAGGCAAGCCGTCTGGGTAATTTTCCTGTTCCAGGGTGTATTTCCTTTTCATATTTGCTTTGGCTGCTGTTATATGACAATTTAAGCTTTGTCTTTTATATCAATAGGCCCAGTATTAACTGCAGTAAATGGTCATTAAATAGTGGACGTTCTATTGGTTGCTTTAAAATCCTTGTGACTGAAGCCTGTACTTATTTCTCCTCATGAGTCAATTCATGGGATCATTTCCTTCCTAGTTGGACAAAGCATTTAATTCCAAATCTTTCTGTCCATAACAATAGATCTGATCACTCAGCTGAAAAAAAAAGGCTTTAAATCTGACCTTGCTGTTTAGAGAAGAGTTGTTGGAGGATATGCAAATGTGGTTTTGCATAATGAATATTTGTGTTAGGGTGTCTCTGGAGCTGAGCAGTGGCAGAGCTGAGTTTCTCTCTAAATTATGCATTAATTGCCATTTTCAAGCAGGACCCTACAGCCTAAGGCTTGGGAAATAAAAATAAACAAATGCTGTAATGATCTTCATGTAAACTCAGAGAAAAACAGCAGAATGTTAAGAGAGGCAGTAATGGCAGTAGTCATGGTAATAGCAGTCCAAGAATAATGGCTCACTGAATAATATGCAATGAATATTAGCTAAATGACTCAGCATGGAAGAGGTTTTTATTTTTTCTTATTGTGCAGTTGTGGTAAGGAAAGAGGAAAAAAAAACTCACACAGTCCAGCATTTGTCAAATAAAATCTGTGTTAAAGAAGTTGAGTTCCATCGAGAAAAACCTCAGTTTCCCAAATCATCCATCCTTTCAACATAGTTTAAACAAAAGTAAATGGATAGATGCTGTTTTATCAAAGCCACATTTTGTTTGATTCAAATATGGCAGAAATATTAAACATAATATTTTATTGTTGCACTTCATGACTTGAATGATCAGACGTTTAGAGAATGAGATATGCATAGAAAGAAATGAGACAGGGTGGTGTTTTGTAAATGGAGAGTGTATGTAGTGTGGCTTGAACCAGCAGATTACAGCATTGAGTGCTTGATGACTTTTAAACTGCATCTGTAAAAATAGTTGAGCTATTTCTGACTGTAAGAGCTCAAACAGAGATAGAGGAGGCCGAGAGAAAGAGTGGTAGGGTGAAACGAAAAGAAATCACATGGTTAGTAAGAAAAAAACTTGAAATATTCCTAGTTATTAGTTTTCTGTATTTCATGAATGAATCAATCTGTTCATAAAATTATATTAATCATTTAAATTTGATCCCATTTTAACTTTTAGAGTTTACCCATATTAAATCAACACCAGAACCTATTTTTTGTTTTTGACTTTATTACTGCTCTAAGGGTGTTAATGGGGAAGTACAGAGAGGGTCAGAAGGAGTTGCATTGTGCCTTTGTGGATGTGGAAAAGTGAATGATAGGGTGCCTAGAGAGAAGCTGCGTTTTGTATGAAGTTGCGAGGTCTGCAGTAGGAGTGCCTGATGCATTTAAGGTAGAGGTTGAATTACATCAAGGAACAGCGCTGAGCCCATTCTTGTTTGCAATGGCAATGGATAGTTTGATGGATGAGGTTAGAGTTCCCGTGGACTCTAACGTTTGCTAATGATATTGTGATCTGCAGCAAGAGTAGGGAGCATCTTGAGGAGAGCCTGGAGAGGTGGGCATATGCTCTAGAGAGCAGAGGAATGGCAGTGAGTAGGACAAAGGCAGAAAACATGAGTGTGAACAAAAGGGAGGAATGTGGGGAGGTTAGGATGCAAGGAGTAGAGGTGACAAAGTAAAGGAATTTAAATGCTTGGGATCATGGGGAGTGTGGAAGAGAGGTGAAGAAGAGACTGCTGGCAGGTTGGTAATATAATATCGAAACAGGAGTGGCAAATGTAAATTTTTTTTTTTTTTTTTTGACTTATCATTCACATTAGCTTAGAAGTCACTGTGGCAAAGTGTATCCAGTCATTCTTCCTATCTCTTGTTCCCTATGTTTTCCTCTGTCCTGTCTTTGTTTACCAGAACGTTCTCTTGGGGCAGAGATCACACCCTCATGAGTTGTGTCATGTGATACTAGTGTTGGGATGTTGATGTCACACACACAGTGACAGTGTGTTTTGGCTGCTTGGAATGGCAGCACTTTAGCCATGATCATGGTCCTGCTGAAAGGACTTGACACTACCTCAGCCAATCAATGTGATTTAATTTGATTTGATTCTGTTCAGTACAGCTTAAAATTTGTTTCAATTTAATTTTGTTCATATAGTATAATGCATTTAAATTCTTTTGTTTTTGTCATCTTGATTGAACTTAGTTTCATTCCATTTCAGTTATCTAATCTAATTTTATTTACATTATTTTCCTTACTATGACAAAAGAAAACGAGAGCAAACAAGATTTTATTTAGAGTAATTAAAAAAATTAATATGTTGGTCAATTTATCTGTAGTTTACTAGATGATTTGCACATCATGAAAGTGAAAAAAATGTGAAAATCATGACCAAATAATTTAATTTACACTGATGCAAGTGTAACTTTCGCATTACTAATTTTGGCAATAGTTATTTTATTGCAGCATATATAAATTGATAAGACATATTGGACTCAAGTAATTTAGTGCAGTTAAGATTTCTGTGTGGTGTAGTAGGTATAGTGTAGCATGTATAGTTACTTGCTGTGAACTCTAGTTATGATGAGCAGGTCAGATGATGGATGGATGGATGGAAGCCATTTAAGATATAAAGTATATGAATGTAAAGTGATTGATTTGCGATGTGACTGAAATGAGCTCATCATTCCCACAAAAAATTTGTAAAATGAACACAGAGTAGGTTAACTTAAAAACATACTGTACTGTGCATATTTTTAGGCAGGTGCGGAAAAAATGCTGTAAACAAAGAATGCTTTCAGAAATGGAAGTGTTAATCATTTATTTTCATCAATCAGCAAAATGCAGTGAATGAACAAAAGAGAAATCTAAATCAAATCAATATTGTTGTGACCACCCTTTGCCTTCAAAACAGCATCAATTCTTTTAGGTACACTTGCACACAGTTTTTGAAGGAACTCGGCTGGTAGGTTGTTCCAAACATCTTGGAGAACTAACCACAGATCTTCTGTGGATGTAGCTTCCTCACATCCTTCTGTCTCTTCATGTGATCCAGACACACTGGATGATGTTGAGATCAGGGCTCTGTGGGGCCAGAAGGACTGATGCTGGTTTGAAGGGAAAAGGTAGTGACACCAAATATTGATCTGATTTAGATTTTTCTTTTGTTCGCTCACTTTGCATTTTGTAAATTGCTAAAAATAAACAATCATTATTTATATTTCTGAAAGCATTCTTTGTTTACAGCATTTTTTCACACCTGCCTAAAACTTTTGCACAGTACTGTAAATGTGTTGATGTAATATATTTTGTCCATGAGAAATGAGTAGCCCGGTGTATGCAATAGAGTAGCGACTTATAATGTGTATGAAGATGGGTTTAGAATAAAATCAATATTAATGTCATATAAATTACTTTTACATACGTTATATGGATTACTTTTAATCTAGAAAAGTTACCGTTTGAGAAACAAGATAGTATATTCCCAACTTTTCTGGCATTCTTGCCAGCCAATTATCTCACTAGCATCAAACAGCCACTTATGCACTGTATGTAAATACACATCTTAACATAATACTTTGTTAAGCTTGAGGGAGCTGATTTGCAGAGTGTTTTGCTCATGAATCTTTCAGTGATTCATGCACTGAGAGGCCAGAATAAAAGAGGAATGCATGAGGAAGTACATTTTACAAACATTTTGTCTATGCAGTAGAGTTTGGTTTGTGCTCTAGTGTGTGTTTCCCAGCTTGCTAAATAGCAAACACACACACACACACACACACACACACACATATGCATAGATGCACATGCTGACTCATGCTGCAAGGTTTTCTGTGTAATAAATATTAATATGCTAAATAAGAATGCACAATGTGTGAATGAAGCTGAACGAAGAAGGTTTTCTTGCTTGAACCTCTAATTCGTTCTTTCTTTCACAGCTATTAAAGAAAAATACAGTGACTGGACTGAGTTTCTCATCAAAGAACTCACAGGATCACGGACAGCACCATCTAACCTGCTTGAAGGAGTGAGTGTGTGCCGTTTTGGATGTTTATGGAGCCCAAATGTACCCAGGAAGATAAACTTGGCTACTTCTTCAGGAATATTTTCACATGTTTTGTTTATTACTCAGATAAACCAGTTAATATAAGCAATTGAGTTTCACTTACAAAGATGAATACTAAGACGTGAATGGTGAATATTTTGCAGATGGGTAGAAAAGTCTTTCAGGCTTTGAGTCTGCCCCAAGCACTTCCTAGGAACAAGTGTAGACTATTACATTCAGGAAAAATCCATTTTAAAATTAAATGCCTGAAAAGGACTATAGAGGTATAAGCACAGGTTTTCAAAGATGATTGAATAAACAATTATATGGGGGTAAATATGGGGAAAAAATGGCTGGTTGAATGTGTTCTTTTTACTTATCATTTATTTAAATGTCTTCTTTTGATCTTCACATTATTAAAAATAAAAAAAGATAATAGGGCAGTGGTGGCCTAGTGGGTAGGGCATTGGCCACATGATCGGAAGATCAGGGGTTTGAACCCCTTCCCAGTAGGTTGCCCTGAGGTACCCTTGAGCAAGGTGCCATCCCCGTCCTGCTCCTCCCTGCGATGGGCTGGCGACCTGTCCAGGGTGCGTCCCCCGTCCTCGCCCTGTGTGCGCTGGGTTGGACACCAGCACTCCCCCGCGACCCCGTTTGGGACAAGCGGCAGAAAATGGATGGATGGAAAAAAGATAATAAAATCAGCAAACAGCAGGTTGCTTGAGTGCCTTCAACTCTCTGCACATGCGTAGCTGATGGTAAAGTTAGGGTTTAGTTATAAATAATGTTGCATAGTACATAAATAAAAGGAAACAGAACAAAAAGACAAGAAAATCAAGCGAGCACGCATCTATTTAAGTCTTGAGATACCATAAAAGACGGAATTGTTCTAAATGGCTTTCATATTGTCAGGAATGAAGCATAATGTACAAATCGCATGAGACATTTGTCTTTGTTTCTCTCTTTGTAGCCCTTGAGGGGTAAGAATACGGTGGATCTGATCGTCTCAGGGTGTGTGTTAGAAATTCGTGATGCTTGTGAGCCGTGTGTGTACTGGGCAGCAAGGGTCCAGAGAAATGTTGGTGGACGACTGTGCATCAGTTATGTTGGCCTGGACAACCCTGCCTACTTCATCTGGATCTTCTACCTGGACACCAGGCTCCGCCCTCTCGGATGGGCCAACGAGAACTGCCTCTCAATGGAGCCGCCCACAGGTGAGGAGCAAGTAAACTGCTGCTTCTTCAGGAGATTCTGTTTAGATTAATTTAGCTAATGGTTGATAAATTATATTATATCTTGCCCTGTGATGGACTGGTGAACTGCCAAGGGTGTTTCTCTCTGGATAAGCTCCAGTACTCCCTTGGTTTTGATAAGTTCAGATAATGGATGGTTGGATATTATCAAATATTTTCACTGTAAAAATACCAAAATATTCAAATATGATTATAGTGAAATGTAAGTTCACTTTCAGGAAATGATGCACTGCATCATTCCCTAAACAATTCCTTGGAATTCTTTCCTATTCTTTGCGCAATAGGAATTGTAATCCCAGTTTACTCTCATTGCTTAATTCTCCTGAGGCCTTTCGAGGAGTTTTTATTGGAACTGTTATCAGCCTGCTTTTTCTTTTCTTTTTTTTTTTCTGTTTTGCTTTCTGTAATTTTTTTTTGTAATGAGGTAGCAGGTTGGACAAGGAAGCAGGAAGGAGTGTTCAGCTGGGGTTTTTAGCTGGGTTTAAATGGAAAAGCAACACTGTGGGAAATGGGCAATCGATGAGCACTTCGAAAGAGAGAAACTAAAATAACAAGGAACTGCAGAACAAATGCTGAGGACAAACTAGGAAATAAAATTAAAAGAAAGCAGCAAACACTGTTTGACAAAACACAGGAGTCTGAAACATCTGAAAACAAAGATTACAAAGAGTAATTCTTTTACACTCCTTAAGATCTTTTATAGTAAATTCAGTCATCTGTACTTTTGTGAAGGTTTGAGACGTTTTTGAATCATAAGCTGCTCATATCCAGATGTTCCAAAGTTGTCCCTTCCCAAATGCAATTGCACAAAGACTGACTGCTTACAAAGATTTTAAGGAGTTCCCCAAGATTAAACACTCAGCTGAGAGTTTTCATGTTATTGGTGCTGCCTACTCACTCTTATTTCTAGTTAAATCAGCCTCTCCCCGTCTCCTCAGTATTTCTCTTGAACTGAAGGATAGATAGAGAAATGGGCAGTGAATGAGGGCAACTCCTAACCATTTTTTTAAATTTCAGTTTTCAGTTCTGTTTGTTAAAGTACAGGCCTAATTCCCAGGCCAGGCCAACCTAAACCTAGAAAAAGGGATGTATTACTGCTGGTGTGTGTGTGTGTGTGTGTGTGTGTGTGTGTGTGTGTGTGTGTGTGTGTGTGTGTGTGTGTGTGTGTGTGTGTGTGTGTGTGTGTGTGTGTGTGTGTTTGTGAATTCTGATGTATTTTAGGGAAATGTGTGTGTTTTCTATAAATACGTTGACCATTAGACTTATTGCATTAAGTTGAGGTTAGGTTACAGTAGAGACTAACATAACTTATTAATTAATTTCTTTTTTAAGGATTTTTAAACTTACAGCAAA
Source organism: Hepsetus odoe (assembly GCA_017165825.1). Taxonomy (NCBI): domain Eukaryota; kingdom Metazoa; phylum Chordata; class Actinopteri; order Characiformes; family Hepsetidae; genus Hepsetus; species Hepsetus odoe. The sequence goes on from CM029392.1 coordinate 4,790,803, forward strand.
GATCTGTTAAAACATGTTGCCTGTGGTCTCTCACTTGGTACATTTCCTTGCTGCTTGCTGTAACTCTGTAGCTTGTGAAACCATCACCAGGGGCTGTGTGTGAATGTGTGTGTGTGTGTGTATGTGTGTGTGTATGTGTGTGTGTGTGTGTGTGTGTGTGTGTGTGTGTGTGTGTGTGTGTGTGTGTGCGCGTGAGAGAAGGGGGGGTGAGGGAGAGTTATTTTCTGGACTGCAGATTTATATCACTTCTCTGGAACTGTGACTAAATATCCAGTCAGAGCTTTGGTAAAGAGCCCATGCTGTGTTGTTTTTGAAAGCTCTTGCACATGGGCTTGTTTGTTATGGAGAAATGAACAGAAAACATTTACATTGTTTGGATATGCTGAATGACAGATGGATCAATGAAGTGTCAGCCAGATTGATGGATGAATGAGTGATTGGATGCATGAACTTCCTTCGCTGTTCTCTTTTGTTCTGCAGAACTACGTGATATCAAGTGTGCTGTGGAGTGGAAGGAGGCTTTAGAGAAAGCAACTTCTGAAGCCTTGAAAAACCCCTTGCCCCTTGAAGTCTTTAAGGTAATGGTGGACAAAGTGGCAAAACACGCCAGAATGAAAAAAACTTTCATGATGCATACAGGACTGCGGAAAAGACATAAGCCACCCCTCAGCTCTTTATATTTAGTTTGGATAATGGAGAAAATAGGTACAGCGATTTATAAATATACACGTTAAAGAGAGTTTGCATAATTCAAACAAGCTTTGAGATCTGTTTTTAACCATTGTTATTGTTAAAAAAACACAGTTTTCCAAGGTACGCTTCATAAACACTAGAAAAGCTTTGGAATGTCCTTCAAAAAGCCTGGTGTAAAGACGCTGGCTACCTTTTGTTCAGTTCTCTGTCAAGATGATTTTCTGCCCCTGAATATGGTCAGGTACAGAGGCAGAACTGAAAACAAGAGTCAGAAACATTGAACATCTTTCAGGAAGCCTGTGGAATTATTCCTTAACAATACGTAAAAATACAATAATGATTGACCCTATTTTGAAGCAAAATGTGAAGACATGGGGAATGTCTCAAGACTTTTGCTCAGTACTTTATGTATTGTGAATTGTGACATTGCAACATGAAAAGCTTTTTAAAAACGCTAGGCTTAATGCTTTAATTCTAACGAATGTATCTGAAAATCCGTGATATAATAAGATGAGTTTATGTTGGTGTAATTTATCACAATAACTTTGCTCACCTCTTACTGTGTTTGTGTGCGTGCATGTGTGTGCGTGTGTGTGCGATTGTTACAGGACCATGCTGATTTGCCTAAGCACTCCTTTAAAACAGGGATGAAGCTGGAGATGGTAAAACCTAGAGAACCCTTCCAGATCTGTCCTGTGTCTGTCACTAAAGTAAGCTCACACACACATGTGCACACACATATGCACACACACACACTAATAGGCATCTTAAATAGAATAGTTGGGTCTATGGTGTCAGATGTTTCACTAATGTCAAGCTAACCATGTACTATTGTGTTCCTCAATTCAGCATTTTCAGTGAAATGATGAAGCTGAAACCCAGACAGAAATTTTTCATATATGCAGAAATGAGGATCACTGTTGGGCCAAGATTTTCTGTAAAGACAAATAATACTTTTGAAATTGGTCTGTAATTTGATATCTTAAATGGATCAAGATTTGGTTTAAAAGATTTTAGTATATGGCCAAAGCCATGGAGCAAATTCTTTCCATCTAATTATTTTACAAAAAGTTTTCTTTAAACATTTGTGTTTTCCAACATTGTTGGACCAGATGAAGACCTAACTGGCATTGAGAATTCTTGGATGATTTGCCATGAAGCTGAGAACTGGGGAGAATATTATTTTATATCTAACACAAAAGTGAAGGGATGTACCAATATCATAATTAAGGTTAAACTCATTTGTGATTAGTTCATGATTCAAGGCTCTGGTTTGGGTGTAAAACATAAATTAACATCAGGATTCCTGATGATACCTAGAGCATTTCTGTGGTGGGATGCTATGCCTTCTTCTCTGCTTCTTAGAGGAGGGTTGAATATGTTGTTGAAGCATGTAGGAGCGGCGTTATCTAATGCAACATTTATCATCAGTTCTAATCCAAGTTTCTTCTGGACATAAGCCAGTAAAATCCAGATCAGTGGTTACTTCATGTGCAATGATGGCTTTAGCAGTAAGTGATCATATGGAAAGCAGTCCCGGTTTTTATCTAAGGTACTGCTGTTCAAAGTTGTTTGAGATTTTTCAATAGAAATAAGGTTCTTTTTATAATCGAAAAACATCATTACCCTCAACCCTAACCACACCTTCTGCTTTAACTTGAAAAACTAAAATAACTTTTTTTTTTTTTTCTCATGCGCAGGTATACAATGAATACTACTTTCAGGTCACAGTGGACGATCAGTGGCCTGAGGCCTCATCGCGCTCTGTGGTTTGTCATGCTGATTCACCGGCCATTCTGCCTGTCCAGTGGTGTCTGAAGAATGGTGTTGGACTGGAGAAGCCAAGAGGTTGGATTTAAGGAACTTTACAACAATTTCAATTTGACATTTAATTTTCATATTCACTGCTTCTCTTTACAAACCACTCTCTCTCTCTCTCTCTCTCTCTCTCTCTCTCTCTCTCTCTCTCTCTTACTGTGACCTTCTCTGTCTGTCTGTCTGTTGCTTTCTTAGGTTTTCAGTCTCAGGATTTTGATTGGGCTGATTATTTGAAATTTACCGGTACAGAAGCTGCTCCTGAGGCCTGTTTCCCCAGAGTAAAAACTGTTTTCTTCATCTTTCACTCAAAATGAATGGGCTTTTTCTACCTGAAACTATATTATTATTTTTTTATTAGTTCACTTTTATTAATTTTATTACAACAGATTTCCTCATCCCACAATTACACTGTGTGCACAATTATTCTTAGAGTGTTTTGGCCATATCATCATTTATTTGATGATAATTATGCATTTATTCTTACTGTATAAACTTGAATCCTGGTTGGATTTAAGCAGATCAGATGATGTGTAATGATGGAGGGTGTGGCCTAAGTAGATCAACAACCTATATTAATATGTACATAATTATTAGCCATCTTCTTTTCCTCATTGACACTGTGCCAAAAAAGAGATAAAACGTACTCTGAAAACAAAATTGTTAAAAGTCTTTTTGAGGAATTGCTAAGATATTTGGGCATGATCACAGAACCATTAAACATGGCCAAAGTAGGGAGGGCTGAAAGCCCACCATCACTGAACAAGACACATCAGCTGAAATGTCAAGATTGGACCAAGAAATATCTCAAGATAGATTTTTCAAAGGTTTAATGGACTGATAAGATGAGAGTAACTCTTGATGGACCAGATGGATGGGCCCGTTGCAGGATCTGTAACGGGCAAAGAGCTCCGCTTCCACTCAGGCTCCAGCAAGATGGAGGTGGGGTACTGGGGTACTTGAGATATTTCTTGGTCCAGTCTTGACATTCCAGCTGATGTGTCTTATTCAGTTGTGGTGGGGTTTCAGCCCTCCCTACCTTGGCCATGTTAGCCAACAAACCATTTGATGGTCCTCAATATTTTTGGAAAACACTTCCTTCAAGCAGTGGTTCAGAAAAAAGTCTGAATAAAGTCTTTCACGAAGACCATGATTTTTATGCAGGAAGATGAAAGATGAAAGAATAATGACATGTCCCCCTTCCACACCTGACCTAAACCCTATTGAGAACTTGTGGACCTCTTTAAATGGGAGATTTATGGGGAAGGAAAACAGTCCACCTCTGTGAACATTGTCTGGGAGGCTGTGGTTACTGATCGTCAGCAGATGAAGAAACTGACAGAAGGGAAAGAAGGGTGGCTATAATAGTCAGGTTTTTTTTTTTTGTGACATGGTGAAACTTTAAATTTTTTATTTAGTACACTCACATTTCCTTTGTGAAACAATTTGGTTTCAGGGTTAATATTTTGGATTGACTGATAGCCCTGGATTTGTTCCATAATAAAATGAATCCTCAAAATACTTACTTAATAATTGTGCACACAGTGTAAATTACTTGACCTGTTGGTTTATAAATAACAATGTGTGTGAAGAAGAGGAAGTGAGAGAGAGAAACTGTGGATATGTATGCTGTGTGTGTCTGTGTGTGTGTGTGTGTGTGTGTGCAGTTTATTAAAGTTTAGCATAAGGGGGAATTTATCATATCTTAAGGGGGTTTCTCCTTTGTATTTGAAATAACTTGGGCAAAATTCTTAAGATTGGAGGAATTTCCCTATTAGGTGTTTGCCCAAAGGAAGACGCACAAACAAAACATGAGTAAATATTAATTTATGTTCATTAATTAAAACATTTTTTACACAAAGTGAAGGGCAGACACTCTGTTTGCTGTTGTAAAAATGAAAAAAGAAAAAAAAGAGCAAAACACACTCAGACATCCATACGACGTGCCGTATGTGGAAGGGTACATTTGAAGAAATTTCTTGTTACTTTCATTTCTTTTGTTTGATGCACAGGCCATTTTTTTCATCACTCCTGCTTTCCTCAAAGGTGTGTGTTTGTGTGATTGAGTGTGTGTGTGCAAGTGCATGTGTGTGTATGTGTGTGTGAGAGGCTTGTTGCATTTTTATGCCAATTACAGCAGTTTCTCTAAATAGTGATTAATTGTGCTCGTCTGTTTCCTTTGATTCAGGATGAATAATTAATGTATTTGTCCCTAAAAACAGTTTTTGTTTTTGCCCATAATCTCACTGTGTTTACATTGTTTTTTTTTTAAATTGGTCAGGAGGGATTAAGCAGCTGAACCCTTGTTTTCCTGCTTAACATGCGTGTGTGCGTTTGTGTGTGTGTAAGGGGGATTCATAAATGAGTTATGCTGTGCTAAGCACTAAAAACATGGTGTGTGTTTGTGTGTGTGTGTGTGTGTGTGTGCAGGCTTCTCTCAATAGGGGTTTCTGTAAGGATACATGGCTCGAAGCAGTGAATCCTCTGCAGCCAGCTGAAATCTGTATAGCACGCATCACTCAGGTCAAAGGTTGTCTCCTATGGCTCAGATTGGAAGGTGGGGGGCTGGTGTGTGTGTGTGAGAGTGCGTGTGTGTGCGTGCAGAACTTGCATTGATTTACACTTATACACTTGTGGGGGTTTATATTCGTATACTAAATTAATTAAATTAAATTAAATTGAATTTTGTCTTAATCAGCTGCTCAAGCAAGCATTTTAACCTATAACAGATGTTGATATAAAATTAATTTTAGAGCATCCCTGTGGGTTCATTCCCCATTTACTTTTATTTTATGATGTTATATTATTAAACTCTCATTGTTCTTGTGTGTGTATGTGTGTGTGTCTCTCTGCAGGACTGTCAAAGCCTCTAGCAGAATGTATAGTCGATGTGGATAGTATGGACATTTTTCCTGTAGGCTGGTGTGAAGCAAACAGTTACCCGCTAACAGCTATTCGGAAGGCTGTATGTGAGTGAAGACACCTCCATCTCTTTCTCTCATACTTTTTCTGCCTGTATCTCTTTCTTACACTCTCTGTCTCATTTTCATCCTTTCATTCTGTATGTGTGAAATTACAGTAGACTGAAATATTGCACTCATTCCTTGCAATTTATCCAAATACATTGATTTCAAACATTTGAATGAAACCTTATATCTAACAGACTTTGTTTTTTTTTTCAGGTCAGTCTCAGAAAAAGATTGCAGTGGTACAGCCTGAGAAACAGTAAGTTTATTGAAAACTGTAGAAGACTTGGCTTATATTTGTATCCAGATATTTCACCCACACTGTTCTTATTGTCCATGCCCACTTGTAAAGTACACTAGTATTAATGGCACCATTAAATCAGCTGTTTATGTTTCTAAAGGTCTGGCATTGCATAACACTTATCCCAGACTCCGCACAGCTCATTTTCATTTCCTTCCTTTGGTACATTGTAAAAAGTCTGAAACCTGTTAAATACTTTTTTTGTGAGTGAAAGTCCAAAAGCTCTATTGTAGGACTAACTAGTACACACATGGAAACACTAACACTTAGAAATGGTAACTTTATAGGGCATGTTTTTGTAAAAGAAAAAAAAAAAAACAAGCCGTTATAACAAGCCGTTGATTGAGTAATACTTATGAAAGCCCTTTAACAGCGGTGGCCTAGTGGTTAGGGAGTTGGCCCCGCATCGGAAGATTGTGGGTTCGATTCCCACCCTAGTGGGTTGCCCTGAGGTACCCTTGAGCAAGGTACCGTCCCCATCACTGCTCCCCGGGCGCTTTCAATAGCTGCCCACTGCTGCACGTGTGTGTATGGGTTAAATGCAGAGGTCCAATTTCGTTGTGGTTCATGTGTGCTGTGCCGTGACCTCGCAATGACAAGGGTTGTCACTTTCACTTTCACTAATGGACGCTGATTTTGTTCCAGATTTTATGTTACATTTCAACAAGTTTGTCCATCATGACACGTCCTCACATTATAAAGGACATCCAGAATTATTAACTGTTGGACAATAATAATAAATAAATAAAACCACAGTTTTTATATATCTTTTAAAGTACATTCATGCAAACATGTGCACTCTTTAAATACAATTTTAAATACAATTTCACCTCTTTGCATATCATTTGTCCTCATCAACATCACTATTGATTTATGGATGGACGTGATCTAACCAAAAAAGTAATAGTGTTTCGCAATTGTCTGAACTGACTATAAATAATGTGTTGTATATGAATTGTGACCAGTAGACTGTTTGATTTGCAGGTTGACTCCTTCACCTGTGGAAAATGTCCCTCCTGATATTTGCCAGACTGTCACAATGGAATCAGGTTGTTTTAATTTACTGTTTTTCATCTCTCTCTCTCTCTCTCTCTCTCGCTCTCTCTCTCTCTCTCTCTCTCTCTCTCTCTTTCTGATGCCTTTACATAGGATGTAGTATAAAAATATAATGATTGCTGTTGGATATTATCTGCATGAATCTGCAGAGTAGGGTTTTTTACAGTCTGACATTACTAGTTGTGATGAACTTTAATCCAGTATGAATCTGCAGTGTTTAGTTTTATCAGTCCAACAGTAATATTTTGGGTTGATTTTAATCCAGTATGAATGTGCATTCTGTGTAGTCTTTGTAATCTCACCATAATCATTGTGTGTGGATGGATGTATGATGTGTTTCTTGCAGCTTCTGTGAATGGAAAGTACTGCTGTTCTCAGATCTTTGTAAATCATCGCTGTTTCTCTGGTCCATACCTCAATAAGGGCAGAATTGCTGAGCTGCCTCAGACTGTAGGGCCTGGCAAGTGCACACTCGTCCTTAAAGAGGTACAGCAGTTCTCAGAGTGCTGAAGTGTGTGCCTGTTTGTGTGTAGTTGAGTAATTGTGATGTGGTAAATAAATATGACTGCATATTCAGAAAGCCTTCTTTACTTTTTGTTCCTGTGTGTGTGTGTGTGTGTTCGTAACATGCAGGTTTTGACAATGTTAATAAACTCAGCCTATAAGCCTGGCCGTGTTCTCAGAGAGCTGCAGATGGTGGAAGACCCGAACTGGAACTGTCTGGAGGAAACACTAAAAGCCAAGTGAGGAAAAATAAACAAATGCACACACACTGTTTTTTTTTTTTTTATATTTCTACAAAATGTCAGAAATATTATCACTGATAGAACAATACCTGGCTTTATCTCATGCTTGTCTAACGGTCCATTTATCTTCAAATCACAGCTTGCCTGGCTGAAATATCATGACGCATTACTAATGATTACTATTGAAAGTGACTTCACTATTGATTTTTTTTTACAGGTTTAAATAAATAATAAACACACTGTATATGTGAAACATATGACGTTATGTTTGCTACACATTTACCTTCAAGATGAAATAATGGCCAATGCAACGTCGCCATATTCTGCAAGTCAGGAAATGTGCTGGAAAATATACGTTTTCAACCATGTGCATGAACACACTCACACAAACAAGCTTAAACTTTGTCAGCTCATTTGTCTGTCTCGCATGCAAGCTTCCCCAGGTAGAAAATATCTACTGATGTTTCTGTCTGCGTGCAAAATTTAGTTTGTGTCTAAGTGTGTGTATGTGTGTGAGCACTTCAGCAAATGATTGATTTGAAAGTGTAAACCCTGTGGTCTTAATGAACTGAGTGCATAATTTACATAATGAGGCTCCTAGTTTTGCAGGTTCCTGATTTGCATCTTCTTACATGTGCATATTTGAGAAGATGTACAAAATTTCCATTAAGAATAAATTTGAATGGCAGGTAGGTTGGAAATTGAATTTGTGTGTGTGTGTGTGTTTGCAGGTATAAAGGGAAGAGTTATCGTTCTAGTGTACGGATTGTGCGCTTAGCCGAGCAAGTCTCAGATTTCTGCCGGAGTGTGTGTGTGAGGCTGCAATGCTGTCCGAACCTCTTCGGCCCAACGCTTGTCTCAGACAAATGTCCAGAAAACTGCTCCATACACACCAAGACCAAATACAGTGAGTGTCTGTGTGTATGAAAGACTGGGGAGGGGGAGAATAATGAGAATAAGAAAAAGAGAAACTAATATAGATAAATTAAGAGAGCTGGAGAAACAGAAAGAAAAAGGGGAAAGAGAGACTAAAGGGAAGAGGACAAAAGAAAGTAAATAAGAGGTGTAGGAAGGGCAAGAGAGAAGGAAAGCAAAGAAGAGATAGGAAGACCTACAGAGAGAGGGATAGAAACAGAAACTGAAGAAAGAGAAGGAGGGGAAGAATAATGGGAAGAGAAAAGGGGAGAGAGAGAGAGAGAGGACAGAAAGCAGAGAAAGGAAAAGGAATTGAAGAGAGAACAAAGAAAAGGAAAGAAACAGAGAGAAAGAAAGAGACTGTCCTAACTTGATGAGATGGTTGTGTTGATTTGAATTTCACATTTGGAATGAAAATGACATGCTTTAAAACTAAAGTATAATTTTCCTCATAAACACCCACACATACTGATCTGACCATTGTTCTAACTGTGTGTGTGTGTGTGTGTGTGTGTGTGGTAGCATATTACTATGGAAAGAGACGGAAAGTGGGCCGTCCCAGCCTGGGGGAAAGCACTCAGGACGTAGATGTGGGCAAATCAGCACGTCGCAGGAAGAAACGCAAAACCATCTTTGTTCAGAAAAAACGGCGCTCTTCTGTGATAGGATATAACAACAATGAGTCACCTCAGGTCAGACTTTATTTTTACACAAGGTTGGCCTGTATTTTCTCCCTAAACATGGATAGTGTCATATTTCTTCATCTATAAACACTCTGAAACTCACCAACAAACCTTGTGGTTTTCTTTTCACAGGACAGTGATTATTTCTATGAGGATGATGATGATGATTCAGTCAGTGAGGAAGGCTCCAGCTCAGAGCCACATGAGGAAGCCCATCGCAGTTCATACATGGATGCATCGAGGAGAGGCCGGCCACGCCGATCTGTCACCCAGCGTAGGATTACACACCCTGGGACCACGGACCGGCAATCGCTGCGGAGGAACACGCGCTCGCACTCCTACACACACAACCAGCCTGCCAGACACATACACACAAAGGTGAGATCCATACACAGTTGCAAATATCTGAGCCCTCGCTGACTCAGTTATTCTATTAGGAAGAATTCAGCACGTCATTATCATTATTGTGGAATTGGAAATGTTTAGTTCCAGATTAACATTGCACAACGTATTTGTGTCTATTTGTGTAGCCGGACCACATAGAAGAGGAAGAGGGTCGTTTAGTTTTAGAGAGGAATCCTTTGGAGTGGAGTGTTTCTGATGTAGTCGACTTCATCATGTCTACCGACTGTGCCTCACTCGCCAAGATATTCCAGGAGCAGGTACACACACTTACACACACACACACACACACACACACACACACACAAGCATGCACTGAGAGAGATTTATTTATTTATTTATTTATTTATTTTTGCCAAATGGTTCCTTGGAATGTATTTAAACAGTAAATCTAATATGGTGCTGTGGATGGCAGCCTCAGAACTGCTACCTACAACCAGACACTGGTTCCGATTCTTCCCTCTTGCCATTACCCTCGTAAACAGCTGACCAGTACTTTCATCTTTCATGCCTTAACTGCTGATACAGTTTACTGACACACTCACACTCTTTTGCTGGATGTTTCTTGTACATAATATTATGTTAATTTGATATATATTACTTAATAATTATATATAATTATATATAATTAACATAATTATATATGTTTAATCCTTATGATGCACAGAGCTTCTAATGATGTTCATAGTCTTCGTACTATGCTAATGGGACAATAATCAATTAATTATTTGCTGTTCCTTTTTGAAGCTCAGTATTTGAAGTTATTACAGTATTTGATTTCTGTTTTTATCCAGTGTGTGATGTCCATTTCACCTGCATAATAACAGTGACTCTGTTTTGCCTACAAATGATATATAATGTCCCGTGAATCGTTTGACAGTGGGTGAGAAGAGGAAAATCAATCCTGTGACAACCCCCCCCTATCTGTACCACACTGACTGATTCCCCTTCCCATTCCAAAAACACTGACTGGCTAATTTCTTATCAATCATAGTCTGCTGTCTGCATTTTTAGTTTTTCCAAAAGAGACCTACATAACTTAGGATACTGAGACTAAGCTTTCTGTCTTACTACAGGACATTGATGGCCAGGCTCTATTGCTGCTGACCCTTCCAACCGTCCAGGAGTGTATGGATCTGAAACTGGGTCCAGCCATCAAGCTCTGCCACCAGATTGAGCGTGTCAAAGTGGCCTTTTACTCCCAGTATGCTAATTAAAACATCACTGCTAACCAGGCTAAATGGGCAAGCTCTGGCAGAGGCCTTTCTCTCAGTGGAAGAAAAAAAAACTTAACAAGTACTCCTCAGGGGCTTTATATTGAACTTCAGTCCTCTTGGAAAAAAACAGATACTGGATTTACGGTGGAAGATTCAAAAGAAGGCCATTTCAGAATGGGAGGACTGGTGCGCTATTTTGACCTTCACAATGGAGGGATTTTACCTTTAGGATACAAAACTTCAGTGGAGGACAGTTTTTGTTCTCTTAAAGAAGATAAAGAGTCAGAAAAGATGCTGAATGTTTGAGGGACATGAAGCAAGCAGCAGTGTAAAGGAAAAAAATATGTCTCTGTAGAGGAGCGATCAAATTCATTTGTGATTATTGAAAAAAATACTACTGTGTAAAACTCTAGAGATATCTGTATGTTACTTATCTGTTATTCAGAGACCAAATTATTATATTTATGAAGATGATTAGATTTGGAGAAATAATGTGTAAAGTAAAATAATATATTTGACCTATTTATTTTGGCCTGACATTTCTCTCAGAATCTAGGTGCTCAGATGCCGATTCATTTGTCATCAGATTGGCAGGATGTGAATTCATACTTTGTGCTCTTTACTTCTACCCTCATGTAAAACTCATCAATGTATGTAAATGTTTCTTTAATCTATGCAAGAAAAGACATTGGTGATAGTTTTTCTATTCCTTTGCTCTATGACCGACACTTCCCTTGAGAATTCTGTATTTAAGTTGTACATAGAATTATTAACTGATAGTAAAATCTAGTTTTAATACACAAACGAGTGCAACTGTGTTCACTCACCACCCATGAAAACTAAAGGAGTTTCCAGTATACAAGGAAAGTCCTCAAACAGTCCTACAAATGAGAAAGGATGATCTTCTACTCCACACATCGCCCATGAAGAAATGAAGGGATTTCCAGTATATTGGTTTTCAAACTGATACAAAAATTCCTTTTAAGAAGAATATGAAGGGATGACTTAAAGTGTACATACCACTAGTTATGGAATGACGACAGGGTTAAGAAGTTACAACTTATGTTAGAAACTATGGAAACATGTTTAAATATGCAAAGAATTATGATAGCAAACTAAGTGCTTTATTTATTATCTTTCTTTTTTCATGGTTTTGAAATTTTCACATAATGTAAAGAACATCTTGCATTTTTAAATGGCAGGAAACCGTTTTAATATGGCAGTTACAGAATGTTTTTTATGAAAACAACAGATTGATACAATAGTTTTCCTGTTACCTATGGAGGAAATGCTAAAAATCTCAGAGATGGTTAACAGAAGATATAAAGACTATAAATGCTATACATTTTCAGATCTGTAATGGAATTTTGAAAAGAACCCTCCCAGTCCTGGCCGACATCAAAACTACAACCACATTTATCTCAATGTGACAAAATCATACTGCAAAGATAAATAATTTAGATAAATGACTGTACTATATTGCTGAAATATTCACAGTGAAAACAAAATGCACTGGTGCATTGAATTTACTTGATTCAGATGTATACATCATTTTCACATGAATGAAATAAAATGGCATCAACATCCTATGAATACATAATCATCTGTTAAAATCACTGGCACCCATAGACACCCTTATGAACAAATTGTAACCGATGCATGCTCTGATGTATTTCATTTGCCTCCTGAGTGTTCTTGAACTTGTACGTGACTTAAAGTTTCACTGTGCTATAAATATGAGACAGATCTTCTGGGAGCCAGATTTAAAACAAGTTCATAAACATAAGCAAATATAGAAAAGACTAAATTGAAATGGAAATCAAGCAATATCCATAAAACCATTACATGCCTGGATATGCCCATATCCACTGTTAGAGCAGTAATTAAGAAGGTTAAAACAATGGGAGCTATAGTGACCCAGTCTGGAAGGAAGTGCATTTTACCCAGACTGCACAATCCTGTTTGTGAAAAAGCCGTCCAAGACTCCCGACCTGAAGTCCATTTAAAACTTGAGCAGAGGGAGGTTCCAAAGGAGAGGACACAAAATCCTGGTGGATCCAGAGAGATTCTGAGTTGAGGGACAGTGTCAGATTTTTGTCCAGTCTTTGGAAAAAAAATTCATACCACATCAGATTGTAGCATGCATGCAATGAGGTTTAATTTTTAAATTTGACCACAAATAAAAATAAGGGGGAAACTATTAAACAGACATTTTTTTTTTGTTTTGTTGCCATCTTTACCAGGGGTACCAATAAGTGATGTACACATTTCAATCAGATAAAATCAATTTATTGTTATTTTATTTAAAACAGCATGTGTTTAAATCTTAAGATAAAACTACACACACTGTGCCTCTGTAAAATTAATATAAAAATAAATTTTCCCTATTTTATAGTCTGAATGTATTTTGATATTACCTTGGGAACCTCAAACCTACACCTCATGAGTCACAACAGAACATTGATTTGCTCTAGAGATTGCATAAATTGGGTCCTATTGGTCATGTTACATGAATCACTACTCAGGTGACCATTTATTATATCTTTTTCCCCACTGAGTCGTGCTGAAAAATGTGTCCACTGCCACCTCATACTGTTGCCAGGCAACATGTTTTCAAAGGTATGCAGTGTGCAGCATGCCCAGCTGTGTGCCTGACCGTAATCAAGGCAGCGTTTTGATGGTCGAGGCACCCTCAGAAATTTAGAGAAGTGGTGAGAAATGTATAACAGATTTGCAAAGAAAGTGCAGAAGCACAAGAAAGAAACCTAATGACTATCACTGGAAGCTCGTTCTGAGCACTAAGTGTAAACTGAGGGAAGGTTTTGCTCAGGGTGGAAAGAGAACTTCCCAAAAACTGAGAAAATGAAAATTCCAAAAAGAAAGGACCAGGACTGAAACTATAAACATTTTACATCATCACAGTAGAGCTAGAAGCATTCCAAAAAAAGGAAAATGGTCTTTTCCATTTGTCTTTTTGACAGGGTCATATACTGCAGAGTTATGTGATGGCTGGAGATTCACAAGGTATTCTACGTGTGGGTGTGTGTGTGTGTGTGTGTGTGTGTGTGCTTTCACACATTTCTAGGGCAAAAATACTCTGCTTTTGAAGTAAAATGCTTTTTACACACATTGTATATTTCATTATTTAAAATTTTCTGGGTACTGCGATAGCTTAACAGGGGGAGCACATAGCAAAGTACATATATAATATATATGAAACTTATAAATAAATACTTAAATAAAGGACATAAGATATTGTTATTTCTACTTAATACCATCTCAGTAATGTTTCAACAAAACCTTTAATCCCTATTTTTGTCTTTATTATTGTATTGATTATTTTTTTATTATCAGGTGCTGTCATTCAACATTTCACAATGAACCCGTCATTAGTAACAGCCCCTACATTTAATATTTTACTTTTGATCAAAGATATTCAGTGCATCATTTTTTGAGTATTGTATTCTTTAAAGCAGATGTGTATGAAAAAGAGAAAAATTGTGCCTCAGTTCTCAGTGGCTTTAAATGGATCACTAATTCACAAGCATGCTGCATGGACACACGCACACACAAACACACACACACGCACACACACACACACACACATACATATGCATGCACTTACACACAGATACCTGAAACTGGGTCAATAAAGTGGTGGGGGGCAAAAACCTGGCTGGTTAAGGTCTTTTGAAAAATGCTGGCTAGAAGGTTTACAGTTTTGCATGCCTATTGCAAATCAAGATGCAGCTAGATGGACCTCCTACTCTCAGAATGCAAGCTCGCTGCAAGCTTTACCACAACGAAAATCAAAAGGGTAAACCACACACATCACACACGTTTCTCCCTCTCATACACACACTCCTGCAGAAAAACAGGCCATACTGAGTAAACCTTTTTTTTTTTTTTTAACCATTTTCAGTCCCGATCAAAAGTTTAAGACCACTTGACAAATGGCAAAAAAGCATATGTTGCATGGTTGGATCTTAACAAGGTTCCAAGTAGAGCTTCAACACGCTACAAGAAGAAATGGGAGTGAGACAAAACATTTCTTTGAGCATGCAATTTATTGAAAACAACGCTTAAACTGAAACTGATCAAAATCTTAGGGCCACATGCCTTTAAAAGGCCAAATCTGTTAATTGTAATTTTCTGTCAGGTAGTCACACTGGCATGACGTTCTGATGGCAAAGGCAAAAAAACGTTCCCTTTTTGAATGTGGTTGGGTTGTTGAACTGCATAAGCAGGGTCTCTCGCAGCGCACCCTCGCTGCTGAGGTGGGACACAGTAAGACAGTCATTTGGAATTTCTTAAATGATCTTGAGGGTTATGGAACAAAACAGTCACGTGGAAGACCCAAAAATATTTGACCAGCACTGAGCCTGAGGATCCAACTGGCTGTCTGTCAAGACCCTGGATGATCCTCGACCCAAATTAAGGTCATTACTGGTGCCGACTGCGGCCCCATAACCATCAGACGGCTGTAAAACAGCCTGTTTCAGTTTAAGCGTTGTTTTCAATAAATTGCATGCTCAAAGAAATGTTTTGTCTCGCTCCCATTTCTTCTTGTAGCATGTTGAAGCTCTACTTGGAACCTTGTTAAAATCCAACCATGCAACATATGATTTTTTTGCCATTTGTTAAGTGGTCTTAAACTTTTGATCGGGACTGTATGGTCCACTGTTTGGTAAGCAATTGTCCTTATGATCACATTTTGTTTATGACATTATTAAGGATGTAATTATGCATAATTGCAGTTATGCAATATCACTTCTTTTTTCCTTAAGATCTGAGTGAGCAATCATTTATATGTGCAGATGGGTTTCAGTAGTGCAATGCCAAATAATAATAATAATTCTTTTATTGAAATGTACAATTGCTGGACACAGCTCAGAGCAGTCTCTGGCATATTTTCAGTTACTCTTGACTGACGCTTTTCGGAAGAGAAATCTTTTCATTTCTATGCAACTGCAGGCCAATCTAATATTGAGCAGCCTCATATCACTTTCCAGTCTTTTGTGTAACTGTTTCATTATTCCACTCACTGATATCCTAATGCCAAGCAGGGACAAAAGAAAACTTTCAAATGAGGGCAATTTATGAAATATTTAAGATTGCTTGCAGTCTTGAAATCTAAACAGCAAAGAATCACTGTTATAAAGGCAGTTGTGGCTGTCGCCCCCTGCTGGTCAAGAGAGAGAAATGTATAATGAATGTAAAGGTTTCATGTAATCCTTCTGCTTGTACAGTTTTTTAATACTTAATAGAGATGGCAAACAAACCATAGTTATGGTATAATATAAGGAATGGAAAGTGCCAGTTGTATATTAAAATACTTTCACGTACGACAGAAACTTTTCATAGCAACAAAACACAGCTTTAAGTCATGTGTTGTAGGAAAAAAGGTCGGCTGAAACAAAACAGCCTACAACTAAAATATAAGCAAACAAGGAAAGCTTGTGCATGAGAGAATAGGAACCATTCAAATCATTCAAGCTAACTAAGCTTATACCACATGGGATATTTTTTTCCTTTTTTTTTATTAAATGGTGACAAATGACATGATAAAATGATAAAAGTCAGGAATCAGGAGACACTTACGTTCATTGTGAATAATAGTCACAATCATCAAATCTTCTACTGAGTAATGTCACTTATAAACAGTAGGCTATGGCTGCTAAGCAACAGCCAATGGTTTTGTGCCAACTTTACAATGTGTCTATTATAACTGTGCAGTGAAAGTGAAAGTGACAACCCTTGTCATTGCGAGGTCACAGCACTGCACACCATGAACCACAACGAAATTGGACCTCTGCTTTTAACCCATGCACACAAACACCGTGCAGCAGTGGGCAGCTATTGAAAGCGCCCGGGGAGCAGTGAAGCAGTGACGGTACCTTGCTCAGGGGTACCTCAGGGCAACCTACTTGTAAGGGAATCGAACCCACAATCTTCCGATGCGGGGCAACTCCCTAACCACTAGGCCACCGCTGCCCCCTGTGCAGTAACCCGTTATTAATGCATATAGCAACCATGTTATTACTGCTAACATATCACCGTTATGGATGGATTATGTTAATAAAGCTTATGTAAACAGGTATCTACTTTGTGTTGAAATGATGCAACTGTATCGTGATGGCAGTAACAGAATATTTACCCTTTTGTAATTGCACATGTCTAATGTGAAAATCATTCATATGTTTATATTCCAAATTACTAGCATTTAAATTCTTGTTCCATGTATTATTAATGCATAGCAGCAATTAGAGAGCCTTAATGAACGCTGTTTTATATATATATATATATCCATCCATCCATCCATCCATTTTCTGCCGCTTGTCCCAAACGGGGTCGCGGGGGAGTGCTGGTGTCCAACCCAGCGCACACAAGCACCTGTTCTCCTGCAAACTTTACCCAGATTCATAGAGTTGGTTGAGTTTCAATGGCAAATGGTTAAGTAGGTCAGGAAATGGTGGTTATAAGGGTGTAGGTGTGTAAATATAGTTTACATGTTTTATGTTCTGTTTTCATATACTTTGAAAGAAAATTCTCTTGAACGTTCAAACAAATAAGTCACTGATTTTGTTCCCAGAAGACTTCCGCAGCTATAATGGGAGTAAATAGAAAAAAGAAAGGCTTTCAAATTAGTCATAGTGACATCTTTGACACATTCAGTGATATAACTCATCTTGCACATAATAAATCAGACCCCTGTTGTGTGTGTGTGTGTGTGTGTGTGTGTGTGTGTGCCTCTCAGTCTCATCATGATTTGTCTTTTCTTCAAATATAATCAGTCATTCATCCTCACTGCACCTAAATCTGAAAGCAAATGTTTTTATTTGTCACCTGACATTTGATAAATGGCTACAAATGAAAAAGTTTCACTCCCTGTTTTGTCATCTCAGGTAAGGAATGTTGTGCTCTCCACTTTTATCCCGCCTGTAACTCCACCTACACTCTGTAACTCCATCAATTTCACTTTTAACCCCATTTGTAATTCCGCCACTAAGTCTGTAATCAATCTATAGCTCCACTTTTAACCTCCCTTATAATAATAGTTGCCCTTTTGTTTCATCCAACTCTAGCCCTACCTGTAGCTACATTCTTTTTTCTAAAACTGTAAATCCACCAAGCTCAGTAACTTAACAGACATGCAAGTGCATACAATTAATCCCAAGTATCTACAGTTAGTTTGTAGGTTTCAGGGCAAGTAGTTTGTTTTTGTGCAAATTCTACATGCAAAAGCATAAATGGTTCTTGAAAAAGTTTATCAACTGTTTGCAGTCCAATTTGCAGAGCTCCTCGAAGGCCATGAAGTACCCTATCCCCAGCTGGGGCGGCCTTTCTTGCTTCAGGGTTGGCTGACCTTTTCTCATGATGTCAGTTGGGTCCATAAGGTCTATTGCAAATAATTCTACACATAATATATTCAAATGTGATTCTAAATTGTTATAGCCAACAGAGAAGGCCTTGCTTGCCTTGCTGGTCCACCATTAGGTTTTAATGTGGGTCATTTGATGAGTCAGGTGTTATGCCCCCCATATTCCACTACCTAAAATAAAAGCTGAAATAAAATATATGCCTCTGATCTAAAGTGCAAACTTCGTATTTCAGCATCAACTGAAGAATATAGTGCTCATCTGGGTTAAACTGATGCCGAACCTTTGGTTTTAATTTTTGATGCGTTTATAAATGATTAACGTTTACTTCCTCTACCTATGCTTTCGACCAGAATAGATTTTGCATTTTACTATCAGGTCTTCTCAAGATTGCTTTTCCGAACTTCCTCTTGGATTTTGCTTTTAATTCAGCATGCTATTATATTTGGTGGTAGAATTGTAAAAGGCACAGTACTAATATAATAAAAACTGATTAAACTGTATGTACATGAATGTATAGTGCGTCATAGTGTGTTACTTCTAGGGATAAATGAATTTAAGAAATGTTCCAGGAAACTCCTCCGCAACACATTCTTTGTTACTGTGAGGCATCTGCCTCTGCCTAAATGATCAGCATGTGGCCATCACTTGGTCATCATGATCATGAGTTACACTGAACCAGGCTGCCAAAGCTTCACTCCCATGAAAAGCCTGTCATTGCAATAACCAGAGGAGTTACTGTCATACTTTAGTTCTAGCAGAGTTAATGAGTATTCAAGGTATTTGCATTTAGACTGGATCTCTGACGTAAATTAATGCTTTATTATTTTTCAACCTTATCTACAACTTCCGTATCTGTAGCTTGCTATCACTGTCAGGAAAAAATATATATGTATTAGTTATTTTTTTACATAATTTGCAATGAAGATATACACAGCAGCAGTGATATGGTAGATTACCACAGACAGTAATTTTAATGAATTCCCTTGAATTTCTAAAAGACCAGCAGGCCCGTTCATTTAAAATACGCCTAATGGCCAACAGGTTGTGTCAAAGACATGAATTCTTCAGCTTTTCGCCATGGTAACCTGTTTAAAGTTATGCAAAACAGGTGTGTAATTTGCTGCTTCATACTAGTTTTTTTTGTACACAGAAAAGTTTGTGTTAATTTGGTATCATTATAATAATGTAGGTGAGGTTTTAATAAAGCTGTAAAAGTAAAAAAATGAAAGTGACTATTTGTGTCATTGTGAAACACAGCACAGCACACAGTGAACCACAACAAAATTATTCTGTATTTTACCCACACACGAACATGCAGCAGATATTGAAAGCACCCAGGAAGCAGTGATGGGGATGGTACCTTGCTAAAGGGTACCTCAGGGCATCCTACTGGTCTGGGATTTGAACCCATGACCTTCTGAATCTTGAGCCAACTCCCTAACCACTAGGCCACCAGAATTAAAAGTAAAAAAGAAAAGTTGTGTATTTCTCATGTCTATCCCATCCTCTATCCTGTATCACTAGAATGCAAATTATAAGGTAAAAACATACTCGGTCACATATTTCATTAACGCAAATCACCAACAACTCATCCATTCACGACTACCTCAGTCTTTCTAGGACAAGTATACTTGCCTTTCCATAAATGGAATTTATCTTCAGCTACACACAGTAACACAACACTCATCTGCACATTTTAATGTATGGTTAGTGTTCATTTACATAGTGCTGAATATAATTTATGAGGGGAAAGTTATGGCAATAATGTAGATTCATGATTAGCACAAGCAAAACATATGCTTTTATTATTGCAGTAAGTGAAACATTTAGAAACCAGCTAAAAGATACCATTATAACCAAAACATACATTGAAATTAGAACAGCGCTGTAACATGTCAGATAAAAATGTACTGACTGCGTACGCGTCTTCATAAGCACAGCACCACATTGCAGTAGACAACATCTTTATACTTTTTGAGTTTTGTTTGATGACAATCTTTGGTATTATTTTCCAGAAGAATGAGTCAACATTGCAACAGAAATGATGGTTTTCTGCAGCTAATTTGCATCATAGAGGAAACGGAAAAGTGTATTTGTGTGCATGTGTCTGCATGCATGTGTGTCACACTGCACCATCGTTTCTTTATGCGTGCTAAGTGACTAATTTCAGCATGCATGCTGGGTCAAAAATATTTTTTTTGACCCAGCATATTCACAGTACTTTCCACTTGGTAAAAGAAAACAAAAAAAAGAACAAGTTAACCCTGTATATATATATATATGTCTATATATATATATATATTTATATGTTTTCCTGTACAGACCTGTTTTCCTACCAAAAAATTAATATAAACACGTTTTCTATCATTTTATTTATTTATTTATTTATTTATTTTTTATGTGGGGTTGAAATCAGCATGGAAAAAAAAAAAGAAATAATATTGTTAGAATGCTTTGTCACACTATTTCATTTTCGCTTCCTAAGAAATTCTAAAATAACATTTTTCCTCCCCATTCATTTGTTTTAATATTTGTGATGCATCCAAACTTCATTTTAATTTAAAATGAAACTGCTTTAATAATTTAATAATTGAATAATTTGTCTTTGTGTAGAACCAGTATCATAGACTCTGCCATACCACACATCATGGCAACTGATAACATTCTATTAGAACAATTACATTGTAAAATGTCACATATAATCACAATTACATTTAAATATCAGTACTTTTTGACTTCATATTTTTGATTCAGTTAGATTTTGAGAAAGTATCATTTCTTTCATTTATAGATACACATTAAGCATGATTTCTCACTGTTGGAGAATAGATATCAGTCCCTTTTTTGATCCTTAGGATTAAGCATGATTTGTACTCGCATAGTAATATGAATGAGAGCCAAATCTATTTTCCTACAAAACATATCAGGATACATGATCATATTCTAGAAGCACCACCAAAGGAAAGGAAAATGAAGCACTGTCTGATGAGAAGGAGGCACATTTACTAGGACATCATACAAAGAAGCTTTACCTGTGACTGAAGTTTCTTTTGTTTTCCCTGAGATTTCACAGCCTTAGAAAATGAATGTTAGATAACATGTAACTGAAATGAACATTACTCTAGGGAAACCATACTTTAACCTGAAATGTTGCCTGACCAAAATAGGACAT
Organism: Hepsetus odoe; assembly: GCA_017165825.1. NCBI lineage: Eukaryota > Metazoa > Chordata > Actinopteri > Characiformes > Hepsetidae > Hepsetus > Hepsetus odoe. Next base: position 4,812,151 of record CM029392.1, read on the forward strand.
AATCAAGGCTTTTGAACTTTTTACTTCCAGACACACAATTTTTTCCGTAGGGAACAGTTTGTCTTACTTTGGTGGCAGTGTTGAATTGTGGGTAAGGTTTCAGGGGATTATGAAAATAGTGCAATAGTGTGATACTGTATTGCAGTTTAAAAGTTGAATTAAACTTCATAAAAACTATTTCAGTACAACATGTGTCATGTCTGTTCTGTCCTAAAATTCTCTTTTATTGTTACATCTCCTGAATGTAATAGTTGGGGTTTCAGGTTTGTGTTGCATGTTTGAATATCTGCAATAGTAATTCATGGAATACAGGCTATGCAACAGATTTTGGACTTAAGTTTGGAAAAAGATTTTATTTTTTATCCCAAAAACAGAGGACGCTAAAATTGTTGTCCATTTCAGTTGACGATGTGTTACCGATGCAGTATATGGAGATCAAGTTGAAATTGTTGGATTATTCCTTGAATCTCAAATTCTTAATCACGGATGGGTGTTTCTAGAGAATTTATTAGGTGGCAAAATGAAATTGTGGTGCTTACATACACACTCTTTGAACAGTGAATGCAGAATTTGTCCTCAATTAGCACATTACCGGGGAAAACCATTAGTGAACACACACCGGGAGCAGTGGGCAGAAGCAGTATTTTCCCCTGGCAGTCTAGGGGATTGATCAAGCAAATCTCTGGTTGCAAGCTCTCTTCTCCAACCATTAAAGGCCCCGGGTGGCACCAAATCAGGACATACAGTTCAGTACATTCCACATTAAAATTAAAGAGTTTCAAAGGAGCCTCCAGACACAACTTTTCTTAAAGCCTCCAGAAACACGAAATCTGACACTGTATTAGTAGATCTCAAACTACTCCCTGGGGCGCCCTGCCAATTATTCCATTACAGTCCTGGATACACATGAGTTAAGTAAGCAAGGGCACTAATTATTCTGCTCAGGTTTGTTAGCAGGAACCGAACACAAATATGGTTTGAATTGGACACCTCATCATTGCACAATAATGTATTATAACATAATGTATTAAATTACACTTTTATTTGGCAGTGACATTAATTGGATGAGATGTTATTTAAAAAAGTGAGTGGTAACTCAAAGAAACTCGAAGTGTGAAGAAAGTTCATTTTTAATGCTTTTCTTATGGAAATGTAGTTAAGATTACATGTTCAGTTTCAGTCCCACATAAACGTATTTGTAGAGTAACATATAATCACATGAGTATTTGTCACAGATCATTTAAAGATGTAGCAGTGCACTGCTGCAATATCCTGGGGGTATCCAAAATGACCAATCATTAACAGACCTAAAAAGCTGATGTTTATGTGAAGCATAATGACCCAAATTTATATGAAATGAATCTTATAACTGTATTATCACACCTTAACAGGACATGGAGCGACGGTCTAACTCCTAGTGATGTGTTAACTGTTGCAACTAGAATACAACAGTGCATCTCATGTAATTACACATACATATCAACTGTTTACTCGTATATAACAAGTACCTACACTAGGATACACTTGTCTAATTACATGCGGAAACAGTAATGTCAATAGGTAAGTGCATTTACATAAACTGTACTTCTGTGATCTGTCTGTAACAGCGAATACATCACCAGTATTTACATTAAATGTGCTACATGGACACAACATTTAAGCTTGAGGTCAAGCTGATGAACAATTTTTACCAAAGTGGATAAAAAAAATCTGTATTTATTCAAAAAAGGCTATTGTCATAGTTCTTGCTATAATCAAAAAGTTGAGCCAATGAGAAATGTTAATTATATCTCCAGTGCTTCATTTAATTTGGCATATCCTGAGGGAGATAATAGTTCTCAACATTTCGTCTTAGTAAACACCAACTGTTTTTGTCTTAAACCACATTCATTTAATTGCCACCATATTTACTGTGACATTTTCCCACACACTTGTGCATGTGTGTGTTTGTGTGCGCATGTGTTTGCATAAATGGATCTGTAGGGGGTATGCGAGTGGGAGGAAGGTATATGTGTGTGCGCAGGTTTCTTGGAGTGTGTTTATTATTATTATTATTTTGTGTATGTGTGTGTGTGGGGGGGATGTTTGTAGGAGTTACATGTGGTATTTATGGATTTGTATGTGTTTATCTATAGTAACCCTTGACTTCAATTCTTCTACATGGCATTAACATAATGAAACACACATGGCATGGCAAACACCATATGCCGTTATGAGTTGTCATTTCATTTTTTTGCATTAATATAAGCATCTATTAATATGTTTAACCATAGATATAAACATACCTACATATGGCGCATGCTCCCTACACAAGTAATGCACCACTGCATGCATTTGTAGAGTCCATATCTATGCAGTTTAATGAAAGCACGAACATGGGAAAACTTTTCTTGATTGGACAAGAGAGTTTCCCTGTTATGCCAATCAAAACAACCTTTAATTGTGTTATAGCAGCCTCTAAGCCTAGTGTGTGTGTGTGTGTGTGTGTGTGTGTGTGTGTGTGTGTGTGTTTGTGTGGATGCTCTTAGACAGACGTCAGCTCAATGGTTTCCATGGCAACAGAACTCTCCCTCTTGCAATGCCATACTTACAAATTTTGTACAAAAATTTTCTCTCTCTCTCTCTCTGTCTCTCCCTCCCTCCCTCCCTCTTTCCTCTAGACTGAGGCTGTCACGCTTTTCATGCATCTTTCTTTCATCAGCTTTGTCGCACTCCCTGGAACAGAATATTCTTGCTTTTCCTTTCAGTCACTGTTACACTTAACAGAAACACCACATTCAGTTCCCTCAGGCATCAAACACTGATTAAAGGCAATTACTCAAGAATTATTTTTGACTGCTGCCTATTACCAAGCATAAGGTTAATAGCAATGTTATAAACAACATCCTAATGGAAAAGGACATTTACACTAACAGCTCACTTTGATTAACCAATCACAAATGAAGCAGAGCATGTCGGATCGATTAAATGCTATATATGCTTAAATAATAAACTAATGTTGTCTTTCTCTATCTTGCACTCTGTGATCCCTTGCTTTTTCTTATACTTCTCATTTGTTTTTAGCTCAGTCTAATACTTTTTACTTTAGCGCCTCCTGTTGGAATAATGTAGTAACAACAATGATGCTGTTTCCTGTTATTTTTGTCACTTAGTCGTCAGGCTGTAAACTTCCAAGAGCTAAACAATCAGTGTGGTAAAACAGTGCCTTTCTGAAAGTACAGTAACAAAGTAACAGGCTGACTGATTGAGTGACTGATTTGATTGATTGATTGATTGATTGACTGATTAATTGATTAATTGATTGATTGATTCTATTTGACCAAACAAGCAAATAAACAATTTGAACACATTTTTCACAAACAGACCACCAGAAAAATAAATAAATACCATGTAAGCAATTTAGATTGAGATACTTTACAATTTTCCACATTTTCATGGATTTATTTTTTTTATGTAAATCCTGAAACTACACTCAACAATGGCAAAGCTTATTCAGGTCATTGAAAACAAACAAACAAAAAAAAAAAAAAAGGAGAAATAACCAATTTTAGTTCTGCTTTAGTCTTCTTACGAATGATTTTCTAAGCATGGATTTGGAACCATCTTCCATTCTTTATTCAGTCATCCCCCACTACAGATGTATTAAAGTCAAGTTTAAAATCTGTTTGTTTTTACAGAAGCTTAAGTCATTTTAAAGACAAAATAAAGGTTTGTACTGTCTGGCCATCAGTCAACTATGTTTTCTCCTTGAATTGCTTTCTTAATTTGTTAGTTTTCTGTTTTAATGTTACTTGGGCCTTTTGTTTGACCTTATTCTATTCATGTCATTTTTTAACTTTTTTTTTCACAGAACTTGAAATGATAAATGGTGATAAATGGTGTCTTTTAAATGGTGTCTTTTAAACGGATAAAGATGAGTTGACACTTTTCTTTTAGATGTTTTTCCAATTGCTTCTGGTAGAATTGTGAAAGATCATAAAGACTGGATGGGGTGTGTCAGTGCATTTTCAAGTTTCGTTTTCCTTTGTATTGTTTTATCAGTTTTTCTTCTGTTAATGGGTTTTTCTTTGAGGTTTCCTCTGTCTTGACTGATCTCTTAGTTGATTCTGCCACACTATGTCTGATTGTTTTAGGTGTTATTAAAAAGTGCAAGTGACAACTTTTCATTGTGAAACACAATTAAGTAAATATATATCATTATATGTGTTTCTGATAAATAAAAAAATATAAATTTTTGTAATGTAATATGATGTAAAAATAATTTTTGTCATATTTGGGGGATACTGTAAGTATGTTTTAAAGAAAATGAACTGAATACCTGTACAGAATCTAGTCTAAAGGGAACCTATTATGCATGTCAAAATTTTGGCAGATACATTGGCTTATGTACATGAAAACAGTATTTAAATTTGCTAGGCTCAATGTAACCTCAAAAACAAAATTGAATATTCTTATCATTGTGAAACGCAGCACAGCACAAGTCAACCTCTGCATTTCATCCATACACACATGCAGAAGGGGGCAGCTATTGAAAGCACCCGGGGAGCAGTGATGGGGACAATACCTTGCTCAAAGGTACCGCAGGGCAACTTACTGGTGAGGGAATCGAACCAACAATCTTCCGATCCGGGGCAACTCTCTAATCACTAGGCCACCACCTAGACATCGAAAGAAATTTAGAAATAACCATATATAAACATATGGGCAGTGGTGGCCTAGTGGTTAGGGCGTCGGCCACATGATCAGTGGATCGGGGGTTCGAACTCCTTCCCAATGGGTTGCACTGAGGTACCCTTGAGCAAGGTGCTGTCCCCGTCCCGCTTCTCCCTGCGATGGGCTGGTGATCTGTCCAGGGTGCGTCCCCCGTCCTTGCCCTGTGTGCACTGGGTTGGACGCCAGCACTCCCCCGCGACCCCGTTTGGGACAAGCGGCAGAAGATGGAGAAGAAGATATATAAACATACCTTATTACAGGAAATTAAAATGCATTATGCATTTTTGGTGGAGCTATGCTGTTGGTTTTGATTGGCTTGTAGTTTTGATAATTATTTTGGTTTGCATTTACGTGGGTTGATATGTGAAGTAATTCGTTTCTAGTTGGTTCTCCAAGTGGGGAAAAAGACCCCTTTAACAAAAAACTCAACAAAAACTTTGGAAAACTTTAAAGGATCTGAAAATGGACAGTAGATAGATACATATATATCGACATACAGATGGATAGTCAGACAAAAAATGGATCAAAAACAGGTTTCTTTTCCTGCCTCAGGCTTCATTTAGGCCATTATGTTTTTGTTTTTGTTGTTTTTTTGCAAATGTATCATATATGAATGTAAAAATAAAATGTAATCAATATTATAAATCTAACACAATTCCAACACATCTGGATTTACTGCACACAATGCTGAATACATTTTCAAAGCACATATTTTCAAAGCACATATACTGCTCCCTGGTGGCATGCAGACCTTAGACTTAGCCCATAACTGGGAAGCATGCCCTCACTGAAAGAGCTGCCATGGCTTTATTCAAATTGGAACCATTTCCACATAACTAAAACATATTACATCAACACAAATGTCCCCAAAAGAAAGGTGTACTGATGTTTATTTCAGAACTTCTTCATATTTAAATAGAATCACTTGTTTGATTGAAGTCTTAATTTCTCCAAAAAGTCAAAATATAACATTATGTTCCTCTACTAAAAAATGCAGTTTCCCTCTCTTGCCTTGTGCTGGTGAGAGGAAATCATGAGGGGGCGGGGTGGACTGCGGTCACACACACACACACACAGACACACAGACACACACACACACACACACACACACACACACACACACACACACGCAACTTGTTATTATGCTTCTACACGCGCGCCCTGTAGAGGTTCACCTGCTTCTCCTAAGGTAGTCTACACTGAGAGCAGACGTGAGAGCAGAACGTACTGCTGGTAAGTGTGTTTTTTTTTTTATTGCACAATTTTGCTTCTCACCACACACTCATAAAAGTTCTTTCCAACTAAACATAATTCAGTAAAGTCCCACATTTCTGCTCAATCAAACAACACAGTTACTTTATGGACTTATAACCTCATTATAAATTATGTCAGCTTGAAATAGCTGACCCCTTCAGAGAGCAGTTTTACTTTGCAAATTAGCTGAATTACATAATATAACATGAGCAGGACTGTGCATCTGATTTGATACGGCACAACCGATAGCAGTTTTTACTTTCGATATTGACCCTGAAGTTAGAGGGTGAAATGAGGAATAGATGAAAAAGCTTGCAGATGGAACCTCAAACAGTTGCAGCTTGCAGCTTATCTAATAACAGTTTTTTTGTTTTTTTCCTGCTGCAGCATCACTTACAGGAAACCACATAAACAGTAAAGGCAAATTTCACACTTCAATAACATGAAGCCTGCAGCATTTCGACTTAAATATAAATGCAGTTTATAGGTGTTTACTTTCTTTATTCAACACCCTTAAAAACACAAGTCAATCATGTCATTTGGGTGTCTAAAATTAATTATGTTTGTTGATGCAATACTTTTCAAAAGTAGCAAATAGAAAGAGAGAAATTTTGATGATGTAACAAATTTCATTCATGCGCAACCCACCGTGTAAGGATTTTTTTTTTTTTTTCTCAGTTAGGTGAGATGTTTAAATGAAATCTGTACGAAACACTGTACTTGAATGCTAAAATGTTTTGTAATTTACTTTATTAGCTGTTGTGCTGCATAAATTACTCAATAAAATCCAGGACTCCAACCCCCTACAGCTGACACACTTAAAGCTCCACAGATCAAGTTATTGTGTTGTTTCGAAACATAAGCTCAGATTTTCAGCTAACAGTTCAGCATTAGAACTCAATGACCACAGCTTGCTTTAACTGGATTACATATTTTTGTTAAAAACTGAACAGACTGGGTTTTGTTTGTTGTGCGTACACTCAGATGCACACACAAAAATAACATCAATAAGCTTTATGGTAAGGGATAATGGTTGTAGAACAGATTTAGCCTGTTTACAAAGTCTTAGTCCTTCAAAATGGATCTTTTAAAGTGGTTCTTGGCTTGGCTGTTCGGTTATGGGGTGGGGACTTGAACTGGAATAGAACACGAGGGCCCTATCCTTTTGTCTTGGAGGACCAAACTAAATATTTTGCAAAATTCTTTACTAAACACTTTATGAAGAAAATATTTTAATAAGATAAAGAGAAATTCCATTATTGAGGAAGAGGGTGTCCTTCAGATTTCCTTCTCAAAATCACATCTTCAGATTTTGAGCAGATCTACTCTAGAACTCTTTGCATCCTATGGAGCTTCTTTAAAATGGTTTGCACTTTTCAGTTTTAAGTTTCTAGTGGGTGGGTGGGTTAGCGAGTGGGTTGGATGGTTCCGAGGGGGTGGTGTAGACTAAAATATGTTTGAGAAATACTGCTTGAAAGAACCGACTATTGTTAGGTTCCTCAGTGAACCAAAAGAGGTTCTTTAACAGCCTCGTTGTAGCATGGCATCTTGAATCGTATGAGTGTGATGCAACTACCTGCCACAGATCAGTGTAGCTCTGACTGTAGGCTAGTCAGCATATAATTATCATGAGGCAACCAGCATTTTGTTAAGCTTTATGTATTACTGAATAGGTCACACATCCTGTACATCGCCTGAGCAGATTTATGTTTTAACATTTTATTATTGAGGAATGTCAAATGTTGTGTATAGCTGGTACTTTGATTACTTCATACCTTGTAAGGACTCGGGGAAAGTGTCCTGTTGTTCCTCTGCCTGTCCCTATTTTATTGTCATTTCCGCCATACACACAGTACACAGTGAAATGAAACATGAAACATTCCTCCAGGACCATGGTGCTACACAAATGACATAGAATGGGACATAGCACATGACATAAGACTGTCACAACATAGGACTATTTAGTTGGTTTCCCCTATAGAAGCATTCAGGTTTAGGTGGTAGAAACTGGTCAGGAATCAGTTCCTTCCTATACATCCCCTTCCTCTTTGAAAAAATGAAGATCTCAGAAAGGGATCTTTTAGAACAATGCCACAGCAGAATTTTTTTTTTTTTAAAGAAATAGGAAAGGTCAAAGCTACAGTCATTCAGAACCTACGGTCATTCAGAAGAAAGCAAAAGAGTTGAGACAGCATAAGCACAACTATCCAGTCTGACATCACTTTTCATTAGGGCTCAAATGAAAAGTAGCGATTAGTAAATGGTTCCAATTAGGTGTGTTGAGGTGTGTGTGCATGTGTGAGTGTGTGTGTGTATGTGTGTGTATGTGTGTGTGTAGTGTGAATCACATTGAGGAAGTATGATGCACTGGAACATATTGCTCATCAAACATAGCACTTGACTTTCCAACCCCTTTTATTTCCCACACATTTAAAGGGCACATGCTCTTCTGCTGTGATCCAAACTCTAGTGTTTTAAGCTGAACTACTTCTTGATTTTTTTGTAGAAATAAACACCTTCCCTTGTTTATTAGCAAGGGTGTTCAGAACCTAATGTCCAGATTTGAAGAGTGAAGCTTGCTCTTCAGTCCTTGACACAGTTCCCCAGATGACTGAATATCTGCAGTTAATTTAGTCCCTCTTAGCATAGCTGACTGCTATGGGGTCAGCATATATTTCTGTTTTAGGTTAGTTTAAGATAAGCAACATTGTATAGCTGTATAACTGTATACATTACGTGATCACATAAGTTACTTAAGTAGTTAATTTTCCACCCTGCTTGTATAAAAGGTGAATTGAATTTGTAGATAATGGAGTAGTTTAGTTGGTAACAAAAAAATATTAGTTTTATTTGATATTCTCTGCTCCAGAGAAGCAGAGTATTATTTCCCGTGGTGGTAATGGTAATCAGACATCTGAGAAGAATGCATCTAAAAGCAACTTCATAGCACATCACACAAAGCCATGAAACAACTGATGTCTATGTACAATAGCTTTTAGGAATTATTTTGCCATTTTTGCTGATTTACCACTATTTTCCCATCATTAACATTACAAATAACCTCAGAAGGTGCAGGTCATTTTTGCTGCTGCCTTTTATCGATTCCAAATGTTAGTAAATATCACAAAAATTAAAAATCAAAATCATGTTGTGCATCCTGTAGATGCATATAAATTTATCCCAACTTAAATTCTTTAAGTCTATAAACCACCAGAATTTTCAGGCTTCATAAACTTATATCGTAGCCACATACAGCTTACAATGTTATATTGAAGGTATTTTCTTTAGCTATATTACATAATCAGAATATAACTAAGATTTTAATAGGTAAAGTTTTGAGCATCTTTCTTGAAGTATACTAATGCAAGGCAAAGGCCCACCACAAACCCTGTGACCAGGTTTGTGGCTACTGCTTTGGTCTGAATTATTCTCACCTATAATCTATGCACTTGTCATTATGACTTCTCAGTGCAGAGCCTAGTTTGATATTCCTCCATTAAAATATTTAATAGTAGTAAAACAGAAATATGAACTCTAGAATTTCAGCAGTCACTATATAACATTACTATAATAATCTGCATTTTTCAATTTCATTTTATACTGTTCAGCCATTGAACTGTTTTTTATAAACAAAAACACTGAAGTATTACAGTAAATGTTATTGCTCTATTCATTTAGAATAGTTGCTTCATTAGTGCAGAGGTCCATATGGTGTTCAGTGCATTCAAAAAGTCACTTACTCACTATAGCAATACACAGTAAGAGCTGCTGTCTTGCTTAAACATTCATAAGATTACTTTTCCCAGTTCCTTGAATATGTGGTGCACTAAACCCAATTAGAATATGTTTTACCAATTTAATATTAAGGTGTAGGTATTAAAGATCCACAAATGAAGAAACATTACATAATGAGCTAATAGTATTTTAAAACAATATCTAAAAATATCTCATTTAAAAAATGTTTCACTGATTTCATGATTGTCAGTTGTGATCTGTTAGTTGATTATCAATTGATTTTCAATATATCTGTTAGTTATTTTGTCAATAAACATCATAAATATTCCAATTCTTAAATCAACTAGCCAAAATAAGGTTGGCTATTTAAAGAGCAATTCTACAGATTTACAGTACTGTGTAAAAGCTTTAGGCAGGTGTGAAAAAATGCTGTAAAAAAAGAATGCTTACAAAAGTGGAAGTGTTAATCATTTATTTTCATCAATCAAAAAAACGCAGTGAATGAACTGAAGAGAAATCTAAATCAAATCAGTATTTGGTGTGACCACCCTTTGCCTTCAAAACAGCATCAATTCTTCTAGGTACACCTGCACACAGTTTTTGAAGGAACTCGGCTGGTAGGCTGTTCCAAACATGACTGAGTTTCAACCTCCGTGTGACATTGATGGTCATCAGCACCTGTTTGGTAAAACTGATTGATCATACACCGACTATAATCCTATAAAATCCCTGACTTTGTGCAAGTGTACCTAGAAGAACTGATGCTGCTTTGAAGGCAAGAGGTAGTAACACCAAATATTGATTTGATTTAGATTTTTCTTTTGTTTGCTCACTTTGCATTTTGTAAACTGATAAAAATAAACAATCATTATTTATATTTCTGAAAGCATTCTTTGTTTACAGCATGTTTTCAGACCTGCCTAAAACTTGCACAGTACTTTATTTCTTTATTTTCTTTAAAACTCGAAGAGTATACATTGAGTAAAAAAAATAATGCTTAATAATTGATAATTGAATGATTGATTTGATATGTAATGGTTCATTGTTGGGAAACATTTTGATGGATTTTATTTAAGAGTATGAATGCGTGCATGTGTGTGTGTGCTCATCTGTTGATGAAAGACTTAGTTGGTGTTACATCCCTGCTGTTTGACCTACCAGGACATTTGAACTGTACTGAAAGATTAGGACTGGACTTCACACACCTAGAGGCGTTTGATGAAATATTGAACACAGCACTGAGAAAGGCATGAAAGCCTGACTGTTGACGTGTGATTTTAGAACCTCCATTTGGCTTCTCACTCTTTCTTTTACTCTATTTTATGGTTTTTCTTCCTCTAGCAGAGACGAGAAGCATGAGCTGCATCCCACCTGAGAGCTTGTTTGGCACAGGAAGTGTGTGGTTATGTTTGAGTCAATGCTCTTGTGTCAGAAGTAGCAGGCATCAACACATTTTGATGACAAAGTGTTTAAAATATAAAAGGAATATTGGTTACACTTTGTGTCTTTCATATAATACTGACATTGTAAGCTTGATAATCATAAACATATGGCAGAATAAATAAATAAATAAATAAATAAATAACTTTAAAGCAACTTACAAACTCTAGAGATATTTTTTCAAATTAGTATGAAAACCTTACCTACCAATCATCCTTTTTTATCCCATTTAATGTTTTTGATTTCCAACTTAATTTAGCTTTTTCACATCACCATTTCCTGATTTAGATTTCCTTCACATACATATTTAATATTTCTCAGTAAGTGAAAATCTCATTTCAAAGCAATACATCCTTTTTTTTTTTTTTCTGATTCAGGTTCAGGTCCAGTCCTAATCTTGGAAAACATATGTTTTAATCCAAGAATCCTGATAAAACTATCTATCTTAAATCTGTGGCCACAGTGGTGGCCTAGTGGTTAGGGCGTCGGCCACATGACCGGAGGATCGGGGGTTCGAACCCCTTCCCTATGGGTTGCCCTGAGGTACCCTTGAGCAAGGTGCCGTTCCCGTCCCGCTCCTCCCTGCGATGGGCTGGTGACCTGGCCAGGGTGTTGTCCTCGCCCTGTGTGTGCTGGGTTGGACACCAGCACTCCCCCGCGACCCGTTTGGGACAAGCGGCAGAAAATGGATTATAAAATGCCCTCTTTTAACTATTTTTGTACCACTTTTAAGATTTTTAGGGAGATGTGAAAAAAGTTGTTTTTTTTTATGTGACCTCTATCATCATATTTTTATAATATCGATAAGCCTGTAAAGCTCTAAAGTTTGAGGTTAAATCATATGGTTTGAAGGGTCATAACTAGATGCCCTACTTGTGGCGGGAAATGGAAATCTAAATGCCTTCCGTGAGGTGGTGTAGATTATGTGATAAAAATTCAGCTATGACACAGTTTTGGGTCAAGCCTGCATGAAACAGTGTTTGAAAACAGTCTTGCAGGCTTTTTTCTCCTGCTACACATGTGTGCATGATTTTTGCAAATGTTTGCAAACCACTAACACACCTCAAAAAATGAATTACAGTTATATTTTATATAAAAAACTATATATACAGAAATAAGTAAAAATGTAAATATGAACAACAGCATTAGAACAATGTACAAAACATACACATATAAGCAAAAAAAAGGAAGCTTCTTGTTTTTTTTTTTTTTTTTTTTTAACTCTAGACTCTAGGCAGCACAGATTTTAAAAAAATATATACATGAGAAACAGTACAGGACAACCAATCAGAGATCACATTAAAGTGCTTAAAATCACACAAAAGGCCTAAAGGTATCAAACAAAGACAACAAAAACAATAATGACAAAAAGCCTTTAATAAAAGAATAAGAAGTACAGAACAATCATATGTGCATATCAAGCCATATGCATATTAACTAACATTAAAAGTGAATCTTTGCCACATGTAATAAATCACATAAACCACACTTAAACACAGAAGGTGACGTTTAGCCATGTGTGTATTAGTGTGCAGTAATCTGGTCTGGGACATGGGGACAGAAGTTCCGGGACGCTGCACTGGTGGTTTTGAATTACAGATCTATTAATAGTTATCTCTCCCTCTTCTTAGCTTTCTCTCACAACTCTTTCCTTTATTTTTCCACCCCCTTTCTTTCTCTTTCATTCTTTATTGCTTGTTTGTTGAGAAAGTACAACACCTTCTTGCCGTTCTGAAGGCCAATCAACTCTCAGAGGTAAGGCTTATTAAACTAACAGTTTACCTCTTAAACCGTATGCATGTTGTTCTTCGTATAAGTTGTTCATTATCTCCTATGAATTATTCATGCTGTACTGTGCGTTACTCCCTGTCTACTATGAATCACTCAGTATCTACTATGAATTATTCAGTATTCACTCTATATGCACGACCAGAATGACTAATACAATATCACTCTGCAGTAATAAGAGTGAGTATGTGAACAAAGGCAGGGACCCCACACAGACCCTTAGAAGGGTTAATGCTTTTTTCTGTTTTCTTTCTTTCATTCTATCAGATCAGTTCACAATAGGATTGCACTGTGTGCAATCTAAGCAAAGTCTCCATGTACTTACATTTTTTTCTGTCTTTTAAACTTGTCTTTGTAAATGTCATCGTGTAAACCATTGCAGTGGTTTACAGTTTGTTGATCTGAAAGAAGTGACAAATGATTGTTTGTGAAAAAATTGTGTGTAAAAGAAATAGAGAGAGAGTTGTCTGTTGTCTGATGGTTTGATCTTCCTTTCTCTCCTTGTCCTCCTCCATTTCATATCCTTTCATCTTGTACCTCAACTATAAGTGAGTGGCTGAATACCTTACATAATGAAATATCGATTTAAAATTTTGACGAGATTGATTACAAGTATGTTTAGGAGAACTTGGAGATTATTCCATTTGTTTCTATATGGTTTGTGTACTTCCTTTGGAAAACAAGTGCACAGTCTGAACAAGCATTAACAAGCTTTATTTAGCATTTTCTCAGCCTGATAAATGGACAAGGGTGCACAGTGTTTTTGAGGAAAAGCTGTACTTCCACAAAGTGCTATAGAACCCATTATGTTTTTGTTTATTTGTTTGTTCGTATGATCATCAGCTGATTAGCTAAACTGTTGTTATTTTGAACATTTCTTATATCAGTAGATGAACTCTGATTTTTACATTTTTTTTACAGCAGTGGATCCCAGTCCTATGTGTACTTGGAAGCTGCCTGCTCTGACCACGTTATTGCTTTGTATTCCCTCGGCACAGCTGATCAGTCATAATGAACTAATGGACAACCTTTCTTGTGTCAGTATTGGTGTGTTAGAATAGGAAAAACACTCAAATGGGCAGGGGGTCTCCATGACCTGGGCTGAAACATGATGCCATAGAATAAATGTCATAAGTAATGCCACAGAATAAATATGTTTGGTCCCTAAACAACAATTTGTCCTGCTGTCTCCCCTCTTACTGA